>OZ038393.1:15862620-15947620 GCA_964036045.1 Eutreptiella sp. 'Long Island Sound 2002'
ACGCGCGCGCACACACACACATACACACACGAATGTGCACACACACAGACATACTTTATGAAGCCGCATCTTCATCTCCACTTCTTCGCGAAGTTGACTTTCCAAATGCTGCGTCTCCCTGCGGGAGGGGCAGAGGCACGCCCATGGGCATCGCATCCCGCGTCCCCTCCGCTGCACACGGTCGCAGACGCGGCCAGGCCCCCCCTCAGCACAGATCCCCGTACTTGTTCGCGCGCGCGACACCCCGTACTTGTTCGCGCGCGCGACACCCCCACCCCCCCCCGCAGCTTCACAGATGGTGCCCCGAGGGGGTAACCAGACTTGTTGTCAAACCCGGTCACTGCCGGGTCTGGCAACCCCCTCCCTTGGCACGATACGCAACACCCACAGCCCGTGTCCCTGCCCCTGCCCCACCGGCTCAGCAGGTCTATACCCTTGGGGTCCGAAACGGTCGAAGGCAGGTCCCATGCCCCATGCCCCAGCCCCCGTCCCCCAGGGCCAGGGCTGTCCTTAAGGGGGGGTTGTAACGCCGACACAAACGAACGTTCACGGGGACGCTCCTGCTTCTGGGTCAAGACATGGGCATGACACAAGGCGACAGAAGAAGGTTTGAACAATGGTTGGCGGTCGGTGGTTGGCGGTTGATGGCGGTTGGCGGTTGGTGGCGGTTGGCGACTGGCGGTTGGTGGCAGTTGGCAGTCGAATTTGGTGGGGGTTGGCGGTTGGTGGTTGGTGGTCCTTGGGGGCTGTCTTAACAAGAAAAATTGGGATTGTTCAGGACAGCCCTGCCCAGGCCATGCTCACGCCGCCAGCACAAGGGAAAGGTCAAGGGCTGTTGGCTTCCATTGCACACTGCCAAGTGGGAGGGAGCAGGCGACACCATCGCTCCCTGCGACGGAGAGAGACTACGGCCCCAATGCATTCTGTTGTAGTCCAGGCGGAGGGGCGTTCGCTTCCTCCGTCGGACGTGGCAACGTAGAAAATGAAAGGGCAAGGGGCACGGGGTGAAGGGGAGAAGCCGGCGTAGGGGCGTGGGCAGGGGCAGGCGATCTCTTCCCCTGCGGCGCCTGTGGCATGCCCTGCAGCAGGGGGTGACCATTGGAAAGGTGGGGCCCTTGCAGCCGTGCGCACATGTCAGACAATCGTAGCAGTTCGGTCCGTCCCCATATTTGCCATTGCTCAGTTCATGTCAGGCATGCCCTCTTCACAAACGGTGCACATGGGCCCCGGAAAGCGCCCGTTCATCACCGGGTGTGTGGCATGGCCGCAATGACCCCCAATGCGCTTGAGCAGGGGTGTATTAGAAGAGGGGCTGGGGGGGGGGGCGGAGGCAAGAAATCTGTGCACCAAAAATGCCCCAAATCAATACTCCCTTTTGTAAATTTCATTTTGCCCGTTTTCGGAGGGCGGTAGATTCGTCCTAATACATCGGTGCGCTTGAGCACTGCGTAGTGCAGGGGCAACGCCGGCGTACGAGTTCAGAGTTGGGGAAGAAAACGGCCTTTGCATGTCAGCCCCGGACAACACGCAGTTGGCGAGTCACGGCCCGCCCCGAAGGCCATCCCGGAGGATCAACGCAAAAAGGATGCGACATGGGCCCTTCAGAACAGCCTCGCATCCCCCCACCCCCCCCCCCGCTGGGCTGTGTACCGCGCGGCACGACGAGGCAGGGCACAGCGACGGTCAAAGAGGAAAGGCCGGCAGTGACGTGTCCCGGGGGCCTTTCACTGCAGTGGACAGGCGAGGCACGAAATGCAGTGCACGTCCCCTACCCCACAGGCACGGGCAGCCCCGTACCGCGACCAAACGTCATGAAGCGCATCGCTGCACCCCCGCCCCCTTCGCCGAACATCGACAGTGGCCCTCTATCCCGCCTTCCTGCCCCCACCCCCGCCCCTCCAGTGATCAAGGGCCAGGGGGACGCCCGCGCGCGTCGGCGGGTGCGATGGGCATACGGAGCCTTTTGATACTTCCGCTTGAGCTGCTGCATCTCGTTCTCCTTCTCCTCCAACACCAACTTGAAGCGCTGCAGCCTCTGAAGCAACTGACCCTGCGGCCCACGCACAGGACGTGCAAGGCACACCGCCACGCGGGAGGGTCCCCCGAAGGGCGCGTGTGGCCCCGCCACCCGGCCCCAGCCGCGCCTCCCCTCACACGACCTTCACTCGCTCATCAATGCACCGTGTGACAGGTCTGCGGCAGGAGTGCTCCGCACCCCTTCCCTCTCTGAGTGGGGCTGGATGGCGTTTGCCAGTGGCCGTTGTCCTGATCCCTGGCGTCCCTGGTACCCCCCTTCTTGTCCCAACAACGGCCTGGTTCCCGTTCAGGGGGCAAAAGTGCACAAGTGCGAATCACGGGGTCGCCGTGTGTGGACAGGCCCGTGTTACCGCGCGGCACGTACCGCGGACCACATGTTGCAGGCATCAGCCACCCCTGCCCCTCAAAACATGACAAAGGTTGCCCAACACGCCGGCATACACCACAACACAAGAGCACACGGAAGTGCACCTACGCCAACCGTTTGCCACCCATATATCCACGCTTCCTGCGGCCTGCACAAAGCTACAAACCAATTTCTCTGTTGGATTGGAACCGCAAAGACCCAAAACTGCGGAAACACGGGGTCGCCGTGTTTGGACAAGCCCATGTGAGGACAAGGGGGGTGGAGGGACCTCCAGGGCGGTCCTTAGCGGGAAAAAAACTGTTCTGGTACATGGTTTTTTCAAAAACGACCGCGTGTAGCTCATATGTTCAACCATGGTTGGTGGCAGTTGGCGGTTGGCGGCTGGTGGAGATTGCCGGTTGGCGGTTGGCGGTTGGCGGTTGGTGGTTGGCGGCGGTTGGCGGCAGTTGGCGGCAGTTGGCAGTTGGTGATGGGTGGTTGGTGGCGGTTGGCAGCGGTTGACGGTTGGCGGTTGGTCGCGGTTGGCGGTTGGCGGCGGTTGGCGGTTGGCGGTTGGTGGCGGTTGGCGGTTGGTGGCAGTTGGCGGTTAGCGGTTGGTGGTCCCTTGGGGCGGTCCTTAAGGGCGGTCCTTAACCAAAAAAAAAAAAAATCTGGTCCCGTAAGGACCGCCCTGGGGACCTCTTGGGTAAGCCCGGTGGGTTGGCTGGAGGCAGTGGCGCTGGTGTGTCTGGGTTGGGCCAGGCGTACATCCGATGCCTCGTGCTAGACCCGGGTACGGTTGTCACCGGCGGGCCCCATTCAGCCCTGTCCCCTGCCATACTGGGCTCGTTAGCTTGAGTGAGCGTGGGGGGGAGGGGGGGGGGGGCTGGCAAATGAAATGCGGCGCCGAGAGCGCGACGACCCCGGGGCAAAGAGGTGTCAGAATGCAGCTGCACGGCCCTGTGGGGGGCCAAACGCGGACGAAAGCGGTTGGGGCAGGGCAGGCCCTCATCGGAGGCCTGTGCACTGACCTGCACTGCACCTGCCCGGGCTCGGGCTGAGTGTATTTGTAGGTCCAAGGGAGGGCTTCACATCCCGAATGCAATGTCTACACCAACACGGCAATGCTGCAGGTGTTATGGCGATGTTGGGGTGAGATCCTTAGGGGCAGTAGACGCGGGACCTTTTCCACGATGAGGCCCTGGACCGACTGCTGCGTGGCCTGCGCAATGCCTTGCATCTGCAGAATTCAACAGGGAAACAGCACAAGCAACACTCGCTGACATCTGCAACGCCTCAGGTTGGGGTCACCTTGACCATCACTCCTGGGTCTTGTGGGCTGGGTGGTGTAATGTGGTCTGCACACCGAGTGTACCACACGGTACCCCATCAGCCTTTATGGAACACCCCCTCCCTCATTCCCCCACCGCACTGCACACCGGGTGTACTACACGGCACCCCATCAGCCTTTATGGAACACCCCCTCCCTCATTCCCCCACCGCACTGCACAACGGGTGTACTACACGGTACAGCACCCCCTCCCACTCCCCCCCGGCACTGCACACCGGGTGTACTACACGGTATCCCGCCAGCCTTTATGGAACACCCCCTCCCTCATTCCCCCACCGCACTGCACAACGGGTGTACTACACGGTACAGCACCCCCTCCCACTCCCCCCCGGCACTGCACACCGGGTGTACTACACGGTATCCCGCCAGCCTTTATGGAACACCCCCTCCCTCATTCCCCCACCGCACTGCACACCGGGTGTACTACACGGCACCCCATCAGCCTTTATGGAACACCCCCTCCCTCATTCCCCCACCGCACTGCACAACGGGTGTACTACACGGTACAGCACCCCCTCCCACTCCCCCCTGGCACTGCACACCGGGTGTACTACACGGTATCCCGCCAGCCTTTATGGAACACCCCCTCCCTCATTCCCCCACCGCACTGCACACCAGGTGTACCACACGGTACCCCATCAGCCTTTATGGAACAGCCCCTCCCCCTCCCCCACAGCCTCTATGCAACACCCCCCCCACACACACCCAAAGGGCATCCATATGTGACAGGGGGCTGACATCAGGAGCACCTGCACATATTTAGCCTTCACCTCTGCATTCTCCGCCAGCAGGGCCTGGTTCTCCTGCTGCAGCTTGCTGTGGAGTGCCGTCGCGTCCATGACTATGCAGCAGCCACCAGGCACTACATGCGCTGCAGGTCTGTACATGAGGTGAGTTTGCAGCAGCATAAGGACCTCTAGGGTATGCACGGGCGTGGTCAGGAAATCACACTCGACGGGGGCTCCAGTTTGTCAGATTCCCTACTCCTGGTTCCCTGCAGGCACGTGTAAAAGCTGACTCCAAATGACGGGCGGGAGGCGCGCGGCCCCGCAAAATAAACTGCTTGCTGAAAAGGGAAAAGGACGGTGGTGCCAAACTGGGGTTTCTGGTGAAACCTGGGTTCTTAGACAGATGCCCACCTGACGTGACCGTAATCACTGATGCTTGCGGCAGCAATGGGAAGGGAGCTATACGCCAGACCTCAGAGCCTGAGTCATATGGGGTCCCGTTGACCTCCAAATCAAGGATGTCCTGAACCTGCCTCGAAAGAATCATCTTCCATGTCTGTTGTATCTTGACAGGCATCATATACATCCAGCACAATGGGCAGGTTCCAGGAAAAAGGGATCAAAAACAGAGGGCTCTGCAGCCTGCCATTTTCACTATGCCATCTGCCCTCTCATTCCCTAGAACACCTGTTCTTGTCTTTGCTGTTCCCAATGTGTGTGTTCAGCACACGCCAATTTGCTAGTTTTTCTGAATTGCATGGTTCAGGATAGGCAGTGACAGTGGAGTACTGCTGTTCCTACCCGCCTCTGCCTTGCCCGGTGCATTCCAGACTACAGATACTGCCAGAAAAATAGACACACACACACACACACACACACAGAAGGCGCTGGGCTGGGCAGTGCTGGGCTGGAGTGGGCTGACCCTGCAATCTGTGGCACTGCTACCGGCAAAGCAGTGCTGCATGCTCTGTGTCTCACAGCTGACGCTACAGCGGGCTGCTGCAGAACATCTCCTTCCTCATGTACCTATAGAAAGGGCCCAGCGCGTATCATGCACTGCTTTTGTGGCCTGCCATGACACGCGCCTGACGAGAATCCTCGCACAGCCCAGCCCAGACAAATCCAGCCCAGCCCAGCCCAGCCCAGCCCAGCCTCATTCTTTCACAGTAGTTCGCCGCTGGCGGCGCATCTCCGCCCGCCTGACCTACATCGGGACCCCGGACGACCCCAGTCTACATTTCACCAGTTTGCTTTGCACCCGATTGCCCACACACACACACACACACACACACACACACAGGTAGAGACAGACACAGAATGGGAACCGTGAACCACAACACAAGACAACTAAGCAGTAAACCAGTTTGTAAGACGAAAGGCACAATGACAAGCACAAAGAAGCTGCTCACCAATGCAGTAGAGGCTGAAACAAATTGGTGTAGGAAGCCATTGATTCCATGGCTCTACACCACACCGGTGCTCCTCACGCATTGCAGAATGGTACTGCCCTCAGCCTCATTTGTCACTACCCCTGCCTTTTGCTTCTCTGTTGGTGAGTGTGTACACAATGCAAAAGCAAAATGAGCACAGGCTAAACAATTACACCATACCCTGCACAAATGAGCAGATTTGGGTACTTGTGGTCGGTTTGCCTAAACTCTTTGCAATGCAATGCAAATTCAGTTGTTTCTGCACAGTTTGGTGTACCCACCCGTCTGTACCCAGTCCTGTCCCTGCTTTCAATCTGGTGTAGACCTCGAAGAGGACGAAGAGGTCGCACCCTGACTGACTGCTAACACCACCACCTCCATTGATACTCTCCATAGCCACAGTCCTGTACCATGATCTGTATGTTGTGTTGGAGTGTACAGCGGCCACCCTACAAAACAAACGCCTTTCTCACGAAGGCTGGCATCATGGAGTGGAGAACTGTCCAGCAGTTTGGTGACCATTTGTCAGGCCACCGATCCCAAAGGGAATGTGCAGCCAAATATCACGATGGTGGAAGGGTACCACGTTGATTGGTGTACTCTAGCTTGGGGCTGAAAACAGGCGATCGATGCACCAGTCCATGTGTACTCCGGTGGTTTTCCAGGTCACTGGCACAATGACTCAACATGTATTCAGCAGAAATCACCCCTCAAATTCAGTCACACAAGCCCTGTCCCCCGCCCACCAACACCACCACCACCGCGTTCCTACCTCCCTCCAGAACCACACATGTTGGGGTGCATGCAGTTTTCCACTTCATTTTGATGCCATAGATTGTGTGGTGCGCAATTTCTACAAACCTTACTTGCAATTCAAACTGGGAATTACCCTTCATGCAACCCTTGCAACGTCTTCAAAACCAACACTCTGTTTAACTTGCTGATGCGCTTTTTAGGCCGTTCAGTTGCGGTTGCAGATCACCTCGCACAGGTTGTTTGATTCAAACTAGGTGTGCCTGAGAAACTCTAGGTACCCCGCCTTTGGGACTTAGTCATGTACCCGAGCGAAAAGGGGTATAAATTGGACGTTTAGGGGGAGTGTTTGCCCCTCCTTGACCAAAAAGGGGCAGTCCATATCCCCAACTGAACAAGGGCCGGTCCATATCCCCAACTGAAAAGGGGCCAGTCCATATCCCCAACTGAAAAGGGGCCAGTCCATATCCCCAACTGAAAAGGGGCCGGTCCATATCCCCAACTGAAAAGGGGCCGGTCCATATCCCCAACTGAACAGGGGCCGGTCCATATCCCCAACTGAAAAGGGGCCGGTCCATATCCCCAACTGAACAGGGGCCAGTCCATATCCCCAACTGAAAAGGGGCCAGTCCATATCCCCAACTGAAAAGGGGCCAGTCCATATCCCCAACTGAACAGGGGCCAGTCCATAGCCCCAACCGAAAAGGGGCCAGTCCATATCCCCAACTGAAAAGGGGCCAGTCCATATCCCCAACTGAACAGGGGCCAGTCCATATCCCCAACTGAACAGGGGCAGTCCATATCCCCAACTGAAAAGGGGCCAGTCCATATCCCCAACTGAAAAGGGGCACGTGCATGACGAGAAATCATCCCAAATCGCCCCATCCCACCCACCCACCCACACACCCGTCTGAGGGGTAGAATCCACCCAAAAAAACAGGGGTAGGAATCAGAAGTAGCCCAAAAAGTTGCCCTGTGCGCGCCCTGCGCACTAACGCTCCCTCTTAACTCCTTGTTCAATCCTTATTTTGTGAAACAAATCACCCATCAAGGAAGTTTTGGTTCTTGACCAAAGCGAAGCACAACCAAGCTGCACTCCTCAGATTAGGTTGTGAACTGCCGGGAAACTCAGCCCAAAAGTGGCGAGACATGTATGGATGCGCAAAATATTGTCTTTTCCGTCCTATCATTACTGTACTTCGCTACAACCGTGCATTTGGGGTAACACAACACCTACGAAAAACTGGTGCATCTAATTGCGCCTTGTGTGCACATCATGTGCACATTGCCTGCAGTTGCGGCAATCCCCACCAAAACAGAGACCCACCTCAAACCACCAACCAAACTTTGCACGGTGCGTGCAACTCCCTCCATGAGCCGCGCCTCGCAGATGCCAACCTGCGCAGGCAGCCCAACCCGGCCGCCCCCAATCTCTCTGAACAGCCTTAGAA
Source organism: Eutreptiella sp. 'Long Island Sound 2002' (assembly GCA_964036045.1). Classification (NCBI taxonomy): domain Eukaryota; phylum Euglenozoa; class Euglenophyceae; order Eutreptiales; family Eutreptiaceae; genus Eutreptiella; species Eutreptiella sp. 'Long Island Sound 2002'. The sequence continues at coordinate 15,870,717 of OZ038393.1, forward strand.
TACCGTCCTCTAGTCCGCCAACCATGATAAGATACGGTTGGCACGTGGGGCACCTGCGACACGACCACTTAATATCAACACCCATACGCCAACTAGTGCGAAGCAGGACTGGCAGCTGCATGCGTTGGTGTTCTACCGATGTGCCTGTGCAGGTGCACGGCCCAGGGCAGTGTAATCCCCGAGGGGATATGCGTTGTGCCTAACTCGCAAGAACACCACGAAGACTGGCCCAATCGGCTTCAACCAGATGGCCCAAGCAAGTGGACACACTGTGCCCATTCCGGCACCCTTCCACCACGACAGCGCAACGCACATGCGGCACACGCCATGACACACGCCACCATCCGCTGCATTGTGTCCGGCCTGGCCATGACTAGGGACCCCGACCTACTCCTGGTGTTCCGCGGGGCTGGGCCCCAAGCGGGTGCCCCGCAACATGGCAGAGCCCCAACCCCACCCCCAGCACATGCCCATGCCCAGCATTGCTTGGGGCCTGTTTCATCCTCCGGGTGCTCAACATCTGGCTCCTCTCCTCTATCTCTTCGCTTCAGCTGCGGTCTTTACTATTCCCTTGTCTCACTTGTTGGGCCTCCAATTTTTTTTGCCTCTCTCTCCCTGTGCCTGATGCACCGGGTGGTGTTCTGGTTTTGTGCAATGCGTCCAAAATGACATGAGCATGTGTGTGGTCTCTATGAGGTGGCGTTGCTTGGGCTGTTCACTTGCCAGGATGGCAACCGGGCTGCATAAGACAAAGGGGGCCTGAAACTCATAAATCCCCTCATGCCCTTGTTAATGAGGGTACTAGGGGGCCTGAAACGCATAAGCCCTCTGGTACCATTATCAGTTTCAGCCCCCCTAGTACCCCCTTAACAAGCGTACTTGAGGACTTGTGTTTCAGGCCCCCTAGTACCCTCATTAACAAGTGCACCAGGGGACTGATGCATTTCAGCCCCCCAAGTACCCTCATTAACAAGCGCAATAGAGGACGTATGCGTTTCATGCCCCCCAGTACCCTCATTAACAAGGGTACTAGAGGACTTATGCGTTTCAGGCGTGAAGAATGTCAAGGCTTTTTAGGACGTGAGCAGCACCCACCATGCAACACCATAGAGCAATGGACTGCCCAGCCCATACAAAACACGTAGGGCCAATAACCCATGTATTGTACGGAGCGCCCTACAGGCCCACCGCCAGTCTGAAGTAATCGAAAGGCTAAAAGGTTTGCCGTAGGACCTCCAATGCACCTACAAAATCCGCCGATGAAGCATTTTGATATCTAGCCTACTCCAACGGCAAATAATTGTTGCAAAAAGGCACTCATGGCAAACACATGAAGCTACACAAAGATGCAACTCCTCAACTAACATGCAGCAGCACTTTGGGCAATGATGGCGTTGCAACATGCCGGGCCTGAGCGTTTGTTGAAAGCCTAAACCCCACGCCAACCTATTGGTGAAAATCCACAGTAGACTCCTACAACAACCCTAGCTACAGAATGGCCTTCTTCCACCATGCTGAATGCTGCCCTTGAGGAAAGAAAAATAGAAAAACGGGAGAAAAAGAGGAAAAGAAAATTGGATAATTTTTTTGATTAAATCAGGACGTTTTCCTTCAGGAAAAAAGAGTTTTCCCATAGCCATGGCAACACGTAACTAGTGGTTAGCACCACCGACCCCTTGATCCCTGTATAACAATGTTGGGAAATGGTGTGTTTTTTGTTTTGTGACAATCTGTTTGTCATGGGGTTACTACTTCATCTTTGACGCCAACACTTTGCAATTTACATAACAAGCCATTTTCTTACGCATTGTGACGGATGTTGAGCTTTTTAGGGTGTGTCAAGAACCATTCATAAACATAAAGAGCAATTGTTTGCATTTTGCTTTGAATAGATTTGAGTAACAAAGACTCTTTTCCCCCGAGGGACTCACTCACAATGCGGCATTCTTGCATTACCCTTTTTGTGGGGCCTCGTCTCTGGAACAATTCAGCCCCAATTTACCATTTGGTATGCCCAAATCAGCGACAGCCAAGCACCAACCACAGCTCGTGACTGACCAACCAATGTGAGCTAAATGATGACTTGTACTGAAGCATAGCAGAACACATCCTTCAAGTCCTTCAAGACATTGCAGTTTGAGCCAATGGGTATGATATCTCCCGGCTGTTGGTGACATGTCGTCGACACGCACAGACCATTGTGTTTTGTCAACGGAAATGGAGCACACGGCACGCTGCGGATCCCAGGGGGCCCGGGCCGGGCATTCAAAGCGAAGGGCGGCCGCTCGATAGCCATCGCTAGAGAAGGCAGGCAGAGTGCACGTGTTACTAGCCATGGAAATTTGGTGGTGCTGGCGTGTAACGTATGGGCGTGGTACTCAGCCAGCGATAGCTGAAGCCCCGCCACAGCGAGTTCGGCAGCATGACAGCCGACCGAAACCCCCCCCCCCCCCCAATTGACCCACCCAACTGGGGCATTTGGTGAAACCTAGTATGCGCCGTAGTAAAACCTAGTAAAATGAAGTAAAACCTAGTAAAATGTAGTAAAACCTAGTAAAAAATTCTTCAAAATTTTTTGTGAAAATTTTTTTCCCTTGGGTAAAAAAAGCAAAAATTTAAAAAAAAATTTCCTTCCTAGGTTACTAGGCGGTGACAAATTTGGACTTGAATTTGAACAAAAAACACAAAGGGGGGGGGGGGGCAGTCAACGGTAGGTGGTATTTGTGTTTATCAGGATGCCCCGCATCAGGGGCCATTTCACTCGTTGGTCACAGCATGTGCCAGAGTCCACCTACAGCATGGCCCATACGGCTACCGTGTATCAGGACCCCCCGCATCACGGGCCGTTTCACTCATTGGGGGAATGTTTGCCCGGCGCGCTACTTTTCTATTTACTATCCCGACTTCAGTCCCAGATTTACCCTCTCATGGAGAAACCCCCCAAGTAGACCACGTTGCACTGCACACCTTCCCTACAAAGCACGTTGCATAATAAAGCAATATCAGTGAATGCAGAAACTCCAACTGTCATATGTATTGTACTCAACAAACAACATTGGTCCCACAAGTGTGGGTGTCAATACATTCAGTACAATAGTGCTCCTTACACACATCACAAACTGCGAAGGTGGAGAGCTTCTGGCAACACAACACACACACTTCTGCCTCATCCTCTGCCTCATCTTGCGTGCCACAACCGAGCAAACAGCTGCTCAACGCGTGCCCTATACAACCCGTGCACGTCATTGTAACATTGTTGGCGGGCTGTCAAAGTGCCATTCTTCCAATGAGAGGCACAATGACATGAATCCGACCTTTATAAGCACCATCATGGCCCCCAACTTCAAAATCAAATAAATCACCTCGGGTACGAGAAGGTCCATACCCATCCAAAATCAAAACATCTGCTGATGTCCCGGGAGCTAAGGCGCAAATCCATATAATGTTGCCCAACATACCAACAGCAACAGTCCACCGGTAGGGCACGGGTCACAAAAGATGCCCGGCGCACTAACGTTCCCCCATTGGTCACAACATGTGCCAGAATCCACCTACGGCATGGCCCATACGGCTACCATGTAGCAGGTACCCCCGCATCACGGGCCGTTTCACTCATTGGTCACAACATGTGCCAGAATCCACCTACGGCATGGCCCATACGGCTACCATGTAGCAGGTACCCCCACATCACGGGCCATTTCACTCATTGGTCACAGCATGTGCCAGAATCCACCTACAACATGGCCCATTCGACTCCCTGAACCCACCACCTACTGGGATCCCCCCGCATCATAGGCCATTTGAGACATTGGTCATAGCATGTGCTAGAATCCATGATGATGATGTCGTGTTGTTTTGGCCTTTCAGTTGCCCTGTGTGGTTACGGAGGGTACCAATGTGCAACAAGGTCCGAAAAGTCCTGTGACCCGGTTGTTGCATTTGGCGTGTCATCCTCCGCAAACCGGATCTCGTGTAATTTCCCGTTGATGGTCGCCGGCCAGCTTGTGTCACCTTGACCGTCACCGGTGGTATCAACAGTTGCCATACCGGATTCCACGGTTTCCGACCCAATCATCAAGTTGAGTGCAACCTCACTGCTTGTCTGCCAATTTACGGCCGGGGTTGTACTACGATCCGATATCGCACCAAATGGACCCGCGGAATAGGGTGGTGTAGCCTAATTGAGACTGCAATTGCCAATTGGCCGATTAAGGATATCCCATTGGCTCCTTACATCTCTGTGAAGTGCGCAATAATAATGTTTTCAAATAGACATGAATCCCAAGCAACTGCAATTGGCTGACTGACGGAATGAATCACGGCACTTTGACCTGAGCGAAACATGCTGAAATCTGTTGGGCAAGGTGGCTACATAACCCCTGCCGCCTAGGGGGTCCCCACCGCTTCAGAGCGGGAGGGCAGAATCAGAGGTGGCCCACAAGTGGGCAAGGTGGCTACATAACCCCTGCCGCCTGGGGGGTCCCCACACTTCAGAGCCGAGGGCAGAATCAGAGGTGGCCCACAAGTGGGCAAGGTGGCTACCTCGTAACCTAGTGAAAAAAAAAACTCTTCTTTTACTAGGTTTCAGAACCTAGTATAAACAACAACTTTTTTTTACTAGGTTCTTAAACGCAGTTAAAAAAAACTTTTTTTCTACTAGGTTCCTAATACCTAGTAAAAACTAGTGAACCTAGCAAACAGTTACCTAGTAAAAAAATTTTTTTTCAAAAAATTTTTTTTACTAGGTCTTACTACAGGGGGAATGTTTGCCCGGCGCGCGCCCGGCGCGCGCCCGGCGCGCTACTTTTAGACTATGTTCCCCCCGAAGAGCCCCCAAGCACACCCCTTGGAAACGCCCTTAGAATTAGGTGACCCAAACTGCCCAAGCTCAAGAAAGTTGCAAACTGGGGTACACAGTACCACTCTCGCTCCTTTAAGGGCCATCTGGGTCAACACCTTAGCAAGTTGGGAGAATGGGTGGTTAGGATAGCACAACCGCATCGATCTCCAGCAAAAGCGACAGGCGCTATTGAGGTATTGCGAACAGTAGAGCTGCATCATAACATTGGTCCCACAAGTATGGGTGTCCATACATTCAGTACAATAGTGCTCCTTACACTCATCACAAACTGCGATGGTGGAGCGTTCTGGCAACACAACACACACACTTCTGCCTCATCCTCTGCCTCATCTTACGTGACACAAACGAGCAAACAGCTGCTGAATTGCGTGCCCTATACCACCCGTGCACGTCATTGCACGTCATTGTTGGTGGGCTGTCAAAGTGCCATTCTTTCTTCCAATGAATGGCACAATGACATGAATCCGGCCCTTGTAAGCACCATCATGGCCCCCAACTTCGAAATCAAAGAAATCACCTCGGGCACGAGAAGGTCCATCCAAATCCATATAATGTTGCCCAACATATCAACGGCAACGGTCCACCGGTAGGGCACGGGTCACAAAAGATGCCCGGCGCGCGCCCGGCGCGCTAACGTTCCCCCACAGACCCACCCAATTGCCCATCAGGACAAAGGAGCAGGCGGGTCGGACCAATAATAGGGCAGGGACATGTTGACCAGTGGACCGCATGTACATAACAGCCATGCAAGCAATAGTAACATTAGCCATGGCTGACAATCACAGCAAAACAATCAGCAGCGCGTTGCAGTGCCAAGCAGAATGATGTTATGAGCACGAGGAATTACCACAAGCATGACCGAGCCCCTCTTTAAATGGACAATGGGAACACAACCATATCACTCTCCAGGGTCACCCTGCTTAGACAAGCCCGTGCCTGCGCAAAGGGGAAGGGGGTCATGTAGTTTTCGGCTGCTTGGCACCCGAGAACCTTTGCACCATCACTTTGCGACAGCCGTGGGGGCCTTGGCCAAGGTATGGCAAAAGTGCCAAACGAATACAGGCTATACACCCACTGTACCTTCGACAGGCCGTACCTGGCGAACGTGGCGTGGGAAAAGAAGCGTCGAATGAAACACATGCAATCACTCAGAAAGAGGGCCTTGCGTGTGAAGCCGATGCATGGAAGGGCCATGACAACACCAAACACACACCCGAAGTGCACATAGCAAATCATTGATTGGCAATCTGCCCCCACATAAACTGCGCAATTCAAACCCAACCCCTCGCTTCTCAAGGCACCAACACATTGTTGGCCGCGGTACAATCAGGTCCCAAATCAATGCAGTCTGTACCCCTACTGTACCTTGGACAAGGGTGACAAGGGGGTACAGTGATTGCTATAACAATATGCAAACCTGCATGAAGCGTCTAGTGGGCTCAACTTCAGGGAACCAGGCTGGGCGATCTTAAGCAAGTTTGCAGGGTAACTGACAGAGGTACTGCCGGTGGCTGAAGGCTAATTAGAGCAGCTTTGATCAGAGTAACAAACACCAAAAAAGGTCGGAGGGAACGTCTTGAGGAGGTTCTGCGAAATGCCATTGAGCAGTCATGATGTGGTGTATTGACTGCGTGTCTGCTCAAAGCATAATGTAAATATAAAGGAACGTTGCACCGCCCAGCCCCCCCTGTCTGGGTGGGTATCCTAACAGCCCCATTTTCATACCCTATTGTTAACCCTTCCTACCCCTTTGGTGGGCCACAGTAGCCAACCCCAACCATCCAAATTCTTTCTAAAATATGTTTTGGTGAACTCCCCAGCCCAAACTTGGGGGGGGGATCACCCTCTCCCCCATGAAAGCGGACTACTGGGGGGGGGGGGGGAACGTTGCCAAAAATAAATAAAGAACCTTAAGCGGCACACGCGACCAGGTTCCAGCGTTCCTCCACCACTGCACTCACAGTGCCGGCCAAAAAAAGGTCTCGGATGACCCCTGCCCCTGCCCCGTGGGGCTGAGCCTCCGTTCTTTTCTTTCTCATGCCAAAAAGTTTCCCAGCTTTTGCACCAAATTAGACCGCGTGAGTCCCAAAAGGCCAGGTTCTGACAGTGCTCTGGGAACATGCAAGTGTCTGGTTCATGCGAAGGGCGCCAATGCTATGCCATGAATGATCGCTTGGAATCACCTCTTAACACTGGCAATCATATCTCTGGCAGAAAGAGCGAGAGGCTCACAGTCAACAGAGACGGACACATCGCGGTCTGGCTGAGGCCTGCCGAGAGACCTTTGCAATGGATGTGGTGGCTTCAGGTAAAAGCGATGCAACACAAGGGGGAGGGGGGGCATCCATGACATCGAAGCCAGGGTGCAAGACTGCCAAACATAAATCCAGAACCCGAAGTGGCACAGGCGACCAGGTCCCGGGGTCACTGCCGTCCCTCCTCCACTGCATCAACAGCGCCACAGCCAAAAACCACGCAATACACCAAACGTGGCCAGGCGGCGGTCCAGCTGCCACGTTCTCAGAGACGGACCATCCGAGTCCTGATCACATCCTACCCTCTTTTGTGGGAAGGGGCGGTGCGAACTGTTGGATCACACCTGGGCCGCATACCCAACTGTTCGGAGGTGCCCCCCCCACCCTCCAGGGAACCGCCCTCCCAGGCGCCCCCCCCCCCCCCCGACGCCCCCCCGGCGCCCCTCCCAGAACCCCCCCCCCCAAGGGGCCTCCGGCCAACAGTTAGTTGGGGGGGTAGGGGGCGTCCAGAACCGAGGGGTCACCCGGGGACACCCCTGCCCAGAAATCATGGCTTTGGAAGGTCTAGTGATAGCCACGTCCCCAAAGGGGCGCAATCTGCCTTTCGATGCTGCGCCAGAGGGCTTGGGGTGACATACCCCGCCAGCACCGGCCCTCACTCACTCACTATGCCAGTGGTCTGCCAGGAATGCTGTGCCAAGGACGTTTGCCTCGTGGGGCAACGGGGGTCTGGACAGTCGGGGGCATCAAACCAACAATTTCCACAGATGTGGATTCTCCTTTTGGTCGCCCCCCCCCCCCCCCCCAAGCGATGGGGTAACCCTGTGGGGTACCCCGGGGGGTGGCCATCGACCTTGATTGCAGCATGCAGGAGTCCCCCACATCGCAAATTGCTGCCCTACCCCCCGCCCCCCCTTGATCAGTACCAGGCTCTGCGCGACGGCAATCGGTTGATCTTGCGGGCCAACCTCGCCGCTGCCAACTCTTTCTCAGTGAAAAGCACATTTGATTGCCCCACGGGCTGTTTGACGGAGTCCGCATCGCTCGATGACGTGGTGTCACTTGCATCGTCGCCTGCCTCACGGGTGTCCACCGCCTCCAGCTTCAGGCCCACGTGCACATGCTCCCAGTACGGCTCGTCCTCCCACTGCTGTGCCCGGCCCAGAACGTCCCACAGCGGTTCCTCCAGGGCATCGATCCCGTCGTCGGGCTGCCAGTCACAGAGGTGCTCCCAGCCCCAGCGGCGGCACGACTTCTTCCCAAGCCCCGGGTCCCCGAACGGGATCAACACGAACTTCCAAAAGCGATGTCCCGAGTGGCCCTCCGTGTCTCCTACAAAATAGAGCGACCACCAATCAGCCTCTTCACTGAAAGCCCATTCGGTGACCACGACCTCCCGCGTCCCAAATCCCTTGCAGCAGCACTTGTCTCCGAACGGCACCGCTTGTGCCCAAATGGCGTCGAAGGGGACATCGTCGTCTCCGCGGCCGTAGGCGGCGTAGATGATAGGGCCGTGGTAGTTAGTCTTGTGAATGAGGTGCATGGGGGTGTTTGAGAGAGCAAAGGAACAGTAGACAGCTGAAGCAGAAGCGTGCGCCAGGGATGCGGAGAGGCAGTGAGAGGCCATCACAGTCACCACCAGCACTGAGCCACAGGCACAGCCATTGCAGTCGGAGTCACGGGAAAAACCACAGCGACAAATGTAGACCATGGGGAAATCCTTGCACTGCGCGCTACTTCGAGACTATTTCCCCCCCGAAGAGCCCCCAGGCAAACCCCTTGGAAACGCCGTTAGAATTAGGTGACCCAAACTGCCCCAGCTCAAGAAAGTTGCAAACTACGTTCCCTCACATAACACACATCATGCACATCTGGAAAAGCCATGAACAGCACATTGGTTGCCACCCTCAACACCCTCTAATGTAGAGGGGGAGGCGGCCGGGTACCTCCTTTCGTATGTGCATCGAAACCTTTGTCGACATAATACGACGACCGTTGTGGCGACAGCCCCGCGGAGGCAATTTCCGCTACGAGATTATTCGGAGTTGAACTACTCACCCTCTGGCGGGTCTTTCGCTTCACCAGCCACATCAACCCTCGTAAGTTGATGCGACCGGCCGGACGAGAATTTGATGGCGTATTCGAATGCGACTTGGCTTGGAATCACAGGCATAGCACAATTCAAAGAGATGGGTAGTATCCTGCACAAAGACATGGTCCAAATAGCCCTTGCAAATACAAATAAAGTGTGAAAAAGGTTGGAAATGGGTGAAATTGGGTGAAAATCCAAAAATGCTATATTCCCAATGTGGAAAAAGCATCAAAACCTACGCAACAGGGTAACAATGATGCCCCTATGATCTCAAAGCATGGGTCTCCAGTACGGCCAGACGCCCAAATAGTTGCACTGCGCGCGCACTGCGCTTAAGGCGCCCCCCATAGCCAGAGCCACAGCTGAAGCTATGGTCTGCCCCTTAGACAGCCCCCCCCCCCCCCCTCCGTGTCCCAGCTTAACAGAAAAACCTCCCACTCTCTCAATCTACTAAACATCCGCCCCCGCACTTCCAACCATCATTGGGGAGGTTCCAGCTCAGATTCTCTCCCGGCTTCCCCCACCCCCCGCTTTCATTTTGATATCCTTCACAATATAAAACCCGTGTTCTACACCCATTTCTAGCACAACCTGATACAGAGATGCACATAGACACTAGTGCAGGGCTGTCCTTGAGGGGGAAAAAACGAAAAGGCTTCGCAATGCCAACAAAAACGAACGCTCGTGGGGACGCTCTCTGCTTCATGGTCATGGGACCTTCTCTATTGGCGGCGGTTGGCGGCGGTTGGCGGTTGGAGGTGAGCAGGGGTTGGCGGTTGGAGGTTGGCAATTGGTGGGGTGCCTGGTTCCTGACCATTTTTGAGTAACACGGAATCGAGGGAGGGGGCTGCCGGCAAGAGTTACGCATGTAACAAAGGGGCTGTGAAATGATCCCCTGTGCGGGTCCCCGTGGGTGCTCGAGTACCCATATTGGCACGGAATGATGAACCAAACCCATCCCAAAGCTGTCTAAAGGTTCTTGCACCCTGAACAAACCCTGTGTGGTCCATGAATCCCCTGCCCCAATGAGTGGCACTATGGATGGACCGAGTCAGGTCAGTGACTCCCCAATGCCTATGAGTGACACGCTCAGGCATCTATCAACCGGCATCATGGGTGTTCCCAAACTGAGCCACCAAGGATGGTCGCAGGGATACGACCTCAGCCACGCACATGATCAGGAGTTTGCATTCGCCCACATCATGTCGCTGTCCAAAGTGATTGGTGCAGTACTGCTCTGTTGCTTTGCTTTGCTGGGCTTTGGGTAGGGGGGCTGTCAAACTGCATCAGTTCTTGTGTTCAAAGGGATATGCTATGGACAATCGAGATGCTTGTCCACAATAGGTAAGGGGGGGGGGCATTTCACACGAGGCTGGCCACTGCTAACCGATAGATCGATAGCTAGGTGGGTGGTATGTACTTGGCGAGGTGCGGATGTATGTTAAGGTGTGTGTCAAACAGGTGCGAAACCTTGATCACCCCTTGCCTGATTAAGGCTTGTTGAGGAAAATTGTGGAGTGCCACAGTGAAAGATCTCCAACCGGAATATTGAGTTTGATTTCCACCCCTTTACGAGCCAATGAGTATGTATTATAACTAGTGGCTAGGTATCGTGCGATCTTCATCGGGACGGATCCCATGTGAGAAACAGCTAAGACCCTGTTATTCATTGGGATGGCATATGAAGAGCAAAACTTAACTAATGATTGGAGGATTGTTGTCGGCATGACTCTAGGTGTCCTCAGTGCCACTACAGCTGCTGTGCCCCCTTGGGCTGCAAGCCACATCTTGGGCATGGGTAAAGAACCCTACCTCCTCCCTCCCACCTCTCGGTGTTGGGAAAGCTGGTGTGCCGTTATTCCCCAACCCAAAGTCAAATGCAAACAAGACGTTGGAAACATTGCTGAGCGCAGATGTAACAGATATAACAGAGGCATCTGAGGCATCTGCTACATATGCCCTGGCTGTTAGGAGAAGTGTGGGCGGGATCCACACTTTCAAAAGAGAGATCTTTTCTGGTATGGAAAGGGAAACATTGGCTGCAATATGTGCTCAGCGGAATGCTTCCTGCTAAGGGCTGAGATAGGCCTCCTTAGTTGAAACTTGCCCGATTTGGACACCCAAATAACGCACAGGCGTTGCGTTCTGTAGCCCGGACTGTGCCATATAGGCCATCACTTCATCTGCGATTATGCCCTAAATGACATATGCAGATTTCCCCAGATTTAAGTGTAACCCGCTCATTGCAGAGAAACTTTTCAGTTCGTGAAACACTTGTTCCACTTGGCGTCTGGTGACATCTGGTGTGAAGGTGATTAAGACAACATCCACGTGTAAGTACAATCCTAACGTAGCTTGCAATTGGCGCAGTGGGTAGATGACCACCGCTGCAGAGAATGAAAAAAGCTGCGGGGAAAAAGGATCCCCCTCCCCAATGCCACCTTCCTGTCAGAAGGTGATTTCTTTGATAGCAGCACTACCTACCAGTGGCGGAGTGATGCAATGATGAGTTTGTCCCAGATTCACCAGTAATGCCCCGTGCTTCCACGGGCTCTTCGCCCTCAGCAAACTCTATGCCCAATTCTCTGACTGATGGTTCCGAACGTTCAATGAGCCCCTCGGTCGGTCGTGCCCCTTCTCACCTCTTTGACAATCCCAGCCTGTCCAGCACTCAATTCAGCTCCGCCACGGTGAGGGCTGGGGCAGTCTCGCCGTCGCCGACAATCCAAAGTATCCTTAGTATTCATGGTGATGATGCCAATAGTCCGGGGTGTTACAACCCAGGGGTATGGGCAATGACAGTGGACAGTCCACTCTCGGGCATAATGCATTTGGACAGCTCCTGTGAGCTTGGACCAAGGGTGTTGACTGCCAATATCTATGTGATGTGTGTGGGTCTCAAGGGGCACAAGGACTGTGGACTTGCCTTGGCAAACGCCATCCCTTCCATGCTCACCACACAACTCTGATTCAGCTGTGCTATCATCCTCGTAATGACCAACAATGAGCTGAGGGATACTCTACACCGCACGTACACTGTGCATGGCGCTGCACGTGCACTGCATGTGTGCACCGCCCTCCATGATGCACATGCAGGAACAAGGTTAAACAATACGCAACGCATTGGTATGAAGCGGGGGACATCATTTCTGCACCACTGAGCAGCAAAATTGTCTATTTTGGAAAGACTTGTGGTGTGAGATCCAAAGAAAACCAAATGGGGGGGTGGGGGAAGCAAGGGTGGCACGGCTGAGCCGTTCCCCGTTTTGGGTATGTGCCGCAAAGCAGCCCATACAAGTTGTGCCCACAAAATGCCCCAAAAGCTTTGGCATTGGGCTGTCCATTGTAGGGATGGGGTGCGAGGCCGTGAGGCCTCCAGAGGCCAGGGGCACAGATCAAGGGGTCCTCCCTCAGATGGTGCAGGCGTGCCTGCCCTTCATGCGGTGGGCAATCACAGTGAAAGCCTTCGCCAACAGCAATGCACCCCAAGTGGATGCTCTTCGTTAGTAAAATTGTTGAGATTCAGATCAGGACCAGTACCCTGACACCAGCCGAACAGTTGCACCGTGCAATGGGGTTTAGTGGGTGAAAGTACCGAAGTCCACAGGCTTCATGGCAGACTCGATAGTTTGTGGCAGGAAGGAGAGGGGGGGCAGCAATGGCTGGGCCAAGGTCAAGGGATGATGGGGGATGGAGGATGCGGGGTAGAACAGGGGCCACTTGGCCAAGACCAGAGTGGGACTGGACTCAGCACAAGCAGAGGAGCCCCAACATGTCCTCCTCACAATGATCACCTCATTGCATTGATCATTTCGAGGTTCACACTGTGGGGTCAAAAAATATGCTGCAAACCAAGGCCTGTACAGCCGCACACAAACACCTCCTGGTCAGCTTGCTGGTAAGATCACCAGCTGCTTCACACCAGTAAATATTTATGAATAGAATACACCCTGGACACCTCACATGTTGACTGCTTCCACCCATCAAGGTCCAAGTCCTTGACAACTGCAGTGACTCGGGTCAACAGGATATTGGATGAAATAAAGTGCATACACGGTAGTGATCCTCTACTCTGCGACCACAGAAATCATACGCTTGGGCAGCACCCAAGCGCTCTCTGAAGGCCAGATCAGTGAAAAAAAAAATTACACAAACAATTGTGATGCTTTCCTTGACATGGCAATCATCGAAATTATGCTGTTGCACCCAAGCCACATTTCGTCCTTGAATGCCTTAGGGCAAATACAGGCACAACGAGCCAGGAGCAGCGGGCAACTGGGCTGCGTTTACTGGTTTTCCAGCATCAGCAGAGACTAATGCGGACAGCTTCCCATTTCTGACATGGATGAAACTGTTGCGGTCCCGGTTGCCATTGGTGTATAAAGTGGGGTGTAGTCCTGAGCACTGTTTGGACACACTCTGTACTACACTCGGGCTGATATTGGGGTGACCAATGCATATCTAAACTTCTGAGGCTGCAGACTCCGTGGCATCTGCGCTCTGGTCGGCTTGCTGGTAAGATCACCAGCTGCTTCACACCAGTAGATATCTATGAATAGAATACACCCTGGACACCTCGCATGCTGACTGCTTCAACGCATCAAGGTCCAGGTCCTTGACAACTGCAGTGGCTTGGGTCAACAGGATATTGGATGAAATAAAGTGCATACACAGTGGTGATCCTCTACTCTGCAAGCACAGAAATCGTACACTTGGGCAGCACCCAAGCGCTCTCTGAAGGCCAGATAAGTAAGAAAAAAATTACTCCCACAACTGTGATACTTTCCTTGACATGGAAACCATCGAAATCATACTTTCGCACACAACCCACTTTTCGTCCTTGAATGCCTTAGGGCAGTTGCAGGCACAATGAGCACAGCGGGCACCTGGGCTGCGTTTACTGTTTTTCCAGCATCAGCAGACACTAATGTGGACAGTTTCCCGCAAACGCACCGCGAGTTGCACCGCGCATGCACTGCGTACTCGTTTTTGGTTTGCGTTTTACGTATTTTTGGCAGATTTTCAGGGTGGCACGGATGCAGTGGCTAAGGGGTTAGCATACAACAACGGGGGCCTCCACTTTACCTCCTCACCAATGTCATGGTGGTTGTAGCTGTCCACACCTCCTGCCGGTGGGGGGGGGTGTTGAGCACAAAGAGACCTCCTTGGCACGGCCCGCACCAAAGAGGGTGCCCCACAGGGTGGTCAAGTCTGTGGAGCATTCGTTTCGAAATGTTTCGCGGTACAAACCTCACGGGGTGCTCGTTCTGGTAAGCTGCCCCTCAGTTGGAGTCCTCCTCGTTCTCTTCACCCTCCTTCTCAGCAGAAGAATAGCACAAGAATAGCAAGAAAAGAGATGTGAGCTGTAGTGCAACGGAGCCAAGGGGTGAAGGTAACCAATCTGAGAAAAAAGATTCAGCACCTTGAGTTCTGCGGTGGTGGGCTCACAACTCCACACCCATCATCGTTAGAGGCGACGGTCTTCAGGTGTGCCTCCCCTTGCCGAAGGAGGTGGGTGGTCGCAAATTTTCGATCCCTGTGCCCTCCCACAAGCTCTACTTCTGTTTGTAGGAGAGTGGTGTTTACAACCGCTGTGACTAAATGAAAAAATGCGCCAAACCGTGCGCACTGCGCGTTCGTTTCTCTGTATAGGTATAGTATAGGTATATGGTGTTGTATATTGAGCTGGAGGGACAAGCACCTAGTTCTAAGGACCCTCCTGGTTTGCGTGCTGAATGGTGATCAAGGGCTGATGGGGATGGCACATAGCTGCATGCTTAAGGTGGCCCAGATCTAAGGGTGTCACCAAGAGAGGAAAGAAAGGAAAGCACATAGCTTGCACATGCCCTCGTGTTTATGTGTGCAGCCCCCATCGCACTGGGCAAGACTAAGTGGAAAAGAATGACCAACCGCCGACGTGAGACGAGCAATGAGCCAACACGGCGGCCGGTCTGCTGACCGGAGTGAAAGCTGTTCCTCGTGTCGGGAACATGGGGGTCCCAAAGGTCGACACCAAAACACAACCCGCGGCAGTTCACTACAATTCAAAAGGGAACACCGCATCGATGGTACTCAGCGACAACCAAACGCTGTCGGGAGCGCCGTAGAAGGACTTCTGGGTGCCCCTACAGAGCACCAGTCGAACCGTCACGGCTGTCAGTTACCCGTCAAGCGGCGTCGGTTGCCACCAACGGACGCCGGTTGAGTGGAAACCATCGTCAGTCAACTGAAGGCCACTTCGGTCGGGTGCAATACCACTGCCACCGATGAACCAAGACCGCTGGCTGCCTGTTACGCACGGCACGGCGGCCGGTTGGCAAGGGCGGTCATTGAACGAAAATACCTGCTGCTAACAGACCACTGGCTATCCCAATGGCCGTCGAAGGGGGTGTGACCCTCTTCAGAGAGGCACGTCCCTGGCAGGGGGTGCAGTGGCGCGTAGGGCTCGTGCACCGTGTAGCCAGGGGCATGGGTGTCCGGCAGCTCCAGAGGGGGTACGGGGGGCAGGACAGGCTGCGGCATGGGATCGGAAGTGGCCAGGGGGGCGGAGGCGGGACCACACCGGGGCAGGCCCTCAAGAGCATGCCCTTCGTGGGGCCGCTGGCGGAGCCCGTGCGGCGGACCGTCGTGGTGCTGATGCTGGTGGGGATAGTAGTGAGTAGGCCCGCGAGGGAATCGCTCCGGGGGTGCCGCCATCTCGTCGAACACCGGACCTTCTTTGCAGAAAGGTGGGGCATCGGGGAACGGGGGCGCATCGACGCTGTACCCCGGCCCACACTGCTCGGCGGGTGGCGGGTCCCTGTACGGGTTGTGTGTCGTCGCCAATGGCGGCAGGCCTTCGCGGTGGTGCTCACGGGGGAGGTCACAGGGATGGGGGCCGTGGAAGTGAGGGGGGGCTGGGGCGTCAGGGCCGGGGCGCTCCACCTGCCGGAACTCTGGTCCGCGGCCGGGCGGGCCGCGGCGGCGTTCAAAACCCCGGCTCTTGAACGTCCGCTTAATGAAGGGCCCGTTGCAGGGCGGGTGCCCGGGATGGCGAGGCGAGAGGTCGCGGGGGGCGCTGCGCGGCTCGGTGGGGACATGGCGTGGGCGAGGGCCCTTGAAACGACCGTGGGGCTGAAAATGCGGGCCTTCCTCGACGTGTGGGGGGTAGTTGGGGCGGTCATGATGGAACTGCGGGTTTTCTGAATAGCGCGGGTGCTCGTGGAGGTGGTGGGGCTCCTGCCCCTCCCAGATCATGCGGGACTCTGGGTGGCGGGGATCAAAGTGACGGGGCTCACAATGTTCTCGAGGGTAAAGGTGGTCGCCCCTGTTTTCCAGCCACTGCGGAGGGGGTATGCGGGGCCGGACGGGCTGCGGCATGGGATCGGGGGAGGCGGGGGGCTCGGGTGCGCAGGCCGGCGGATGGGGGCTGGACTGCGGCACAGCTGCGGCCCTGGGCATGCCCTTCCCCCTGCCGCCCCCCTTCTGCAAGCCCTTGCCCCCCTTCGGGGCTGCCGTGCCCCCCTTTGGCCTGCCCTTGCCCTGGGGCTTCAGTGCGCCAGTGGCGGTGGGGCCTCCGGAGCTGCGCCACTGCAGTGGGGCAGCCCAGGGGCATCCGAACGTTGGCATCGGGGGACTGGGGGCGTCGTGGTCGGGGACGGGCAAGGGCAGGACGCCCTCCGCATAGGCCGAGGTGCTGGAGAGCTCCCCCACGGAGGACACCGAGGTTGACGATCGGCGGCGGCCGCGCTCTTCCCAATACGACGGTGCGGGAACGTCGATGGTATGCGTCATGTCCCCTGCGGCACACGGCACCGAATTGGGGGTTGTGGGGCCCGGTGATGGAAGTGGAGTGTGGGGCATTGGAGGTCGCGCCCTCAGTGGGGCCATGCTGCAGCCCTCCCACAACACGGGGCTCTACGCCCATCCCTCGCCCCCCCCCCCCCCCCGGATTGCTAGACAAAGGACGCGCGACACAAAACAAGAGATGCAAACACAGGGACCAGGGCTTTCTGAACCACATGGGGGGGGCTGATTTCAGGGACCCACCCACCACAGATTTTTGGCAAACCCACAGACCCACAAATGTCCCACCCCCCGGGGGTGGGGAGGGCGGGGCTATTGGGCACCCACCCACCCACCTACCTCAGGCAAAATACCTTATTACAGGCAAAATGCCTTGACCAGCGCCTTTGGCGCTGACCCAAAGTCCCCACAATGGCCTACCCTACGGGGGGAGGGGGGGCGGGTGTGGTTGGAAACCCATCCACCCAGAAATTCTGACAAACCCAGCCCCCTCCCCCCCCCCCCCCCCGTGCACCCACGCATCCCCCACAACCCCCGTCCGCGCAGCAAAGGCATGAAGGAGAGGGTAGGGGGTTTGTGTTGCGCTCGCCAAAGGATGGACTGAGCGCGGGAACTTGGAGGAGAAAGGTTGTTATGTGCCCCCGTCGGGGAAACGACCCCGCAAGTGGCCATCCCAGGGCCCACCAGCCGCCGTTGGGGAGAGGTACCTCACCGCCGGCTTGGGATGGCCGCTTGGACGCACCTGGCCAACGGCGAAGGCATTTGCCTTCCTCTGCGTGGACTCGACGCAGAGAAGTGAAACAGGGCAAGTCCGGGGGCTCCGTTGGCACAACCGACCAAGGGAAAGGGAAGGGAAGGAGTGTGGTGAGGCCGATGGGCACGGTGGCCTACAGAGGGAAAGGCCAAGGGAAGGGAAAGGGGAGGGGAGAGGGAAGGTTAGGGCAAGGAGGAAGAGGAAGGTCAAAGGGTGGTGAGAAGCTGATGGGCACCACCGCCTATGGAGGGAAAGGGTCCAAGGGAAGGGCAGCGAATGGCGATCGGCCAGTAGGCGCTGCCAGCTGCAGACGAGATCATCACACCATGGCGTCATGCCAAAACCCCCCCCCCCCGTAGAGTAGGACACACACTAAGAAAAACCCTGCACAGGGCATGTGAACCACAAAATGACCAGGAAACTGGGTGCAGGGATGCAGGTTCAGGTCTACTGAGCAACAGTGTCGGTGTGCCACTTTTTCTGGCGGGAGTATTTGACCTTGACGAGCTGCACATGCTCAACAGGGGCCACAGCAATGGGCGCTCCAGCAGCAGGTTTGGCTGCAGGCTTGGCTGTAGGGTTGGAGGGTTTGGCACGAGGTTTGGTAGCTTTGAGGGCAGGCTTGGCAGCAGATTTCAGCGATGACACATCAGAATCTGGTGCAGTTTGTGACGACCCTGACCCTGAACCTGAGGTACCAGTCCCATCACTATCACCTTCCGATTAACCCTCTGAACGTGCCCGAGATGGTGAAGGAGGACACAGCAATGCACCAAGAATACCTTGTCCAATCAGCAAAAGCACAGGATACAGGGGCCCTGTAACCTCAATATCCAACCTTCTGAGAAAGTTGGGAAAATGGAAAGTGACGGTTCCTTCGCCCCCCCCCCCCCCCGCTTACTGGACAAGGGCACTTACTAGACAAGGGGGGGGGGTGGCCTGTTCTTTGTCGGTATGCCAAGCTGGTGTTTTCAGAGGGCGTCATTCCTTTGCGACGGTGATTGGGCCAAGAACGGAATGCAATGAACATAGAAGGACCATACCGAGGGGGTACGGAGGAGGAGGAGGACCGAGGACGACTACCAGCACTATGAAAGATGGCTTGTGTCCGCTTCAGATGAAGTCCTTGCATCGTATCAATGATGTCATAGACCACCCCCCCACGGCGCCGCCACCACCCCCACCCCCACCACCATCACAAAGCAAGAAGCAACAAATTCCCACAAAAACGACGTCTTCCCCATCGCTGTGGCAAAGGACCAGCACCTGGACAGCCAATGAAAAACACACCGATCCGGCCACATTACCACGGCTGTCGCTATGCCCCAAAAAGCCCAAAAGAAAGTTTCCAGTACCACACAGGAATAGACTCGGGGGCCAAGTGCCTTGGTTTCCACCAATGACGGCCATGAGCGGCTGGCCTATGCCCAAAGAGCAGTCGAGGCCTGAGAGCAGTGGGGGTATGCGAGGGGCCGGAGTGTCAGAGAAGCTGAAGGAAATGAAGAGTGGGAGTGCTGATGAGGAGAAGCGCATGGGGGCCAAAGAGGTGGGCATGTACAAGGGGGTGTTGCACTCAATGGCACCTTTTGCGAGCACACTGGGCAAGAAGTTCTTAGGGCTAGCGCCATTCAGCGTGAGCTTGTGGTGCACATAAACCGGTCGGTCCTGGTACTTGGTGGGATCCAGAATGTTCTGCAGCCATTGCCTTACTTTGAGGTTGTTGTCATGACTGCCCAGCCAGAGTTTGATGATGTCGTTGCCATTGACGGTCGTGTGGCGGATACTCACGCCCGTTATGTCTTTGCGAAACTGTTGACAGACAGGCATGGGCAAGCAGAGCCACGGAGGAATGATCCGGGGGGTGCAACAAGTCCACCCCCTCTGTTGGTGCCCTCCTCCACACGTCAGTCCAGTCCATGTGCTATGAGGGTATCCAGGCTCCTAGACAAGGCCAAGCGGTCCCTCAGGGGTTGAGCAAGGCGTGGGGATGGTCATCAATGTGCCCACAGTTCCGATGGCGCTTTGCACCCACTCCAGTGCGGTATTCGGAATATGTTGCTTCCACAGTGGCGGTTGGCGTTTGATCGTCTCTGGGGGCTGTCCTTAAGGGCTGTCCTTTGCAAACAAAAGGAAAAAAATTGGGCTTCTTAAGGACGCCCCCGTGTAGGCCTAACAGAACCCATCAGGTCTGGGAGACCCAATGCTCCTGTCAATCCTGGGGCACTGGGGCTGTCAAACGTGGCATTGCGGCTGTGAAACCCGGGCCTGTTCAACCTAACAACTGAAGGGAGGGCGGTGCATAACATGTCCAATGGACGCATCACCTCGGCTGGCAGTGGGGGGGCAAGGTGAGGGTGGGTGATGGAACATGCCGACGTCCCTGCAAAGGGGAGGGACCCTGGTGCACAGTGGGTCTGGGTTTGTGGGCATTTCTTTTTGGTTTCTGCGGGCGTTTCTAGTAAGTTAGCTTTCCCGTGACCAGCTTGAAAACCACCCAAGCTACGTCCAAAGGGCAAAACCAGCAGATTCAGACAGCAGTCGGGCATTTTCAGTGTGGAATGTAATTTGCTTTACCTGAATATCGCTGAGTGTTTGGACTGAATAAGAAATCTGAGTAGTCCTGTGTCTGGGAACACAGTAGTCACCGCGGCCCCCTTGGCCATCGGGGGAAACGGGTCCAAAATAGCCTACTTTTTGCACAGCGCGGGCACAGCGCACGGTGCGCCCCCTCTGGGCCATGTGTACAGAGGACGCAAACCTTTTGGTACAACTTAGACTTCCCATCAACCACTTCATTGGCCACCACTTGCCACAGTTCTTCAGCACCCGGATAGTTCTTGCACGTCACTTTGATCTCCCCACCGCCCTTATTGGCGGCGTCCTCCCGCAGCGGCCAAATCCCTTCCTTGAAGATGTGGAGGGACTCTTGGTCCACCAAGGTGGACGGGTGGTGGTTCCAGAAGCACTCCCAAAAGCCTCGCAGGGTGTTGACCTCGTGGCAGCGGGCAATGGTGCGCTCCGCCTTTTTCCAATTCGTTTTCCAATACACCCATGTGTGTGGGAGATACGCAATGTCTGCCATCCGAAAGCAGGGGACAAGACTGCAACATGGGTGAGCATGTGGCAGGAGGGAGGTGGCAAAAGGGAAGGGGGGGCGGGGGCAGATGAGGTTCGGGGGTACTTTGCACACTACTACTTGCAAGCGGCCTGTCCAAGGGGCGGGGAAGTGCACCGTAGATAGGGCAGTACCTTGCGAGTCATTGGGAAGAACATGGGAAGAAACGTATGCACCAGCTCAGAAAGATCCCTGCGGATGAATGGATTGGCAACAAAAGCACCGCCCCCCCCCTAGTGGGAGTGTATACACTTTGCGTGCACATGGGTGTCCTTAACGGAAAAGGAAAAAAAAGTTGTTCCAGAACCAGGTAATTTTAAAAGAGCCCGCGGACAGTACATCTCTTCACCCGGTGTTCCAAATTGTTCAACCATGAGTCCCTAGCCCCAAATTTGTATAAGCACACAACCATATGATGCTAGCCCCACATGTGTTGCATGATAGAATCAGAACCCTACCTCACACCCTGCACAATTCAACATGAACAAGAGGAATACTTTTTTCGATCAAATCCAGTGATGCAGCGTTCGACCACCGGAATGTTCCATTGCCGGTGGTACAGCTGATAACAAACTCCCTACAGCTGGTATTACCTCTGGAAGTGCACCCTGACACGCTCCATAAGCTCACCCTTCCCCCCGCTCACACTCAAACCATGCTTCCTAGAAATGGCCTTAAACTCAACTTTAGTCCTCTCATGCAACCTCCCCCTCTCCATTGCCTTTAACACCGCCTCATCCACATCATACCGAAACACCAACTGCGCAGCAGGTTAGAAGAGGTGGAGGGGGGCTACTGGCAACTGCACCTGCCTGCTCCAAATCCTCGTCCTCACTGTCTTCGTCCTCACCCCCCAACCGTACCCCATACACATCGCCAATGTCGGCGTCACGTGTCGCCCTCTTGGGGACAACCCACAAATCTTGAATGTCCAACTGAACCTCTGCCTGACCATCCTCTTCCAAAGAAACTGCCAAATCCTTAAAAGCCCCAAACCCAAGCAAACCACCATCTTCCACCTCAACCGCATGCCCATGAGTGTCCTGGGTTCAAGGACACACAACAACCAACCCACATGATATGTGCGGGGAGATTCCTGCCCAAGGACCCCATAGAGCTCATGCAGATGGGGGGATCAATGGTCGGTTCCGATAGACTGAATGTCCCCGCCATAGACAATTCCAGCCATTAGTCCAGCAGTACTGTGTAGCTCAATCAATGCACGTGTCCCCTTCTTGGTTGGGGTGCTCCACTATGTAAGGTACAGTGAGGCTTTCTTGCGGGTTAGCTCTGTGGGTCACTTGTGTGCTTGTCATGCAGATGGATCACACTAGGTATGTTGGAAACTGAGTAGTGGGGCATCCTTTCTCGTCTACGCCCTTCCTACTGACTGGTTTGTTGTGCTATCGTCCACATGCAATGACTCTTCAAATATGAGTTACTCAGGTATTCCCCTACCTTCTCACAGACTACGTTTGAGGTGCACCTCGACCCTTGGGGGCTCTACGCCCGCCATGCGGCGACCCTCCCTCCATTGGGACTGACCGCCCGGTGAAGGGGAGCGCCCCTGTCACCTGGCCTGTGCCCCCTCCGAGCCGGTTCCTGTCCAGACTTGTCCACAACAGTCCATTCCGTCCACATCCTTCCTCCAGCTCTTTCGTCTTTGAGTCATGTCTTATGCTCCAGCTCAGTCCACCAGCTCTCACCCCGCCCCCATCAAGAAGCGTCGAACACGGGGAGGCAAGAAACGACGGGCAGTGCGCACGCCTCCCAGCATGACATCACCAACCGGCCAGCGGATATGATTCAACGATGGATCCTACAGCCACCGAGCACGGGACGCTGGGCGCAGTGCCAAGTACTTTGAGTCAAAAGGCAATTTGAAACACCCCCAGTACACCCTTATCGTCCCGGACACACTACAATTCCAAATCAAACTAGATCCACAAGTGCTAGAGCGCCTCGCCGAGCCAGCGTTCGAACAAATTGGAGGCTGGCTCGTGCGAGCAGTAAGAAGGAAGTGGCCGGCAGCGGCAGTTGTCAAAAGAGACGAGAACAAACAAACCGTTTGGAGAACACTGGTTGCAAGTGAAATGGAGACACCAACTGGGCGGAACCCATGCACCAAAGCCATATTCAAGCGTCTCCTTCACGAATTTCCGAACCACGGAACAAAGGTTTGTGCTCCGAGGAAGTGCGGGAGTGGTGAAGGATGTCAAAGACATCTTGTTTCCTGCAGTGTTAATAGCACAGCCCGTTGCAGAAAGTTCCTCGTCAGCGTCTCCTGTGAAGAGGCGGTGGCAATAAGCCTTCCTTGTCTCCCGCAAAAGACCGGCCCCTAACCGCCATCCGCATCTGGGGTGCCCACCAGCATACGACCGGCGGGGTCGCTAGCAGAGTTTCCCCCCTAACCGCTTCCCCGCCTTGAGCGGTTGCTTGATTGCCTCACGCGATCCCGCAAATCAGGGCATCTCCGCTAGCGGCTTCTGACTTGCACACTTGCTAATGTTACACGATGCCCCCGCAACTGCCGTATGACTTTTTTCTAGTTCACCATGCCTCCCCTACCCGCATCTTTTACCGACCTTCCTAGCCGGTTCCTTCGCCTTTTGGAGCGCACCGGGGATCCTCGCCTGCAATCGTTGCCAAACGACCTCATTATGGATATTGCGCCCTCAGCACTACACGAAGCGATCTGAGCCCTGAGCGGCATACCGGGCGCGGCGCCCACTCACCTCTGTGACACCTGGAGATGGTTAGCGCTGGAAGGAGATCTATGCGCCATGAGCGACCTACAAGCGATGCTCACTGCCAACGGCGTGCTTCTCAGTGTCGATGTGGACATCAAGACGCCCAATGGAATCTAGATTGTTACGCACTGCCCCGTGGCAGTGGCACAATCCCTGCCCCTCCTAGCTGTTGCACAAACTGCCGACGCCACCTCTAGGGAGCTACTCCTCCGCTGGCACCCTTTTTTCCAACGCCTCCACGGTAATTCTTCTCGAGCGAGGCTTCGGCAACTCCTCAGCCTCAACGAGCCGGATCAGCTGCCTGCGTTCCGGGGTACCCAATGCTCCAAACTGGTCATCGAACCTATCTCCCAACGGCTACCGCCCCATTTGCGTTCTCGGTGGGCGGAATGGCACAAGAAAGATGCGATTGGGCAATGGACGGTTGGTTATCTTGGACCTTTCTGCCCGGCCCCTCAACGTGCCTCACGTGGCTCCCGATGTCCTTTACCAGACATACCCCTATGTACTATGGTGGGCGGCTGATCTGGTTGCGACTCTGCAACAAAAGTTGCGGCCTGCACCCTTTCTCGTCTACGCCCTTCGTACTGACTGGTTTCTTGCGCTATCATCCACATGCAATGACTTTTCCAATATGAGTTACTCAGGTATTCCCCTACCTTCTGGACAAGGTGGCAACATCACCCCTACCGTCTCGGGGATCCCCAGCGCTTTAGAGCGGGGGGGCAAAATCAGAAGTGGCCCATTTGTGGGCAAAGTGGCTACGTCACCCCTGCCGTCTCGGGGATGCCCACAGCTGCACAGCGAGGGGGAAAATCAGAAGTGGCCCACAAGAGGGCAAAGTGGCTACATCACCCCTGTGGTCTCGGGGATCCCAACCACTTCACAGCCTGGGGGGAAATAGGAAGTGGCCCACTTGTGGGCAAAGTGGCTACGTCACCCCTGCCGTCTCGGGGATCCCCACCACTGCAGAGCGGGGGGGGGAAATCAGAAGTGGCCCACAAGTGGGCAAAGTGGCTGCGTCACCCCTGCCGTCTGGGGGATCCCAACCGCTTCAGAGCGGGGGGGGGGGGGTATCAGAAGTGGCCCAGTTGTGGGCAAAGCGGCTACGTCACCCCTACCGTCTCGGGGATCCCCACCACTGCACAGCGGGGGGGCAAAATCAGAAGTGGCCCGCTTGTGGGCAAAGTGGCTACGTCACCCCTGCCGTCTCGGGGATCCCCACCACTTCAGAGCCGGGGGGGAAATCAGAAGTGGCCCACAAGTGGGCAAAGTGGCTACGTCACCCCTACCGTCTCGGGGATCCCCACCACTGCACAGCGGGGGGGCAAAATCAGAAGTGGCCCGCTTGTGGGCAAAGTGGCTACGTCACCCCTGCCGTCTCGGGGATCCCCACCACTTCAGAGCCGGGGGGGAAATCAGAAGTGGCCCACAAGTGGGCAAAGTGGCTACGTCACCCCTGCCGTCTCGGGGATCCCCACCACTGTAGAGCGGGGGGGGGGGGGGGATCAAAAGTGGCCCACTTGTGGGCAAAGAAGCTACGTCACCCCTGCCGTCTCGGGGATCCCCACCACTTCAGAGCCGGGGGGGAAATCAGAAGTGGCCCACAAGTGGGCAAAGTGGCTACGTCACCCCTGCCGTCTCGGGGATCCCCACCACTTCAGAGCAGGGGGGGATATCAGAAGTGGCCCACAAGTGGGCAAAGTGGCTACGTCACCCCTGCCGTCTCAGGGATCCCCACCACTGCAGAGCGGGGGGGGGGGGGGGGATCAAAAGTGGCCCACTTGTGGGCAAAGTGGCTACGTCACCCCTGCCGTCTCGGGGATCCCCACCACTTCAGAGCCGGGGGGGAAATCAGAAGTGGCCCACAAGTGGGCAAAGAAGCTACGTCACCCCTGCCGTCTGGCGGATCCCCACCACTGCAGAGCGGGGGGGGGGGGGGGTCAGAAGTGGCCCACTTGGGGGCAAAGTGGCGACGTCAGCCCTGCCGTCCTGGGGATGCCCACCGCTTCAGAGCCGGAGGGGAAATCAGAAGTGGCCCACAAGTGGGCAAAGTGGCTACGTCACCCCTGCCGTCTCGGGGATCCCCACCACTGCAGAGCCGGGGGGGAAATCAGAAGTGGCCCACTTGTGGGCAAAGTGGCTACGTCACCCCTGCCGTCTCGGGGATCCCCACCACTTCAGAGCCGGGGGGGAAATCAGAAGTGGCCCACAAGTGGGCAAAGTGGCTACGTCACCCCTGCCGTCTCGGGGATCCCCACCACTTCAGAGCAGGGGGGGATATCAGAAGTGGCCCACAAGTGGGCAAAGTGGCTACGTCACCCCTGCCGTCTCAGGGATCCCCACCACTGCAGAGCGGGGGGGGGGGGGGGGGGATCAAAAGTGGCCCACTTGTGGGCAAAGTGGCTACGTCACCCCTGCCGTCTCGGGGATCCCCACCACTTCAGAGCCGGGGGGGAAATCAGAAGTGGCCCACTTGTGGGCAAAGTGGCTACGTCACCCCTGCCGTCTCGGGGATCCCCACCACTTCAGAGCCGGGGGGGAAATCAGAAGTGGCCCACAAGTGGGCAAAGAAGCTACGTCACCCCTGCCGTCTGGCGGATCCCCACCACTGCAGAGCGGGGGGGGGGGGGGATCAGAAGTGGCCCACTTGGGGGCAAAGTGGCGACGTCAGCCCTGCCGTCCTGGGGATGCCCACCGCTTCAGAGCCGGAGGGGAAATCAGAAGTGGCCCACAAGTGGGCAAAGTGGCTACGTCACCCCTGCCGTCTCGGGGATCCCCACCACTGCAGAGCCGGGGGGGAAATCAGAAGTGGCCCACTTGTGGGCAAAGTGGCTACGTCACCCCTGCCGTCTCGGGGATCCCCACCACTTCAGAGCCGGGGGGGGGGGGGATCAAAAGTAGCCCACTTGTGGGCAAAGTGGCTACGTCACCCCTGCCCTCTCGGGGATCCCCACCACTTCAGAGCCGGGGGGGAAATCAGAAGTGGCCCACAAGTGGGCAAAGTGGCTACGTCACCCCTGCCGTCTCGGGGATGCCCACCACTGCAGAGCGGGGGGGGGGGGGGGGATCAAAAGTGGCCCACTTGTGGGCAAAGTGGCTACGTCACCCCTGCCGTCTCGGGGATCCCCACCACTTCAGAGCCGGGGGGGAAATCAGAAGTGGCCCACTTGTGGGCAAAGAAGCTACGTCACCCCTACCGTCTCGGGGATCCCCACCATTGCATAGCGGGGGAGGGGGGGGGGGGGATCAGAAGTAGCCCACTTGTGGGCAAAGTGGCTACGTCACCCCTGCCGTCTCGGGGATCCCCACCACTTCAGAGCCGGGGGGGAAATCAGAGGTGGCCCACAAGTGGGCAAAGTGGCTACGTCACCCCTGCCGTCTCGGGGATCCCCACCGCTTCAGAGCGGGGGGGGAAATCAGAAGTGGCCCACAAATGGGCAAAGTGGCTACGTCACCCCTGCCGTCTCGGGGATCCCCAGCATTGCAGAGCGGGGGGCAAAATCAGAAGTGGCCCACAAGTGGGCAAAGTGGCTACGTCACCCCTGCCCTCTCGGGGATCCCCACCACTTCAGAGCCGGGGGGGGAAATCAGAAGTGGCCCACAAGTGGGCAAAGTGGCTATATCACCCCTGCCGTCTCGGGGATCCCCAGCATTGCAGAGCGGGGGGGGGAAATCAGAAGTGGCCCACTTGTGGGCAAAGTGGCAATGTCACCCTTGCCGTCTCAGGGATTCCCACCGCTTCAGAGCCGGGGGGGAAATCAGAAGTGGCTACGTCACCCCTGCCGTCTCGGGGATTCCCAGCATTGCAAAGCCGGGGGCAAAAGTAGAAGTGGCCCACAAGTGGGCAAAGTGGCTACGTCACCCCTGCCGTCTCGGGGATCCCCAGCACTTCAGAGCCGGGGGGGAAATCAGAAGTGGCCCACAAGTGGGCAAAGTGGCTACGTCAGCCCTGCCGTCTCGGGGATCCCCAGCATTGCAGAGCGGGGGGCAAAATCAGAAGTGGCCCACTTGTGGGCAAAGTGGCAATGTCACCCTTGCCGTCTCGGGGATCCCCACCACTTCAGAGCCGGGGGGGAAATCAGAAGTGGCCCACAAGTGGGCAAAGTGGCTACGTCACCCTTGCCGTCTCGGGTATCCCCAGCATTGCAGAGCGGGGGGGGAAATCAGAAGTGGCCCACTTGTGGGCAAAGTGGCGATGTCACCCTTGCCGTCTCGGGGATTCCCACCGCTTCAGAGCCGGGGGGGGGAATCAGAAGTGGCCCACCTGTGGGCAAAGTGGCTACGTCACCCCTGCCGTCTCGGGGATCCCCACCACTGCAGAGCGGGGGGGGGAACTCAGAAGTGGCCCACTTGTGGGCAAAGTGGCTACGTCACCCCTACCGTCTCGGGGATCCCCGGCGCTTTAGAGCGGGGGGAAGATCAGAAGTGGCCCACTTGTGGGCAAAGTGGCTACGTCACCCCTGCCGTCTCGGGGATCCCCACCACTGCATAGCCGGGGGGGAAATCAGAAGTGGCCCACAAGTGGGCAAAGTGGCTACGTCACCCCTGCCGTCTCGGGGATCCCCACCACTTCAGAGCAGGGGGGGATATCAGAAGTGGCCCACTTGTGGGCAAAGTGGCTACGTCACCCCTGCCGTCTCGGGGATCCCCACCACTGCAGAGCGGGGGGGGGGGGGATCAAAAGTGGCCCACTTGTGGGCAAAGTGGCTACGTCACCCTTGCCGTCTCGGGGATCCCCACCACTTCAGAGCCGGGGGGGAAATCAGAAGTGGCCCACAAGTGGGCAAAGAAGCTACGTCACCCCTGCCGTCTCGGGGATCCCCACCACTGCAGAGCGGGGGGGGGGGGGGGATCAGAAGTGGCCCACTTGGGGGCAAAGTGGCGACGTCAGCCCTGCCGTCCTGGGGATGCACACCGCTTCAGAGCCGGAGGGGAAATCAGAAGTGGCCCACAAGTGGGCAAAGTGGCTACGTCACCCTTGCCGTCTCGGGGATCCCCACCACTTCAGAGCCGGGGGGGGGGGGGATCAAAAGTAGCCCACTTGTGGGCAAAGTGGCTACGTCACCCCTGCCCTCTCGGGGATCCCCACCACTTCAGAGCCGGGGGGGAAATCAGAAGTGGCCCACAAGTGGGCAAAGTGGCTACGTCACCCCTGCCGTCTCGGGGATCCCCACCACTGCGGAGCGGGGGGGGGGGGGGGGGATCAAAAGTGGCCCACAAGTGGGCAAAGTGGCTACGTCACCCTTGCCGTCTCGGGGATCCCCACCACTGCAGAGCCGGGGGGGAAATCAGAAGTGGCCCACAAGTGGGCAAAGTGGCTACGTCACCCCTGCCGTCTCGGGGATCCCCACCATTGCATAGCGGGGGAGGGAGGGGGGGGGAATCACAAGTAGCCCACTTGTGGGCAAAGTGGCGACGTCACCCCTGCCGTCTCGGGGATGCCCACCGCTTCAGAGCCGGGGGGGAAATCAGAAGTGGCTACGTCACCCCTGCCGTCTCGGGGATTCCCAGCATTGCAAAGCCGGGGGCAAAAGTAGAAGTGGCCCACAAGTGGGCAAAGTGGCGACGTCACCCCTGCCGTCTCGGGGATCCCCACCACTTCAGAGCCGGGGGGGAAATCAGAGGTGGCCCACAAGTGGGCAAAGTGGCTACGTCACCCCTGCCGTCTCGGGGATCCCCACCGCTTCAGAGCGGGGGGGGAAGTCAGAAGTGGCACACAAATGGGCAAAGTGGCTACGTCACCCCTGCCGTCTCGGGGATCCCCAGCATTGCAGAGCGGGGGGCAAAATCAGAAGTGGCCCACAAGTGGGCAAAGTGGCTACGTCACCCCTGCCGTCTCGGGGATCCCCACCGCTTCAGAGCCGGGGGGGAAATCGGAAGTGGCCCACTTGTGGGCAAAGTGGCTACGTCACCCCTGCCGTCTCGGGGATCCCCACCACTGCACAGCGGGGGGGGGAATCAGAAGTGGCCCACTTGTGGGCAAAGTGGCTACGTCACCCCTACCGTCTCGGGGGCCCCACCACTGCACAGCGGGGGGGCTAAATCAGAAGTGGCCCACAGGTGGGCAAAGTGGCGACGTCACCCTTGCCATCTCGGGGATTCCAACCGCTTCAGAGCCGGGGGAGAAATCAGAAGTGGCCCACTTGTGGGCAAAGTGGCTACGTCACCCCTGCCGTCTTGGGAATCCCCACCACTGCAGAGCGGGGGGGGGAAATCAGAAGTGGCCCCCTTGTGGGCAAAGTGGCAAGAAAGGGTGCTATGTATCGTTCATGCACATGCATCATTTGTGCACAACTGGGTGTTGTACCTCGCCCCCTTGCCACAGCAACCCTACAGTCCTAAAATTTGACGGAAAGAACACCTACTGTTGCTCTGACAGGAGGGGGGAGGTATATAAGGGCAAAATAGGACATGGTTCCAAACATTGCGGAACCAACCTCTATCGTTGCTCTGTTGCTCTCGCGGGGGTGTATCATTGGTGCATGGCAGGGTGCTATATACCCTTTGAGCATGGGAGGATCTTGCACATGAGTGGTGCATGTGAATCATGTGTGCACAGGTGGGTGCCATATGTCTGCTGATTTCGAGGAGGATGCAAGGAATCGATACCCCATGTGTTGCGTAGTTCGGTCATTCCCCATGTTGCATGCAACCACTGCTCAGTCATCCGGTACCAACTCATCTGTGGTCCGTTTTGTAAGAACAAAATCTGAGGCAATCAAATTCAATACAACTAGAGGTCAATCACAGACAAATGCAATCACAAGCAACACATGAAACAACTGGCAACAAAGGTCACTCACCCGAACTTTAGTTCGCGAGCACAAAATACATCACGCTCGTAGGACTGCCTATCCTGCGTCATAGGGGGCGTTTTCGCACAGCGCGCGCACAGCGCCAATTATTGTGATGATTATCCAGGTAACAACCCTGAAAACCACCCCCCCTGCGGAATCATGCACAATCCATTCAAAACTCAAAAATTCAAACATCTGATGCTTGCCATGGGTCCCAGGGACCTAAATTCTGCCCCCCATAGCCCCGTCCACTGCAGCAGCCATTCAATGACGTCCTTTCAATCTTCTGAACTTACCAAACTCCCGGTGGTGGAGAACAGCCAAGTTTTCGCACAGCGCACGGTACGCCCCCATAGCCCAAGAAGCTTGGGGGCACTTTTGGGATTTTGTGTGTGGTTGCTCAGGTTTGATGGCCCCATGAAACCCACTCCTAGCCCTATGACATGGATGCGACCCCTGCCCCTGAAAATGCCAACACACTATTTTGTCCAAGATCCGGGGGTTGCAAGCGGGAGGTTGTGCAGTAGGAGGCCCAATCTTGCTTTGGACAACTGGTGAAGGAGCTGGCCCTGGGCCAAGAAAGGGCAGTGAGGGCAGTGCTGCCCAGCAGTGGTGCTGAAGTGCGACTTGTCACCACAGTTCCTAGTTATTATTTCTGAGGATTTGTGATTGATTCATGTTTTTTTGGTTTTGAGGAACAAACATTTTGGACATTTGGATATGTTGGTGGGCACGTGTGTCTTGGCCCACAAAAATGTGATTTTGAATTTCAAGGGGTAATTTTCTATTTCAGTTTGGAGAAAGGGAGACGTGTTTGGAGCGGGGGCTCAGTGCATGTTCGAGAGGGTTTGGATGCAGCAGCTTTCTCCACACACATGCGCACGCTCGCTTGCCTCGCCTCGCCAAGTCAAGGCGAGGCATGGCTGGCGTGGGATGCATCAATCGCAAAAACAGCACAACTAAAAACACAGGTACACACAAATATACCTACAAGCTGCAAATTGGGATTCAATGCAGAACATTTGTAACAATTCACCCTCTGCCTCGCCCACTGTGGTACAGATCTACCACCGCCTCATGCACAGTCAATCACACATGGATGTGCAGTCTGAAAAACACTGGTAGGAAGCATTGGCAAGGGAACCCAGACCACCCCAAACCCCACCCATGCAGGCACCTTCAGTGGGCATTAAGCAACACCAACGCACTGCAATGGAAAAGCGACAAAAAGCATATTCTTTGTGGTTGTAAGCAAGATCGGCGATGACGCCATGTATACAACTCACAGTAAAGAAATCAATGCTGTCAGAGGGGGAGGGAGAGCGGAGCTGCAACAGTGTGCCTAGGCCCAGACCCCTGTGGGAGGCGGCAAGAGGGCTCTGGTGCACACAGGGCCTTGCGCATGAGAAGAGACCCAGAATCAACGTGTACTGCCGGGCGCCACAGTGCCAGGAAACTGTGTCATGCAGCGCAGGACAGCATGCCATGACCATTTCATTCCTCTGTCACTACCATGTTACCACTGTGTGAGGAGTGTGTCATGACCCTGGCAGGACTGTGTCACAACGGTGTCCCCACAGTGTCACACCACTGCTGGTTCATTACCATGCCACATCCCCACTTGAACCTAAGCCGAACTGCAGGGATTCGTCCGGATACAGAGGCAAGCACAAGGGGCAAGAGGGATGCGTGTACAGGGGATATGGTGCAGGAAGATGCATGGCGTACGCAGAGCCCAGCACATGGCGCACCTGAGTCCAGGTGCTGAGGTGGGGATGGGACGACACAATGCTTGCACTGGACAGCATGTTCCAGGACATATAAGTGGCCGTGTCGGTAAAAGAACGCACTTGCACATAGCAGTGAAGCAGGGCGCAGCAGCGGCGGCGGCGGCAGCTGATAGCAGGCCCTAGTTCATTGGTTTTGCATCACTGTCCTGGTTCCTGTGCCTGGCTGATGAACCGATATACATGGTGTTGTCGCTAAATGCTGTCGCGTGGTCCTATTTGTCACGTGTCACGTGCCTTGAGGCTTCGCACGCACGTCAGGGCCAGCAATACCGGGGCGACGCCATGCGCAAAGGCATCCATGCAGCTGGATGTGCAGGCGCATACTCATGACACCTCGTGGTCTGTGTCGTCAAATGCGCAACAACTGTACAACCAATGGAGGCAACAGCTTCCCCGTGACACGACCTTTGGTGTAGGGGAGTGCCATCCACTGAGAGGGGGCACAATACTACAAGTTAGCCGAAGAAACAACCGGATACCATTGAACACGCGGGTAGCGAGCATGTACTCTGCCAGGCCACAGAGGGCTCAGCAGGTGCAAACATCGCTGCACGGTGCCACCGTGCACATAAGGAATCCACTGTGGGTCGTGCAGTCCTTCGGCTTTGGCTGCAACCGTTGCACTATGCAGCGTGCATTCACCGCTGCCTCATCAGAGAAGAAGAGACAGAGGCAGAGGCAGAGGCAGAGGGAGTCAGACAGACAGACAGACAGAGAGAGAGAGAGAGAGAGAGAGAGAGAGAGAGGCAGTGAGACAGCTCTGCTCTATAACTCGTGCCACTGCACAGTGCCCCACATGGCATCAACCATCATGTGAACACCTGGCACTGCACACACTATTCCTACACAGAATGTAGAACTCCTTACAACATATGCTCAACATGCACCTCCCAACCCCGTGGTATAGGGGCGCGGGCAAGGGAGCTCTGAATAGCATGCCTCACAGCATCAATGTTTGCACATGCTCGTGGGTACAGCTTCAAACACAGGATGCGACGGTCGGCAACACGCGAGAAAACTGTTGCTGCGCCCCGTACAAGTGGATCCTTTATGCAGACGTGTACTTGGCAACCGCCTTGGTTCCCTCGCTCATTGCGTGCTTGGCGAGCTCACCAGGCAGCATGAGCCGCACGGCAGTCTGCATCTCCCGTGACGTAAGCGTCATGGTCTTATTGATCTTGGTCAACTTACCTGCAACCAAACACAGTCAAATCTGGGGAACGTGCACCGCAACAGAGCTGTATTGAACTACTCATTGATGGCAACAATGCTGCTGTGCGTATATGAGGGCTTGGCAACAGAGATGCATCATCTGGGATTTTGTGACAACCACCGCCTCCACTTGCAGAGGCAGGGTATGCAGACAGAAAAATTGACTTATCACAGCATACCAACACTTTACATGCACCTGCCACATGACAACTGTGGAAAACATGCACTACAACACGGGGCGCGCTTGACAGACGTTTTCTGTGTTGCAACAGAACTGCTAATGTTTATGCCAATGTATGACACCACTCCACCTCCACACACTCTTTGCTCGCAAAAGGTCTGCAGGTCTGCATGCGGTCAAAGCTTTACATGCATCTGCCACACACGATGTCACGTACTTGCTTCCGTGGCCAGGCGGTCGAACACATCATTGATGAAACTGTTCATGATGTTCATCGCCTTGTTGCTGATGCCGGTGTCAGAGTGCACCTGCTTCAGCACCTTGTAGATGTACATCGACCAGGTGCGCACCCTCTTCTTGCCCCTCTTGGCCCGCTTGGGGGTCTTCCCCTTGCCACCCTTCCCCTTGCCGCCAGTCTTTCCCTCCTTGGCACCGGATTTTGCAGGCATGTTGTCCTGGAAAGGAGCATGGGAAACCACACATTGACAAACACGAGACAAAAGGCTGATGCTCGCGTTTCCTACGTCTGAAACTGCAAGAAGATATGCAAACATGACCTCTTCGAACTAACGTGTTGTCGTTGTAACACTTGCTGGCAAAAATAGGGGTGCTATGGCAACTACCGACCCGAAATCTGACTCTCTTACCACTGACTGGGCACATCCAAAGTCCCCAATCGGCGTTGCAATTTCACTTTGGTCGCTTAGGTATTAAATTGCCACTGGTCGGTCGGTTGAAAAATACCGTTCTTTGTCTCCACACTCTTCCCAGGGCTTGGGAAGCTCTCGTACCCACCAGTCCACTGCATGCTGTGTGGTATGCGCATCGATCTCTGAGCCCTGCTCTGTGGTCAGCAGGCCGCAGTGTGCACCGAGATAGCTCGTGGACGCTTGTTCGCTGAATGCGGCCAGGGGAAAGTAGAAGTACAGGCGGGGGGGGGGGGGATTTGGTGCTCAGCCAATTTGACGGTGGTAAGGTTGGCTGTGGGAAATCGTGGCGGAAGCAAGGGCCAAGGAATGAGACAGGGAGCATGCAAAGCACAAGGGGATGGGAGGACGAAGCAGAAAGCCCTGGGATTTGGCGTGGGGAATTTGGCGGCCAAATTGAAACGCCAAATTTACCGCCCCTAATTTGCAGCCCCCCAACCCCCCCCCCCTCTGCACGGGGACAAGGGGTATGTGGGAACGGGGTCACTGGGGTATATGGGGTACAAGGGTACGTGGAGCACATATGTATCGGGGTGAAGGGCTGCAGGGGCATGGTATGAGGGCGCAAGTGTCCCGCGGGGGAGGGGGGTTGGTGTATGCCATAAAAATGTTGGGGCCGCGTGCGTTTTGGCACCACAACGACCCAGCCATGGGTTGTGGTCCCAAACTGTTGCTTTTCTGTGTCCTTTTGGGTGTACCCTCCCCCCCCTTGTCCAGCCCCCCCCCCCCCCCCCCAGCCAGCCAGCCAGCGAATCCTGGACATCGCCCAGGCCTACACCAGACCAGACCAGACCCCAGGGGCGACGCCCCCCCCCCCCCAAGGGGAGGGGGGACCGTACACCACTCCCGAGCTGCCAATTCTAGTATACCCAACTAAAATTTTTCTTCGGCACCTTCGGCGCCTGTGATTCCCTGTTGATTTCTTATTGTTCACGGGCCAAGTGACGGCTAGACAAGGGGGGGGGGGGGGGGCTGGCCAGGGGGGGGGGGGGGGTTCTCTTGGGACATTCCCTGGCCTGCCAATCCTCGACTGACGTGCCCCCTACAGCCCCCATCGGCCTCTCAGGTGCTCCATACTGCGGCGTGCTTCATGGTCTACAGCGATCAAATCCCTGGAGCAACGCAACATTCTGACCCATCTGTGCCTTGTCCGTGTAGGTTTACTACTCTGTTGTTGCATCCGGCAACCTGTTGTCAGTAGTCGGCCTCGAGAGAGCGCTCTCACAACTCAGGCACACAACCTCCACTGTTCATGAGGCAAGGACTGGCCTACAGGCAACGTGCCCTTTGTGTTGCACCGGGTGCGCTCTGTGCGCACTCTGTACCATGCGTGCTCTGTGCATGCTCTGTGCCATCCCGTGCGCAGTCAAAAGCTGGTGTACACAGAATGATTGGACGTCAATCGGCCACATGGCTGTGTCGGGAGTGATGCACCAAAGCAGGTCGTAACCCACTCCAGCACACCCTACGTGGACGAGCCACAAGAGCGAAGAACATTGGCGGGTATGGTCTGCCCGCCCCGAAACCTCTCGCTGATGGAGATGGCCCCCATGCCTTCACCTTGATCACCCAAGTGCCCAATTTCACAAGTCTGCAGGTGGCCTCCCTGAGCTCGGTGTTTACACAAGCGTCCACGAGGGTCACACCCCTTTTCCAGCCTGTTCACGATGGGAAGTACCACTGATGCCTTCACACCACGAGGAGGAATCGGCCCCAGGAGTCCCATTGGGAGTTGGTTGACGGGGTAGGGCGAAATCTCAGAGGAGGCAGGCACTGCTTTTGTCCTACCCGTACCTTTGGGGGAGGGGGCAGGCACCCACTCACCACCTTCTTATGACTTCTGCTTCCCGGCGAAAAAAGAGGGGAAACAGAACAAACTAACAGTGTAACTATGTGTGTGCACCTAGAATTGAACTAATTACCTAAATGGGTAATGGCATTAACCCCTGAACTACCTTGCACATCTGGCATAATGTCTGCAACAGGTGATTCATGGTCTGCACTCTATGTTAAAAAAACAACGCTCACCCACTGTTGGCTTGCCCCCTACCCGGGGGGGGGGGGGGGGGGATCAATGGTCGGTTCCGATAGACTGAATGTCCCCGCCATAGACAATTCCAGCCATTAGTCCAGCAGTACTGCGAAGTCCAATCAATGCACGTGTCCCCTTCTTGGTTGGGGTGCTCCACTATGTAAAGTACAGTGAGGCGTTTTTTGCGGTTAGCTCTGCGGGTCACTTGGGTGCTCGTCCCCCTACCCGGGGGCGGGGGGGGGGGGGGGTTGGCAAATGCACCCACAATTTGAAAAAATGCAGGCAGGCGCTGCGAACCCCTCCACCTAGGGTAGGGTAGGGAGGGGTATCCGACCAAAAAAAAGGCTTGATGACAACCTAACATCCAAAACAGTGTACTTGTCTACAGGAATACCAGTGTGCCATTGAGACTCCACTCCTTGCCCCATATTGCCTACAATTCCCCAGTTCCAACATTCCCACAATTCCTCACCATACCATAGAATTTTACGGCATAATTCTTAGTTCACACAGGAACACGTACTTTCTTTCAGTAGACCTTTGGTAATTGTGGAAACCTCACAGGCCAATGCCAACCCTGCTTTTGCACACCAAGAGCACCAAGCTTCTTGTGCGTGCACAGGTCCACGTCACCCCTGCCGTCTCGGGGATCCCCACCACTGCACAGCGGGGGGCAAAATCAGAAGTGGCCCACAAGTGGGCAAAGTGGCTACATCACCCCTGCCATTTCGAGGATCCCCACCACTGCAGAGCGGGGGGGAAAATCAGAAGTGGCCCACTTGTGGGCAAAGTGGCTACGCCACCCCTGCCGTTTGAGGGATCCCCACCATTGCAGAGCGGGGGGCAAAATCAGAAGTGGCCCACTTGTGGGCAAAGTGGCTACATCACCCCTGCCGTTTCGGGGATCAGGGGGAAATCAGAAGTGGCCCACAAGTGAACAAGGTGGCGACGTCACCCCTGCCGTCTCGGGGATCCCCACAGCTGCAAAGCGGGGGGGGAAATCAGAAGTGGCCCACTTGTGGGCAAAGTGGCTACGTCACCCCTGCCCTCTCGGGGATCCCCACCACTGCAGAGCGGGGGGGGGAAATCAGAAGTGGCCCACTTGTGGGCAAAGTGGCTATGTCACCCCTGCCGTCTCAGGGATCCCCATCACTGCAAAGCGGGGGGGCAAAATCAGAAGTGGCCCACTTGTGGGCAAAGTGGCTACGTCACCCCTACCGTCTCGGGGATCCCCACCACTACAGAGCGGGGGGCAAAATCAGAAGTGGCCCACAAGTGGGCAAAGTGGCTAGGTCACCCCTGCCGTCTCGGGGATGCCCACAGCTGCAAAGCGGGGGGCAAAATCGGAAGTGGCCCACAAGTGGGCAAAGTGGCTACATCACCCCTACCATCTCGGGGATCCCCACCACTGCAAAGCGGGGCGGCCAAATCAGAAGTGGCCCACTTGAGGGCAAAGTGGCTACGTCACCCCTACCGCCTCAGGGATCCCCACCACTGCAGAGCGGGGGGGGGGGGGAAGGTTCAGAAGTGGCCCACAAGTGGGCAAAGTGGCTACGCCACCCTTGCCGTCTCGGGGATCCCCACCGCTTCAGAGCGGGGGGGGAAATCAGAAGTGGCCCACTTGTGGGCTAAGTGGCTACGTCACCCCTGCCGTCTCGGGGATCCCCACCACTGCAGAGCGGGGGGGGGGGATCAGAAGTGGCCCACTTGTGGGCAAAGTGGCTACGTCACCCCTGCCGTCTCAGGAATCCCAACCACTGCAGAGCGGGGGGGGGGGGGGGAAGGTTCAGAAGTGGCCCACAAGTGGGCAAAGTGGCTACGCCACCCTTGCCGTCTCGGGGATCCCAACCGCTTCAGAGCGGGGGGGGGAAATCAGAAGTGGCCCACTTGTGGGCTAAGTGGCTACGTCACCCCTGCCGTCTCGGGGATCCCCACCACTGCAGAGCGGGGGGGGGGGGGAATCAGAAGTGGCCCACTTGTGGGCAAAGTGGCTACGTCACCCCTACCGTCTCAGGGATCCCCACCACTGCAGAGCGGGGGGGGGGGGGGGGAGGTTCAGAAGTGGCCCACAAGTGGGCAAAGTGGCTACGCCACCCTTGCCGTCTCGGGGATCCCCACCGCTTCAGAGCGGGGGGGGGAAATCAAAAGTGGCCCACTTGTGGGCTAAGTGGCTACGTCACCCCTGCCGTCTCGGGGATCCCCACCACTGCAGAGCGGGGGGGGAAATCAGAAGTGGCCCACTTGTGGGCAAAGTGGCTACATCACCCCTGCCGTCTCGGGGATCCCCACCACTGCACAGCGGGGGGGGGGAATCAGAAGTGGCCCACTTGTGGGCAAAGTGGCTACGCCACCCTTGCCGTCTCGGGGATCCCCACCGCTTCAGAGCGGGGGGGGGGAATCAGAAGTGGCCCACAAGTGGGCTAAGTGGCTACGTCACCCCTGCCGTCTCGGGGATCCCCACCACTGCACAGCGGGGGGGGGATCAGAAGTGGCCCACTTGTGGGCAAAGTGGCTAGGTCACCCCTACCGTCTCGGGGATCCCCACCACTGCACAGCGGGGGGGCAAAATCAGAAGTGGCCCACTTGTGGGCAAAGTGGCTACGTCACCCCTGCCGTCTCGGGGATCCCCACCACTGCAGAGCGGGGGGGGAATCAGAAGTGGCCCACTTGTGGGCAAAGTGGCTAGGTCGGCCCTACCGTCTCGGGGATCCCCACCACTGCGGAGCGGGGGGGGAAATCAGAAGTGGCCCACTTGTGGGCAAAGTGGCTACGTCACCCCTGCCGTCTCGGGGATCCTCACCACTGCACAGCGGGGGCGGGAAATCAGAAGTGGCCCACTTGTGGGCAAAGTGGCTACGTCACCCCTGCCGTCTCGGGGATCCCCACCACTGCGGAGCGGGGGGGGAAATCAGAAGTGGCCCACTTGTGGGCAAAGTGGCTACATCACCCCTGCCGTCTCGGGGATCCCCACCACTGCACAGCGGGGGGGGGAAATCAGAAGTGGCCCACAAGTGGGCTAAGTGGCTACGTCACCCCTGCCGTCCCGGGGATCCCCACCACTGCAGAGCGGGGGGGGGGAATCAGAAGTGGCCCACTTGTGGGCAAAGTGGCTAGGTCGGCCCTACCTTCTCGGGGATCCCCACCACTGCACAGCGGGGGGGCAAAATCAGAAGTGGCCCACTTGTGGGCAAAGTGGCTACGCCACCCTTGCCGTCTCGGGGATCCCCACCGCTTCAGAGCGGGGGGGGGGAATCAGAAGTGGCCCACAAGTGGGCTAAGTGGCTACGTCACCCCTGCCGTCTCGGGGATCCCCACCACTGCACAGCGGGGGGGGGATCAGAAGTGGCCCACTTGTGGGCAAAGTGGCTAGGTCACCCCTACCGTCTCGGGGATCCCCACCACTGCACAGCGGGGGGGCAAAATCAGAAGTGGCCCACTTGTGGGCAAAGTGGCTACGTCACCCCTGCCGTCTCGGGGATCCCCACCACTGCAGAGCGGGGGGGGAATCAGAAGTGGCCCACTTGTGGGCAAAGTAGCTAGGTCGGCCCTACCGTCTCGGGGATCCCCACCACTGCACAGCGGGGGGGCCAAATCAGAAGTGGCCCACTTGTGGGCAAAGTGGCTACGTCACCCCTGCCGTCTCGGGGATCCTCACCACTGCACAGCGGGGGCGGGAAATCAGAAGTGGCCCACTTGTGGGCTAAGTGGCTACGTCACCCCTGCCGTCTCGGGGATCCCCACCACTGCGGAGCGGGGGGGGAAATCAGAAGTGGCCCACTTGTGGGCAAAGTGGCTACATCACCCCTGCCGTCTCGGGGATGCCCACCACTGCACAGCGGGGGGGCAAAATCAGAAGTGGCCCACAAGTGGGCTAAGTGGCTACGTCACCCCTGCCGTCTCGGGGATCCTCACCGCTGCACAGCGGGGGCGGGAAATCAGAAGTGGCGCACTTGTGGGCTAAGTGGCTACGTCACCCCTGCCGTCTCGGGGATCCCCACCAATGCAGAGCGGGGGGGGAATCAGAAGTGGCCCACTTGTGGGCAAAGTGGCTAGGTCACCCCTACCGTCTCGGGGATCCCCACCACTGCACAGCGGGGGCGCAAAATCAGAAGTGGCCCACTTGTGGGCAAAGTGGCTACGTCACCCCTACCGTCTTGGGGATCCCCACCACTGCACAGCGGGGGGGCAAAATCAGAAGTGGCCCACTTGTGGGCAAAGTGGCTACGTCACCCCTGCCGTCTCGGGGATCCCCACCACTGCAGAGCGGGGGGGGGGGGGGGGCAAAATCAGAAGTGGCCCACTTGTGGGCAAAGTGGCTACGTCACCCCTGCCGTCTCTGGGATCCCCAGCACTGCAGAGCGGGGGGGGGGGGGGATCAGAAGTGGCCCACTTGTGGGCTAAGTGGCTACGTCACCCCTGCCGTCTCGGGCGTCCCCACCACTGCAGAATGAGGGGCAAAATCAGAAGTGGCCCACTTGTGGGCAAAGTGGCTACG
Organism: Eutreptiella sp. 'Long Island Sound 2002'; assembly: GCA_964036045.1. Classification (NCBI taxonomy): domain Eukaryota; phylum Euglenozoa; class Euglenophyceae; order Eutreptiales; family Eutreptiaceae; genus Eutreptiella; species Eutreptiella sp. 'Long Island Sound 2002'. Next base: position 15,911,546 of record OZ038393.1, read on the forward strand.
TCACCCCTGCTATCTCGGGGATCCCCACCACTGCAGAGCGGGGGGCAAAATCAGAAGTGGCCCAGAAGTGGGCAAAGTGGCTACGGCACCCCTGCCGTCTCGGGGATGCCCACAGCTGCAAAGTGGGGGGCAAAATCGGAAGTGGCCCACTTGTGGGCAAAGTGGCTACATCACCCCTACCGTCTCGGGGATCCCCACCACTGCAAAGCGGGGGGGCCAAATCAGAAGTGGCCCACTTGTGGGCAAAGTGGCTACGTCACCCCTGCCGTCTCAGGGATCCCCACCACTGCAGAGCGGGGGGGGGGGGGGGGAAGGTTCAGAAGTGGCCCACAAGTGGGCAAAGTGGCTACGCCACCCTTGCCGTCTCGGGGATCCCCACCGCTTCAGAGCGGGGGGGGAAATCAGAAGTGGCCCACTTGTGGGCTAAGTGGCTACGTCACCCCTGCCGTCTCGGGGATACCCACCACTGCAGAGCGGGGGGGGGGGGGATCAGAAGTGGCCCACTTGTGGGAAAAGTGGCTACGTCACCCCTGCCGTCTCAGGGATCCCCACCACTGCAGAGCGGGGGGGGGGGGGGGGGGAAGGTTCAGAAGTGGCCCACAAGTGGGCAAAGTGGCTACGCCACCCTTGCCGTCTCGGGGATCCCCACCGCTTCAGAGCGGGGGAGGAAATCAGAAGTGGCCCACTTGTGGGCTAAGTGGCTACGTCACCCCTGCCGTCTCGGGGATCCCCACCACTGCGGAGCGGGGGGGGGAATCAGAAGTGGCCCACTTGTGGGCAAAGTGGCTACATCACCCCTGCCGCTCGGGGATCCCCACGACTGCACAACGGGGGGGGGGGAATCAGAAGTGGCCCACATGTGGGCAAAGTCGCTACGCCACCCTTGCCGTCTCGGGGATCCCCACCACTACAGAGCGGGGGGTGAAATCAGAAGTGGCCCACAGGTGGGCAAAGTGGCTACGTCACCCCTGCCGTCTCGGGGATCCCCACCACTGCAGAGCGGGGGGGGGGGGATCAGAAGTGGCCCACAAGTGGGCAAAGTGGCTACATCACCCCTGCCGTCTCGGTCATCCCCACCACTGCAGAGCGGGGGGCAAAATCAGAAGTGGCCCACATGTGGGCAAAGTGGCTACTTCACCCCTGCCGTCTCGGGAATCCCCACCACTGCAGAGCGGGGGGGGAAATCAGAAGTGGCCCACTTGTGGGCAAAGTGGCTACGTCACCCCTGCCGTCTCAGGGATGCCCACCACTGCACAGCGGGGAGGGAAATCACAAGTGGCCCACTTGTGGGCAAAGTGGCTACGTCAGGCCTACCGTTTTGGGGATCCCCATTTCTTTAGAGCAGGGGGGGGTGATCAGAATTGGCCCACAAGTGGGCAAAGTGGCTACATCACCGTTGCCGTCTCGGGGATCCCCACCGCTTCACAGCGGGGGGGGGGGGGATCACAAGTGGCCCACTTGTGGGCAAAGTGGCTACGTCACCCTTGCCGTCTCGGAGATCCCCACCACTGCAGAGCGGAGGGGGGGAAATCAGAAGTGGCCCACTTGTGGGCAAAGTGGCTACGTCACCCCTGCCATCTCGGGGATCCCCACCACTTCACAGCCGGGGGGGAAATCAGAAGTGGCCCACAAGTGGGCAAAGTGGCTACGTCACCCCTGCCGTCTCGGGGAGCCCCACCACTTCAGAGCCGGGGGGAGAAATCAGAAGTGGCCCACAAGTGGGCAAAGTGGCTACGTCACCCTTGCCGTCTCGGGGATCCCCAGCATTGCAGGGCGGGGGGGAAATCAGAAGTGGCCCACTTGTGGGCAAAGTGCCGACGTCACCCCTGCCGTCTCGGGGATTCCCACCACTGCAGAGCGGGGGGGGAAATCAGAAGTGGCCCACTTGTGGGCAAAGTGGCTACGTCACCCCTGCCGTCTCAGGGATGCCCACCACTGCACAGCGGGGAGGGAAATCACAAGTGGCCCACTTGTGGGCAAAGTGGCTACGTCACCCCTACCGTTTTGGGGATCCCCATTTCTTTAGAGCAGGGGGGGGTGATCAGAATTGGCCCACAAGTGGGCAAAGTGGCTACATCACCGTTGCCGTCTCGGGGATCCCCACCGCTTCACAGCGGGGGGGGGGGGGGATCACAAGTGGCCCACTTGTGGGCAAAGTGGCTACGTCACCCTTGCCGTCTCGGAGATCCCCACCACTGCAGAGCGGGGGGGGGAAATCAGAAGTGGCCCACTTGTGGGCAAAGTGGCTACGTCACCCCTGCCATCTCGGGGATCCCCACCACTTCACAGCCGGGGGAGAAATCAGAAGTGGCCCACAAGTGGGCAAAGTGGCTACGTCACCCCTGCCGTCTCGGGGAGCCCCACCACTTCAGAGCCGGGGGGAGAAATCAGAAGTGGCCCACAAGTGGGCAAAGTGGCTACGTCACCCTTGCCGTCTCGGGGATCCCCAGCATTGCAGGGCGGGGGGGAAATCAGAAGTGGCCCACTTGTGGGCAAAGTGCCGACGTCACCCCTGCCGTCTCGGGGATTCCCACAACTGCAGAGCGGGGGGGGGGGGGAATCAGAAGTGGCCCACTTGTGGGCAAAGTGGCCACGTCACGACTACCGTTTCGGGGATCCCCGGCGCTTTAGAGCGGGGGGGCAAAATCAGAAGTGGCCCGTAAATGGGCAAAGTGGCTACGTCACCCCTGCCGTCTCGGGGATCCCCACCACTGCAGAGCGGGGGGAAAAATCAGAAGTGGCCTACAAGTGGGCAAAGTGGCTACGTCACCCCTGCCGTCTCAAGGATCCCCACCACTGCAGAGCGGGGGGGGGAAATCAGAAGTGGCCCACTTGTGGGCAAAGTGGCTACGCCACCCCTGCCGTCTCAGGGATCCCCATCACTGCAAAGCAGGTGGGCAAAATCAGAAGTGGCCCACTTGTGGGCAAAGTGGCTATGTCACCCCTACCGTCTCGGGGATCCCCACCACTGCACAGCGGGGGGAGGAATCAGAAGTGGCCCACTTGTGGGCAAAGTGGCGAGGTCACCCCTACCGTCTCGGGGATCCCCACCACTGCACAGCGGGGCAGCAAAATCAGAAGTGGCCCACTTGTGGGAAAAGTGGCTACGCCACCCCTGCCGTCTCGGGGATCCCCACCACTGCAGAGCGGGGGGGGAATCAGAAGTGGCCCACTTGTGGGCAAAGTGGCTAGGTCACCCCTACCGTCTCGGGGATCCCCACCACTGCAGAGCGGAGGGGCAAAATCAGAAGTGGCCCACTTGTGGGCAAAGTGGCTATGCCGCCCCTGCCGTCTCGGGGATCCCCACCACTGCAGAGCGGGGGGGGGGGGGGGGGCAAAATCAGAAGTGGCCCACAAGTGGGCAAAGTGGCTACGTCACCCCTGCCGTCTCGGGGATCCCCACCACTGCGGAGGGGGGGGGGGGGGTCAGAAGTGGCCCACTTGTGGGCAAAGTGGCTACGTCACCCCTGCCGTCTCGGGGATCCCCACGTCTGCAGAGCGGGGGGCAAAATCAGAAGTGGCCCAGAAGTGGGCAAAGTGGCTACGTCACCCCTGCCGTCTCGGGGATGCCCACAGCTGCAAAGCGGGGGGCAAAATCGGAAGTGGCCCACTTGTGGGCAAAGCGGCTACATCACCCCTACCGTCTCGGGGATCCCCACCACTGCAAAGCGGGGGGGCCAAATCAGAAGTGGCCCACTTGTGGGCAAAGTGGCTACGTCACCCCCGCCGTCTCAGGGATCCCCACCACTGCAGAGCGGGGGGGGGGGGGGGAAGGTTCAGAAGTGGCCCACAAGTGGGCAAAGTGGCTACGCCACCCTTGCCGTCTCGGGGATCCCCAACGCTTCAGAGCGGGGGGGGAAATCAGAAGTGGCCCACTTGTGGGCTAAGTGGCTACGTCACCCCTGCCGTCTCGGGGATACCCACCACTGCAGAGCGGGGGGGGGGGGGATCAGAAGTGGCCCACTTGTGGGCAAAGTGGCTACGTCACCCCTGCCGTCTCAGGGATCCCCACCACTGCAGAGCGGGGGGGGGGGGGGAAGGTTCAGAAGTGGCCCACAAGTGGGCAAAGTGGCTACGCCACCCTTGCCGTCTCGGGGATCCCCACCGCTTCAGAGCGGGGGGGGAAATCAGAAGTGGCCCACTTGTGGGCTAAGTGGCTACGTCACCCCTGCCGTCTCGGGGATCCCCACCACTGCAGAGCGGGGGGGGGGGAATCAGAAGTGGCCCACTTGTGGGCAAAGTGGCTACGTCACCCCTGCCGTCTCAGGGATCCCCACCACTGCAGAGCGGGGGGGGGGGGGGGGGAAGGTTCAGAAGTGGCCCACAAGTGGGCAAAGTGGCTACGCCACCCTTGCCGTCTCGGGGATCCCCACCGCTTCAGAGCGGGGGAGGAAATCAGAAGTGGCCCACTTGTGGGCTAAGTGGCTACGTCACCCCTGCCGTCTCGGGGATCCCCACCACTGCGGAGCGGGGGGGGGAATAAGAAGTGGCCCACTTGTGGGCAAAGTGGCTACATCACCCCTGCCGCTCGGGGATCCCCACGACTGCACAACGGGGGGGGGGGGAATCAGAAGTGGCCCACTTGTGGGCAAAGTCGCTACGCCACCCTTGCCGTCTCGGGGATCCCCACCACTACAGAGCGGGGGGTGAAATCAGAAGTGGCCCACAGGTGGGCAAAGTGGCTACGTCACCCCTGCCGTCTCGGGGATCCCCACCACTGCAGAGCGGGGGGGGGGGGATCAGAAGTGGCCCACAAGTGGGCAAAGTGGCTACATCACCCCTGCCGTCTCGGTCATCCCCACCACTGCAGAGCGGGGGGCAAAATCAGAAGTGGCCCACATGTGGGCAAAGTGGCTACTTCACCCCTGCCGTCTCGGGAATCCCCACCACTGCGGAGCGGGGGGGGGGATCAGAAGTGGCCCACTTGTGGGCAAAGTGGCTACATCACCCCTGCCGCTCGGGGATCCCCACGACTGCACAACGGGGGGGTGGGAATCAGAAGTGGCCCACTTGTGGGCAAAGTCGCTACGCCACCCTTGCCGTCCCGGGGATCCCCACCACTACAGAGCGGGGGGTGAAATCAGAAGTGGCCCACAGGTGGGCAAAGTGGCTACGTCACCCCTGCCGTCTCGGGGATCCCCACCACTGCAGAGCGGGGGGGGGGGGGGATCAGAAGTGGCCCACAAGTGGGCAAAGTGGCTACATCACCCCTGCCGTCTCGGTCATCCCCACCACTGCAGAGCGGGGGGCAAAATCAGAAGTGGCCCACATGTGGGCAAAGTGGCTACTTCACCCCTGCCGTCTCAGGGATGCCCACCATTGCACAGCGGGGAGGGAAATCACAAGTGGCCCACTTGTGGGCAAAGTGGCTACGTCACCCCTACCGTCTTGGGGATCCCCATTTCTTTAGAGCAGGGGGGGGTGATCAGAATTGGCCCACAAGTGGGCAAAGTGGCTACATCACCCTTGCCGTCTCGGGGATCCCCACCGCTTCACAGCGGGGGGGGGGGGGATCACAAGTGGCCCACTTGTGGGCAAAGTGGCTACGTCACCCTTGCCGTCTCGGAGATCCCCACCACTGCAGAGCGGGGGGGGGAAATCAGAAGTGGCCCACTTGTGGGCAAAGTGGCTACGTCACCCCTGCCATCTCGGGGATCCCCACCACTTCACAGCCGGGGGGGAAATCAGAAGTGGCCCACAAGTGGGCAAAGTGGCTACGTCACCCCTGCCGTCTCGGGGAGCCCCACCACTTCAGAGCCGGGGGGAGAAATCAGAAGTGGCCCACAAGTGGGCAAAGTGGCTACGTCACCCTTGCCGTCTCGGGGATCCCCAGCATTGCAGGGCGGGGGGGAAATCAGAAGTGGCCCACTTGTGGGCAAAGTGCCGACGTCACCCCTGCCGTCTCGGGGATTCCCACAACTGCAGAGCGGGGGGGGGGGGAATCAGAAGTGGCCCACTTGTGGGCAAAGTGGCCACGTCACGACTACCGTTTCGGGGATCCCCGGCGCTTTAGAGCGGGGGGGCAAAATCAGAAGTGGCCCGTAAATGGGCAAAGTGGCTACGTCACCCCTGCCGTCTCGGGGATCCCCACCACTGCAGAGCGGGGGGAAAAATCAGAAGTGGCCTACAAGTGGGCAAAGTGGCTACGTCACCCCTGCCGTCTCAGGGATCCCCACCACTGCAGAGCGGGGGGGGGAAATCAGAAGTGGCCCACTTGTGGGCAAAGTGGCTACGCCACCCCTGCCGTCTCAGGGATCCCCATCACTGCAAAGCAGGTGGGCAAAATCAGAAGTGGCCCACTTGTGGGCAAAGTGGCTATGTCACCCCTACCGTCTCGGGGATCCCCACCACTGCACAGCGGGGGGAGGAATCAGAAGTGGCCCACTTGTGGGCAAAGTGGCGAGGTCACCCCTACCGTCTCGGGGATCCCCACCACTGCACAGCGGGGCAGCAAAATCAGAAGTGGCCCACTTGTGGGCAAAATGGCTACGTCACCCCTGCCGTCTCGGGGATCCCCACCACTGCAGAGCGGGGGGGGAATCAGAAGTGGCCCACTTGTGGGCAAAGTGGCTAGGTCACCCCTACCGTCTCGGGGATCCCCACCACTGCAGAGCGGAGGGGCAAAATCAGAAGTGGCCCACTTGTGGGCAAAGTGGCTATGCCACCCCTGCCGTCTCGGGGATCCCCACCACTGCAGAGCGGGGGGGGGGGGGGGGGGCAAAATCAGAAGTGGCCCACAAGTGGGCAAAGTGGCTACGTCACCCCTGCCGTCTCGGGGATCCCCACCACTGCGGAGGGGGGGGGGGGGATCAGAAGTGGCCCACTTGTGGGCAAAGTGGCTACGTCACCCCTGCCGTCTCGGGGATCCCCACGTCTGCAGAGCGGGGGGCAAAATCAGAAGTGGCCCACTTGTGGGCAAAGTGGCTACGTCACCCCTGCCGTCTCGGGGATCCCCACCACTGCAGAGCGGGGGGGGAAATCAGAAGTGGCCCAAAAGTGGGCAAAGTGGCTACGTCACCCCTGCCGTCTCGGGGATGCCCACAGCTGCAAAGCGGGGGGCAAAATCGGAAGTGGCCCACTTGTGGGCAAAGTGGCTACGTCACCCCTCCCGTCTCGGGGATCCCCACCACTGCACAGCGGGGGGGGGGGGATCAGAAGTGGCCCACTTGTGGGCAAAGTGGCTACGTCACCCCTACCGTCTCAGGGCTCTCCACCACTGCAGAGCGGGGGGGGGGGGGGGGAAGGTTCATAAGTGGCCCACAAGTGGGCAAAGTGGCTACGCCACCCTTGCCGTCACGGGGATCCCCACCGCTTCAGAGCGGGGGGGGAAATCAGAAGTGGCCCACTTGTGGGCAAGGTGGCTACATCACCCCTGCCGTCTCGGGGATCCCCACCACTGCACAGCGGGGGGGGGGAATCAGAAGTGGCCCACTTGTGGGCAAAGTGGCTATGTCAACCCTGCCGTCTCAAGGATCCCCACCACTGCAGAGCGGGGGGGCAAAATCGGAAGTGGCCCACAAGTGGGCAAAGTGGCTACGTCACCCCTGCCGTCTCGGGGATCCCCAGCACTGCACAGCGGGGGGCAAAATCAGAAGTGGCCCACTTGTGGGCAAAGTGGCTACGTCACCCCTGCCGTCTCGGGGATCCCCACCACTGCAGAGCGGGGGGCAAAATCAGAAGTGGCCCACAAGTGGGCAAAGTGGCTACGTCACCCCTACCGTCTCGGGGATCCCCAACGCTTCAAAGCGGGGGGGCAAAATCGGAAGTGGCCCACAAGTGGGCAAAGTGGCTACGTCACCCCTGCCGTCTCGGGGATCCCCACCACTGCAGAGCGGGGGTCAAAATCGGAAGTGGCCCACAAGTGGGCAAAGTGGCTACATCACCCCTGCCGTCTCGGAGATCCCCACCACTGCAGAGCAGGGGGCAAAATCAGAAGTGGCCCACAAGTGGGCAAAGTGGCTACGTCACCCCTGCCGTCTCGGGGATCCCCACCACTGCACAGCGGGGGGGGGAATCAGAAGTGGCCCACAAGTGGGCAAAGTGGCTACGTCACCCCTGCCGTCTCGGGGATGCCCACAGCTTCAGAGCGGGGGAGAAAATCAGAAGTGGCCCACTTGTGGGCAAAGTGGCTACGTCAGCCCTGCCGTCTCGGGGATCCCCACCGCTTCAAAGCGGGGGGGGGGGGGGGGGGGTTAGAAGTGGCCCACTTGTGGGCAAAGTGGCTACATCGCCCCTGCCGTCTCGGGGATCCCCACCACTGCACAGCGGGGGGGGGGGATCAGAATTGGCCCACTTGTGGGCAAAGTGGCTACGTCACCCCTGCCGTCTCGGGGATCCCCACCACTTGAGAGCGGGGGGCAAAATCAGAAGTCGTGCCCAAAAGAGGGCGGAATTGCTGCGTAACTCCTACTTTCTCGGCGTTCCCGAAAAAGGGGGGATAGACATGGCCCACGTTGGGCCGGGGCAAAAAGGCCTCTAGGGGCTGTCCTTAAGGGCTGTCCGTAACAAAAAAAGAATCTCGTCCCTTAAGGACGCCCCTGCCGTTGCTCAAGAGAAGACCAAGAAGGAGGCAGAGGAAAGAGCTCACAAAGAGGCATTGGCGCGGGCCAAGGAAGAGGAAGCCGGGGCCGTGGCGATCAACGAGATGAGAAGGAGGATCGCCGAGGAGACGTCCAAGACGGAAGCTGAGTTGGAGGTCTTGGAAGCGGAGAAGGCCCGACGGGAGAAGGCCCGAGTGGAAGAGGAGGCCGAGAAGGTCGCGGCCGAAGCCACTGCAAGGGCCATGGAGGAGGTGAAGAAGAAGTTGGACGCCGCCACCCCCGTGGGAGGCTCCAGAGTGGAGACCCGGCGAAGGCTCTTCGAGGGCGAGCCCAAGCACATGAAGATCGACTTGGACGCGGAGGACTCTCGGAGCAGCAAGGAGGAGGCCCCTGCCGCTAACACTCACGGAAGGGAAGGACCCCGGAAAGGGCTTGGAGCGCCCGTGATGGACCCCATCATGACTCCGACCCCTTCATGACGTGCAGCGACGGGGACGGGCCCAAGCACCGAGGCTGCGAGACGCCCACAAGGTGCGGCCTAGGTGTAGCGGCAGGTGGCGGCGGGGGAGGAGATGGAACCCCACCGGCTCAGATGACGACGCTCCGCCCCCTCCCTACGCTAGCCGAGAAAGAACCCCAAAGCATGGCAAAGTGGAGACCAACCCCTGGGACGACTCTGAGTACGGGGGGAGCTCGCGTGGAGGACCACCGGGTGGGGGACCTCCAGGCGGAGGACCCAGGCGCACCATGCCGGAGGACGCGTGGTGCTGGATCCCGCACCTCCGCCAAAGGATCCGCAAGCTAGAGTTGCTGGCCAAAGAGGTGGCGGTCATGATGGTGCGCCACCGGCAGACCGGCTTTAGCATCTCCCGCACCATTTGCAGCGACCGAGGACCATGGTTCACGGGCGGATGGTTCAAGGCTATGTGCTCGCTCACGGGAGTGAGACACTCCAAGAGCGTCACCTATCTCAGCCGGTTCAATGGCCGAGCTGCAGTGGCTGAAAGGCTGCTTTTCTAGAAGCTGCGAAAGATCCACCTTGAGAACAAGCGCCGTAATTGCTTCGAGAAGATGTGGCCAGCTCTCAAGGCCCGTCATGACACCCCCACGCCGGGTGGACTGTGGCCTCACCAGATCTTATTTGGCAGGGACCCCCTCGGAAGTGGGCTCCCCCTGTCAAGTGAAGGGATGGCGATGGATGCCAAGGAGTTCTTTGCGTGTCAGGAGACGACGGCACGGGGGATTCGCCAATAGCTTGAGAAGGAGCATGCCGTGCGAGCCAAAACCGCCCCGAAGTTGACGGCGCACAAGTTCAGGGTGGGCGACCGAGTATGGGGGCTGAGACCCCAACCTATGGGCACCCACCGCACCAAGACCAGGTTCACACCCGGCGAGGTGGTCAGCAGGATTGGTGAGGACATCTACAGCATCAAGGTAGGCCCCGGACAGCTCAAGGCAGGGATCGCATAAACGCCCGTCAACAAGGGTGTTGACGGGTTGACGGGCACATCAAGGAAAACCATGTTTTTTTTGTTTTTTGTTTTTTTCCTCATTTTTTGGTTTCATTTTACACATACCAATGGCAAAAGCCTTTTGGGGTTATTTGATAGAAAAGGTGGGGTCCACTTTGGAGGTTTTGTACATACTATTGCATGCTTTCTATTGTTTTGTAGTTACTTTATTGCTAAACCTGAATTCTAGTACATCCAACTAAAATCATTCTTCGGCGCTTTTGGCGCTTGTGATTTCCCATTGATTGCTTATCGTTCATGGGCCAAGTGATGGACAAAGGGGGGGAGAGGGGGCTACTGCAGAAACACCTGGTCCACCACCCTCGGGGCTGTTGGGCCAAAGCAGAAAGGTGCTGTACATTTGCCGGTTGGTATTTCCGGTGTGCCGCACACTGTTGCAATTGGTAGAGGCATGCCTCCGGGCTGTAGATGGCCGGTGCCTGACAGTACCGTGTTTCTGCTGCTCGTCCTTCATCGGGTGTTGGGTTGTTGATGCGCTAACCGGATTCGCGGGCAGACACAAGAAGGTGCTGCTGGTGTCGCATGTGGGGTCCGCGTCTCCTGCTGAGGGCCTGTGGGTCAGCCCTGGGAGCCTGGAGGGGGGGGGGTCCCTCCATCGGACCACCCCCGTAGAGACAGGGCTGGGGCGCGTCCCTGACCTTAACTGCCTGTCGCCTCCCTCCCGCATCGGATTGCGTGCACCACATGAGACGGGTCTGACTTCTGTGCAATCCCCCAAGGCCGCCCCCCCAGCAGGTCATGTATGCGGTCGCACTGCAGATCGAGGCCCGCAGCAGAGGGATGAGGGGGGTCAGGCCCCTCCAGGCAGCTGGTCGGGGGGTGTTAGGACCGCGCGAGCCGCACGTCGCCCGCGGCGCTGTGCCTGTGTGTCCGGGTCCGCACATTGGGCCGTGCGTGGGCAAGTGTGCATGGGTTGGGGACCGCAGACCCTCTCTGTTCGGTGCCGAAGGATCCGCAGAACCCCCACCGAGGCCCTGCGCGGCAGATGACACGGGGTACTGTCAATCCGTTGCCATAAGTGGGGGGCGACCGGATTTGCAAAACCCATTTCGGGCGGACCCCTACAACTCACGGCTAACCCCCCCCCCCCCTACTCCACGTGCACATCCCTATTTCGGATGATCCCGCCAACAGAGATCTCAGGCCCGATGTGCAGCGGTGCGGCCACTGTGGTACCCCCTGCGGAATTGCGCTGCCCCCTGCGGCCCATGCGGAACCCGAAACCCCCGCTCCAAATCCTGCCCCGTACTTGGCCGTGGTCCCGACTTATGGCAACGAATGTACCCCTCCCCCCCTTGCGCAAGCACGGCCGCGGTCCCAGAAGTCAGGCCAAAACGGCGGTTCAACGCCCACCCTGTGCTTAGACAAGGCCGCGCATGCGCATGACACATGTGACAGCCAGACCGGGAATAACATTGTTAGCCATGGCTGAAAATCACATCAGAACAAGCAGCATGGGGTTCCAATGTGTCGTACAATGTTGTTATGAACAGAATGCACCATCACAGACATGAATGAGCCCCTCTTTCCCTGTACAAACGCTCTACAAACACCCAATCCTCCATTCTGGACCACAAAAACAGCGGTCCCAAAATTTCCTCAAAATGGCGGTTCAACGCCCACCCCGTGCTTAGACAAGGCCGTGCATGCGCAAGGGGGGGGGGGGGGTACAGTTCCACGGGCATCTCGGGGGTCGCGCAACGGATGCCCCGGTCGTGCAGGGGGGATCAATGGTCGGTTCCGATAGACTGAATGTCCCCGCCATAGACAATTCCAGCCATTAGTCCAGCAGTACTGCGAAGTCCAATCAATGCACGTGTCCCCTTCTTGGTTGGGGTGCTCCACTATGTAAAGTACAGTGAGGCGTTTTTTGCGGTTAGCTCTACGGGTCACTTGAGTGCTTGTCCTTTCTGCCGACTCTAAAGAACAACCAGGATCAGTAAACTAGCAGTCGTCCATAAGGTGTGGATGCACGGGAAAAGAGGGGGGGGGGGGGAGCCCCAGAGGGACGGGAGGGGTCAGAGGGGGGGCAGGCAAAACGCCTCGCGGCCGTGCCCCTGCGATGGAGACGGTCAGACGGGGATGGGGCACGGCACTCATCCGAGGGAGCACCCGCACGGGAACCCCTTGCCGCCCCCCCCCCCCATAAAGCCCTCGAAACATCCCTTCGAGGGCCTCTGGAGTGCCGCATGACGGCCGCGGAAGGACCCGGGGTCTGGCCCCCCTGCACAACCCCCGCGCAGGCGTTTTGGGAAATTTTTGGAATTTTTTTAGAAAACCGGTTAGTGTCGGTTACAAGTGTGGGATATGGAGTGCCCCCGCCCCCCCCCCCCAATTCCCTTTCCACGCATCCCTGCCCAGACCCAAGCCCACCCCTTCCAAGTCTGAAGTCGGAGCACAGCCCGGCGGGGGCACAGCCCTCCGCCGTACAGTCCCACCGCCTCCCACACAGTCAGGGGGGGTTCGGCTGCGTGGGACCGCCCCCCTCCCCCACTTCGCTCTCGGGGAACGTCGCTGCATTGGGGCCCGAACCCTCCGACAACCGCTTGACCGTCACCGCATGGGACGCCCGTCTGACCGTCGTTTTCCCTGACTTTGGCTGTGCTTGTGCGAGGGGGAGGGCGCGGGGGGCGACTTTTCACAGGACGTTTTTCAACTGAAGGAAAGGGAAAACAATTCGGGTTGTCCAGGATGCCAGCTCCTGGCTTAAGCACACGAATGGACGACCCTTGAAGGGGAACCGACGGCGGTTGGAGGGTAACCGACGGCGGTTGGAGGGTAACCGACAGTTGAGCAGTTGTTTCGGACCCTCCCGAAGGGCACTCGAAAGGCACTCGAAGGGCAGCGCGAAGAGAGCGCCCTGGAAAAGGGGGGCGTGGGACGGGGGTCTGTGGGCACGCGCCGCACCCCCTGCCCCGACCCGCGCCCGGTGTGGGGCACAATGGGCGGACTGGGCCATGGGGCATGGGGGTAGGTCATGGGGGATCGCCGCGGGGCATATCGTGCGGAGGGAACGGGCGACGCACCCGTCCCCCGTGTGGCCCACCCCTTGAGCCACGGCCACTGGCGAGCGTCGCCTCTGCATGAGCCACAGCGCGAGGCCCATGCGCGCTCCCCCCACGAGGGACCACGGACTGCGGGGGCGGGGGGAGCGGTGGGGGAGGGGGGGGGGGAGGGGCAGGGGTGCATTCGAAGGGAAGGCACCGCAGAAGCAGCTGGAGAAGCGGTTAGGCAGGCGGTTGGAGGAGGTTGCCAAAGCGGTTGGGGGCGGTTACTGTCGGTTACAAATGCCATTGAGGCTGGCACTTGGCGTCAGGGGGACAGTGGCTGGGCATACGCTGGGCGCCCTGGGGAAGGGGGGGGGGGTACCCCCCCCCACCGTTCCAGTGCATCCCTTGGAAGGGGACCAAGCGGAAGCGGAACGGGGGGGGGATTCACGCACTGAGGGCCAGGTAAAAGAAGGCGCACAGCAGCAGGGCCACCACCGCGAGCATGACCGTCCGGGGGGCGAGGCGCCGCCGCAGGCGGTCCCACAGCCGCCGCCGGCCCCGCAGCCCCGCCATCTGCTTCCCCCGCTGCCGCTCCTCCTGCAGCTGCTGCGCCTTGTGCTGCGCGCGCGCGTCCTCCTCCCCCTTCGCCCCGGGCCCCCGCCGCCGCAGCCCCGCCTCCCTCTTCGCCTCCGCCGCCCGCTTGGGCTCCACCACCGCCTTCTTGGGTTCGGGCCGCTTGGGGTCCCCCGCCTTCTTTGGGGCCTTCGGGGGGGGCGGGGCCGTCTTCGGGGGGGCCGGGGCCGCGCCCGGGCCCCCGGCCTCCCCCTTGGCCCGGGGCTGGCGCGGCGCCGTCTTGGGCTTGGCGCGCCGCAGCGCCGCGTAGTCCACCTTCAGCGCGCAGAACCGGTCGAACTTCGCCTTCCGCTCCCGCTGCCGCCGCAGCTGCTCCGCCGCGAGCTCCTCGGGGCTCGGCGGGGGCGGGGCCGGCGCCGGGGCGCGGCGCTTGCGGGCCGCCTTGCCCTCCCCCGGCGCCGGCCGCGCCGCCGCGTCGGCCGCGGGTGCCTCTTCGCTGTCGGCGTCCGACGCGTCCTCGGATTCGGAGTCCGCCGCGTCCGAGGCCGCAGGATCCTGCACTGGCTCGGGCTCGCTGACGTCCTCCGACCCCTCGCCTCTGGACTGGCCTAAGAGGGAGCGGAGCGCGCGAGGGGGCGGGGGGGCGTGTTGCTCGACGACAGAACAGCCGTCGTTTCTCTGACCGGCTGACGTTGTGCGACGGGAGTCGACTTTCATAAATTAGGCACGGGCACGGGCACAGGCAAGGGCACGGGGGTGGGGGGGGAGGGAGGGGGGCATAGGCATTGTCATGACCGGCACGGGGCCGTGCCCCCGCCGCATGCCTGTGTTGATGGGGGACAGGCAAGAAGAACGTACCGAGGTGAGCCCCCCAGCACCGCACCCTAAAAACAAATGGGGACGAGGACGGACCCCCTCCCTCCCCGGCACCAGTGCCCAGGCGGATGAACACCGGAGTAGCGGGTGCGCGACGTGATGCGATGACAAGAGGGGGGCAGGGGTGTCGGGGCAGGCCTGGCGAGGCAGCCGGCCCCAGAGCCCCATAGCGCCCCCTTGGGGACCGCCATCCGCAGCACGCTCGGATGTGTGCTTTGGGGGTGCCGCCAGCAGAGAGGCACGCCACGACCGGAGGAAGGGCGAGGGTCTGCACTGCGAGTCGAGTAATGTGACGATGCTGTGGCTTCAAGTCCCACTGTAAACTGACCCCACGGCCCCCCGTCTCCCTTCATCCCCGAATCATGAATACCCCACCACAAACCCAAGTCCAACCCGGCCGCAACGACAACTGCCCCGGCCACAACGACAGGTGTACCCACGACCACAAGAGCAATAGCAACAGCAACAACAACAACAACAACAACAACAACAACAACAACAACAACAACAACAACAGCAACAACAACAACAACAACAACAACAACAACAACAACAGCAACAACAACAAAAACAACAGCAACAACAATAAAAACAACAACAGCAGCAGCAGCAGCAGCAGCAGCAACAACAACAGCAACAACAACAAAAACAACAGCAACAACAATAACAACAACAGCAACAGCAGCAGCAGCAGCAGCAACAACAACAGCCAGGGGCACGACCACAACCACAACCACCACAACGGCATCTATGACAACAACAAGAAGCAACAAACAACAACAGCCACAACTGCAACCACAGCCACCACCACCACGACCAACCAAAACAACAACCACAACAACAACCACAACCACAAACACAATCACAACGAAAACCACAACCACAACCACAACCACAACCACAACCACAACCAGAACCAGAACCACAACCACAAACACAATCACAACCACAACCACAACCACAACCACAACCACAACCACAACCACAACTACAACAAACGCTGACCACGACATCAACAACGACAACGACCACCACCACGACCACAGCCAGACCGTCAGAGCCGCCGCTGCTCACTTCGCCCTCCGAGTCAGAGGCGCCCACAGGCTGCACAGTTTCCTCTGCTGCCTGCATGGCCCTCTCCTCCTCCGCCTTCTGTGCGGCGTACTCCTCCGTGAGGCGGATGGTCTCCATCAGCCGCACGTGCTTCAAGGACCGGGCCTTGTCCCAGTACGGCGTGTGGTACCGCAGTCCGAAGGGCGTGAGGCGCGCCGTGGCGGCCGCCCCCAGCCCCTCCAACAGCACCAGGCCCTTGTCCATCGCGTGCTCCACGAACTCAAACGTGCTGTCGTACCCGAGAGACCCGACGCCGTCCTCCAACATGTGATCGAGCTCCTCCTCCACATCATCGATCAGCACCCGGTCGTTGGCCTGCGCGGGGGACCATCAATGCACCCTCCCACACACGAACGAGGTCGGGGTGGCTCAGCTGTCAGAGCACACGACGCCGACCAAAAGGTACCGAGTTCGAGTCCCGGAGGGCACGCCCACCCACCGCCCGGGCTATGGCTCAAAGCGCAACACGCATCAGCACCACGTGGGACCCCTGACCGGCAGCAGGCCATACCCCTGCATCTCCGTCACGTGCACGGCCCTTCTTAATGGACAAGGGGGGGACGCACCGGGGGCAACAAGCGAAGGCCCAACCCCCCCAAAAAAATAGGAGCCCCCGGCAGAGCGGCCACCGGCGGGACCACCGCTCCGGACCGCTTCGTCCCGTGGAGTGGAACGGGGTCTACGTCGCTGTTCACCCGTGACCCTCCGCGACCTCCGCACACACACGCGTCGGTGTGCCCCCTCTACACCTTCGCCTCCCCCCCCCCCCGCTGCCCTCTCCTTCGTCCCCGTACCTCCGGGAACTACGCTACACTCGTCCCCCCACCCCCCCAACGCCCCACACCCGTCACCCTGCGACACGCCTACAGCCCCGCCCACAGAACGGCCTCCCGGACGTCCACGCCCCCCGGCCCCCCCCCACTCATACCTCGCAGTCCAAAAGGTCCAGCAAGAACGCGAAATGCTGGTGCACGGGGGTCGCGGGCACCAGCAGGGGCCTCACCCCCGCGTCCGGCCCCGGCCCCGGCCCCGGCCCCGGCCCTCCTTTGGAGGCCCCTTTGGCCTTGGGCTTGACATCCGTCGTCCAGAACACGTCGTCGTCGTCGTCGTCGTCGTCGTCGTCCTGGTCCCGCGCGAACACCACCGGAGCACAGGCCGGGGCGACCGTCTTCGCCTTCGCGACGGGCCCGCGCGGCAGCAGCAGCTCGTACTCCGCGCTGGCGGCGGCGCTGGACGTCACGCGGCCTTTGCCGGTGACCACCAGGAACTGGGCCTCCTCCTCGACCTCCGGCACCTCCGCCTGCACGAGCCACTGCAGCAGGTCGTTGAGGTCGTAGCTCCGGGTCTTGACGATGGCGTCGGCCGCGCGCGCGCGCGACACCCCCAGCACACGCAGCTCGTCCAGCAGCCGGGTCTCGGTCTGCCTCTGCTCCAGGCGCCTCCGCTGCGCCTCCTTCTGGACCTGCCGGTCCCGCTCCTCCCGCGCCCGGCGCTGTGCCTCCTCCTCCTGCGGGGCGGGCACAGGGGGCACGGGTCACAGGGCGTGACGAGGGCTGCACGGGGGCGGGAGGGGGGCGCAAGGCGGGGTTGAAAAAGCGATTGCCACGGCGGTTACTGGCGGGTACAAAAGCGGTTGAGGGTATGGCGGGTACACGACGGTTGGTGGGCCGGCGGCTCGGGCGGAACGAACCGTCCCGGCGAGCGGGTGGTGAGGCGTGGGTCCCCCTCCGCCTTCAGGCGCATGCCTCGGTGTGAGGGAAGGGCACCCCTGGCCAGCACAGCCTTGACCCCCCCCCCCTGTACCCGGAGGGGGCGGGGGAACGGCTCGGTGCCGAATCACGAAGGCCGGCGGGCCCGCACGTGGGGTCGGGGGAGGGGGCCCCTGGTGCCCCACGCCGTATCCCCCCAAACCGATAGCCGCGGCGTGCGGATCCGTTTGGGGGGTGTAGCACGGGGCACTGTGTGAGGGTGTTCAAGAGATGGCCTCTTTGGGGCCCCAGTGATGAGCCATCACCGCTCCCCAGACCGCCCGCAGGGCTCTGTTGGGATCGCATAGTTCCGGATTCGGTGTCACGGCCTCCCGCAGCCCCCCCCAGCCCCCCCCCCCCGTGTGACAGTCCGTTCGGTTGTTGTTTCTTTACGGGGCCCTGGACAGTCACCCGTTCTTCGCTTCGCATGTTGCGTCGGGTCGCTGCGTTCTGTCGGCCGCTGCGGCCGGTGCTCTTGCTGGTGTCGTTTCCGCGTTCGCGGAGCCCAATGGGTGGTGTGCCGGGGGTTGCGCTGGATGTGGCGGGATGTGCCGTTTTCATGTCAGCAGCGCCCAATAATTGGCGTATTGGGGGATGTGCTGGTTGTTGCCGGGGTCGTTTGACTGTTTTTGCCGTCCACACACCTCTGTCCACAGGCCGTCCATAGCCTGCCTCGCTGGGTTTCTGTGCGGCCCAGGTGCCCTGTTCCTCCACGCGCTGTCCGGGCCGTCCACCATATGTCCTTTTCCCCCTCACGGTTGGTCTGCCCCTGATGGGCTCCCGCTCCTGTTGCCCCCCCCCCCCCCCCTCCAAAAAACAAACAATGCCCTCCACATCATATTCACCTCCGCCGCCCAGAAATGGCAAACGGATCCCAAGCACTCCACAAACGCTGCCTCCGGTCGTCTCCGAGAAAAAAGGGGGGGATTCACGTGATCGCCCCCGATGCGCACGCGACCCGCACACGACCCCGGCACGCGCACCGCGGCGGCGCATGACGAGCGCAGAGTGCCGACCTGCCGCACGCGCCGCTCCTCCTCCTGCCGCTTCCGGCGGTCCATCGCGGCGGCCTCCGCCGCCTTCTTGTCCTGCTCCTTCTTCGCGCGGATCTCCGACAGCAGCCGCAACTCCTCCTCCTCCTGCGCCCGCTCCCGCGCGCGCTGCTCCTCCAGCGCCCGTCGCTTGCGCTCCTGGCGCTCCTGCTCCAACTGCTCCTGCTCCTGCCGCTCGCGCCACCGCCGCTCCTCCTCCTCCTCCTCCGCCGCCGCCGCCGCCGCGAGGCGTGCCTGGAGGACGTCCAGCGCCGCTTGGCACTGCTCGACAAACGCCGGCCCCAGTGGGGCCTCCGAGGGCCCGCCCGACGGCTCTGGTGCGTCGGAGGTGGGGCGTGACTCGTGCGTCGACTGCAGGTCCTCGTACACCTGTGGACATGGGGAGAGGCCATCGATGCGTGTGGGGGTGGGTGGGCGAAGGGGAGGAGGGGGCGCACGTGCGGCAGACGGAGACAGGGAGGTCGCGGCGGGCCTGGACCCCATTGCAGCGGCATTCCCCTCCACACACGCGGGTGGCGGTCTCAGGAATGCATTTAGAAGGGAAGGGGCCTCAGAGGCGGCTCCAGAGGTGGTTAGACAAACGGTTGGAGGAGGTTGCCGAAGCGGTTGGGGGCGGTTGCTGTCGGTTACAAATGCCATTGAGTCTGGCACTTGGCGTCAGGGGGACAATGGCTGGGCATAGGCTGGGCGCCCTGGAGAGGTGGGGGGGGGGGGTACCTCCCCCCCTTCCAATGCATCCCTGGGCGGTCTGGAGCGGGGCGGTGCGATGAGCAGCAGCACCTTCTGCACCGGCGTGGGCCCCCCTCCCCAAAGACCCCACAGACAGTCCTGACAAACAACACCGGGGGTCACGTCATCAAGGGGCAGGCGGGGACGCTGTACGTCCGCATGGCCGTGCCTGCGCAACGGAAAGGGGCTCCCAAAGGTCAGGTATGGCCCCGCCACTACGCTCCAGCCGCGCCCGCCTTCCCACGTCCTTCATCGCCTTCTCAGTTCCATTCGTGGGTGACTGGCCATTGAACGTCCCATAGGCCCATTGTGCTGCTTCCCATCCGAGAGTTCTGCTGAAAGGGGGGCCGGCGGGGGGGGGGGGGGTCCTGGAACCCAAAAGTCCAAAAGTTTGTGTACCAAAAACAGCCAAATCCATATTTCCTTTTGTAAAATTTCATGTTCTCCCACAATGAAATCCGGGTCCGAGGCGGGGGGTGTTAGCCCCCCCCCCCCTGTGACATTCCGTCGGGTTGTTGCTCCTTTCCAGACAAGGAGGAGGGGCACAGCAAGGCAGGAGAGGCTACCAGAACAGCGGGAACAGGGAACCAGAATGGAGCAAATGGCAGAGCGTGCGCATGGGAGGCAGCGACAATAAAGGGGATGGCCTGGCCAGCCAGCCCCGTCGCTACCGGGTGCCAGGGCAACCCCTGCTCAACCGGCATCAGGTGGGGGGTGTCTCCCGCAGCCCAGATGGGCTGTTTGCGCAACAGGAGCGGGAGCCCATCAGGGGCAGACCAGCCGTGAGGGGGAAAAGGACATATGGTGGACGGCCCGGACAACGCGTGGAGGAACAGGGCACCTGGGCCGCACACACACAGAAACACAGCGAGGCAGGCTATGGACGGCCTGTGGACAGAGGTGCGTGGACAGCAAAACCAGTCAAACGACCCCGGCAACAACCAGCACATCCTCAATACGCCAATTATTGGGCGCCGCTGACGCGCAAACGGCACATCCCGCCACATCCAGCACAGCCCCGGCACACCAACGACGGGGCTCCGCGAACGCGGAAACGACACCAGCAGGAGCACCGGCCGCAGTGGCCGACAGAACGCAGCGACCCGACGCAACATGCGGAGGGACGAACGGGTGACTGTCCAGGGCCCGCCCTTGTCCCCCTTGGTGTGGCTCCCGCGTTTTGTGTGTCTGTGTTGCTCTTCCCCCTGTCTGGTGGCGCTGCTGGGTGCCCATGTCGCGCACCCCCCCCCCCCCCGCAGGAGACGCTGAGTTGTGAAGCCAAACTCTGGTCATGGTGTCGATGCCTTGTTCCGTGTTGGGTGGTGCCGCTCTGTGGGCGTGCGGGGGCTGTTGCCGGCCCCATTCGCCCACACGCCTTTCGCTCAGCCCTTCCCCTGGTCATGGAGCGCGGGGGGGGGGGGGGGGCGAAGCGGGGCAGGGGGCGGCATCCATCGACCTGCCGTCGCTCGCGGTGCCGGCCCCCCGTCGCTGTCTCTCCGTCGGCGGCGGCGCGGGGCACCGTCACACCCACAGGGCCGTACGGCAGCGCTCTGCCGTGCGGAGCGCGGACACTGCGCCATAGCGGAGTGCCCGCGCGGCTCTGCAGCAGCGCACACACGCCCCACGCCCGTACCCATGCCCAAGCGCAGGCCCACACGTGGCCGGGCCATTCCCGGGCCCATGCCCGTGCGAAGGCTTTTGGCGCACTGCAAGTGCATCGCGGGGACGCCGCAGGGTCTGGGAAACCTGGTTTATAACCACCCCCCCCAATTTGGCGAAGAAATCCCAACAATTCGGCAGAACAATTCGGCGGGCCTATTTTTCGGCGAAATGCTTCCCAGTCACCAGGATTATGGCCCTGGCCCCCCAAACACACTGTCCCTTTGGTTGCTGTGTTGTCAGAGACATGTGGAAACCCTTAGTAGCTGAAAAAAAATTTTCATCCTGCTGCTTGTATAAGACGAAAAATGGCAGCTGCGGGGCAAAAATGATTGGTTGAATGGTTACAGTGTTGGGTCATCAGAACTCGAAGGATAGTGGTACCCTGGTTCAAACCCCGATGGGGTAAATTTTGTGACCTGGACCCAGAGTCCAAAACAGGTTTTTGGAAGTGTCCGGGGGGTAACTTGGTCCGGACGTTTCAGTTTGCGGCGCTTTTTTTTTTCATGTGCACGGGAAAGCTGTGCACTTTCTGAATATCCAAGAGGTGTTAATTGGTTCAACGATATTTTTGAAACCCGGGCCCGTTTCTGGCCAGGGTAACCCAGAAAAATGACAAAAAAAATGAACAACAACAAAGAACGGCGGCTGAAGAACGCACTGGGCCGTGCAGAGCGAACACAAAATTCGCAAACTGCCCCCTGACCGGCATCAGGATACTTGTCCCGAAGAAAAGTTTGATCAGCGGAGGACAACGAATCCCAGGGGACCAAAGACACGTCTTTTTGTGGACAGTAAAAACACTTCATGGTGCCAATCTGAACAACCAATGTACAAAGAAAAGGTATTATGCAGTGTCCCAAAGTAAGTGACGCCTCCAACTCAGGTGACCCAGAACCCAGAAACCCCAACATGTTGGCAAAACGAGGCGGCAAAGTCCCAGAAACCTAGTGATTCGGCAAAACAAATCGGCGAGATTCAGAAACCCAACAATTCGGCAGACCAATTCGGCAAAATCGGCCAAATTCGGCCGCCGAATTGGGGGGGGGGGGGGTTTAGTGGTGCAGATGCACAACAACAAGCTCAACTCGAGTCACATGAGCAACAAATAGTGTTCTCTCAGAGCCCCGTCTTGCCCCATCCGGCGCTCGGTAGTGTTCACAACAACAAGTTCAACACGAGTCACATGGGCTACACTCCGCATCGAACTGCGCGTCGCAGGGCGCACCGCAGGGTGCGCCGCGCGCGCCGCAGGAACAGCGTTCTCCGCGTCTGCGCCCCTGTGCACGAGCACACCAGCCCCCATGGCCATGCCACGCCTTACCCCCCAGCGCACCGAGAGGGCGGGGCTGTCCCTGGTGCCTCGACGCCTGGACCTCCGCAGCGCGCCGGCCGGTCTGAAACTGCCGTCGGTTACCGGCCGATGGGCGTCGGTTGACCACCAACCGCCGTTGGACAACCGCCAACCGCCGCTGACGCGGCCCAGTACTGCCCCCCACAAGCCTCAGGCGGGCGCAGGTCAAGCGAAACAAGGGACGCCTCCTTCCGCACAGACCCCCCCCAAAACAAGGGAGAGGGACCTGCAGCATTTGCTCAAGCTTCAGCACCACGTCACACTCCGCCCCGATCAGAAGAGTGAGGCCGTCCTCGGTGCCCGCGAGCGCGTCCAGGGCCACGGCGTAGGGCTGCAGGTTCGGGCAGTCCTCGGCCACGTGGTCGACCTGCAGGATCTTCAGCAGCGCCTTCGCCGCCCCGGACGCAATCAGCTTCGCGACGTTCCGGTCGCGGAGGTCCGGCCGCGACACCAGCGCCCCGAACATGGCCACGCCCGCCGCCTTCGCCAGCGGCGTCGAGCTGCCGAGCACGACCGCAACCCGGCGGTTGAGCTTCGCGTCGGACAGCGCGAGGCAGTCGGGCTGCAGGCGCACGGCGCGCGCGGCGATCCGGAGGGCGGCCTCGCGGAGGAACGCGGTGCCGTCTAATTTGGAGTTGAGGAGCAGAGGGGGCGCGAAGGCAGGCAGCTGCACGGCAACGGACCGGAGGGCGCTGAGCGACAGCACTGTGGACAACAGCGATGCGAGCGCCGTGGGGTCGGTCTCGCGGCCCAGCCACTGCAGCAGCACCCCCGGCAGTGCCTCCGGGGCGCCGCCCTTGTGGCCGGGCCCAGCGGGCGTCACCTGCAGGGGGGATTGGCATGTGCAGGGGCAGGGGCAGAGGCAGGGGCAGGGGCAGGGGCAGAGGCAGGGACAGGGGTAGGGGCAGGGGTGGGGGCTGGGAGGAGGAGGAGGAGGAGGAGGAGGAGCGCCAGCGTTGGTCCCACGTACGGCGGGCCTCTGCTTCATCCCTCCCGGGTCCCACGCACACTAGGGGAGGAAGTCCTCCGTCTTAGCTCCGAGCTCTGAATCGCCCTTGACCACAGGACCCACACTGCCAGTACCCGGCGGTGGCATTACCCTGTGCACTCTAGGCACCCAACGACCGCATCTGCAGTAGGGGGTGGAGCTACGCCGAGCATCCACTAGCCCGCTGCCAAAATGGTACCCCTCGCAGTCAAGGCGACCAACAACCTCCCCACCACGGAGGGCGGTATTACGCCATGCTTGAGAGTGCACTTGCTCTCAGGGTGGCATTAGCTCTGAGTTGCCATGGACCACACTTCTATCACATTGCCACTGCAGTCCACAGTGCAAACACATGCGTCGTCTTGCCCTCATCTTCCCTGTATCCTCCCCGCATCATATCCTCATTGTCCCATCATCATCCATGCCATCACCATGACCACCTCTGCATCGGCTGACTTCTGCGCCCAGCGTAGTGATGCCTTTGGCGGTCTGGGTGATGTGACAAGCGCAGACCCTCTCAAGCAGAGAGGACAGCCAATGCACACACACCTCGTGAGGGAAACGATGAACCAATGACCGACTAACCCAGTGTGGATGGCGCGTGGCACAGAAGGGTATAAGTCACAGGCACAAATCTCCCCACACACACACACACACACCCTACGCACGCAACACTGTTGGGTGTGTAGCACGTCCGGACGAGGGAGAGGGGCAGGGGCAGGGGCAGGGGCAGGGGCAGGGGCAGGGGCATGGGCCTGTGTATCGCACAGCGCCGTTCCTGCATCGCCTCTGGCTGCATTGGGTGCTGGTCCAACACCAAGCGCCTCTCTCAACAGGTGTCCGCCGTCTTCGTCACTGGGGAGCCCCAATGAACCCCCAGTGGACACCAAAGCCTCACCAAGTCCTCCCCCCAAGCGAGGCCAGCACGCTGGGCCAGCCGTTTGCCGCCGCCAAGTTGCGCGGGCCCTGCTGCAGGCACCGGGAGGCATGGCAGCGCCTCCAAAGGGCGGTGGACGCTGTTTAAAAAAAAGGGGGGGTCCTGGCGCATGGACGCAGCTACCCAGTGCGAGTGTGATGTGCTATTGGCTCGGCCCTGAGCTGGGGCGCTTTGCAGGAACATTTTGCTGGACATTATCAGTGAGGGCGGCGATTCTACAGCGCCAGTAGGAGTGAGACGGACATTGGAAAAGGGTTTGGGCTTACGGATTGAAAATCAACCACTTCGAGTCAGAGGTCAGTCTCAATGCACACAGGCAGAGGCCCCGGCACCCGCATAGGCACGGGCAAGGGCACGGGCACAGGCACGGGCGAAGGCACAGGCAGTGGATGTGACCTGCAGCTGCGCCAACACCGCCCTGTTGGCGGGGGTGCTGGCCACGAGGGGGAGGCAGCGCACGGCGTTGGCGCGGGTGGCCGGGTCGGGCACGCGGCCGCTGAGGAGCTGCTGCAGGACCGCCAAGTAGGCCTCAAGCCCGGCCTCAGGCTGTGCAGCCTGGCCCCCCTCCGCGGCGCCCATGCCCCCATCGCCCAGTCCCTCCGTCTCCGCTGTTCCCGCGACGCCGGTCGCGGGACCCCCTTCGGCGCGCGGGTCCCACAGCCCCGGCGTCCGCGTGGCGGCGGGGCAGCACAAGAGGCCGGCCACGAGCAGCGGGAGCCCGCGCACGACCGGCAGCGCGACGGGGTCGCGGTCCAGCCGCGCGCGCAGCTCCGCGCCGAGCCGCCCGACCAGCGCCCGCAGCGCATCGGGCGTGGGGCCGCGGCCGAGGCCGGGGAGGTCGGCCGCGAGCCCCGCCTTCCACTGGGCCACCCCCGAGAGCTTGAGGGCGGCGGCGTCCGTTTTGATGGCGATGTCCAGCACCGCCCCGAGGGCCAGGCAGACCGTGGCGCGGTCGGGGCCGAGCGCCCCGCCCCCATCGGGGCCTTCGGGGGGCATGGCCCCACCGGAGGCTGCATCGCGATGACGCGTGCACGCCCCGTCCGGAGCACCGTCGCAGGGCGCGTCAAGGGCTGTGCCGGGGGGTGGGTCGGCGTCCGGGCACTGCAGCAGCAGCTCCAGCAGCCGCAACAGCCCCGCGCTGCCGTCACCGAACGCGAACCCCACCACCTGCGCCGGGTACGCGGCGGCCGCGCGCGGCAGCGCCCCCCCGGCGGCGCAGAGCGGCAGCAGCGACCGCGTTAGCAGCCGCAGCAGCGCCGCCTGCAGCGGCCGCGCCGGCGTCGTCCGCAGCAGCCGCCACAGCGACAGCAGCAGCGGCGCGTGGGAGGCCGCGAGCTCCTGCCCGAGGGACGCGTGCGCGTCGCACAGCGCGGCCAGCGCCGCGCAGAGCAGGCGCACCAGCTCCATGCGCTGCTGGGGGGCCATGGCGCGCAGGGCCGTGGGAGGGGCGTGGGGGGAGGGCACCGGAGGCACCGGCCCCTTCTTCTTTTTCTTCTTCTTCTTGCCCTTGCCGCCCCCGGTCCCCGCCCCGTCGGTGGCCGCGCCGGGCGCCGCGTCGCCTTCCTCGGCCACTGCCGACACCGTCGGCTCCGTCGGCGCGGCCGCGGGATCCTCCGCCGCCGCCGGGCCCGGCTCGTCGCCCCCGTCGGGCTCCGGCGGGGCCTCGATCACGGCGACCACGGCCGCGAGGGCCCGCAGGATCGGGGGCGACGCCGCGCCACTGAACTGCGCCGCCGCGGGCCCCCGAACCGCGGCCGCCGCGCGCGCCGCGATGCGCAGGAGGGCCCCGTAGAGGTCCGCGGAGCAGTGCGTGTCCAGCAGCGGGAAGAAGGCCAGGGCGGAGGGCTCGGGGAGGGCGGGGCAGCAGGCGTCGAGGTACTGCGCGCACCGCTCGTAGACCGGCAGCGCCGCGACCTCGGCGTTGTGGAGGAGGGCGGTCATGCAGCGGGCCACCGGGTGCCCTTCGCTGGGGCTTGTCTGCAGACGGGCACCGGCGGTGGCATGGGGACCAGCAGCGGCGTCGGAGGCACAGGGAAATGACGGGGGCGTATGGTGTGCCCATGGGCATGGGCGTGGGCCTTGCGGCGGTGTAATGAAGAGCCCCGCTGCCCCTGTGTGACATTCCGTCGGGTTGTTGCTCCTTTACGGGGCCCTGGACAGTCACCCGTTCTGCCCTTCGCATGTTGCGTCGGGTCGCTGCGTTCTATCGGCCGCTGCGGCCGGTGCTCTTGCTGGTGTCGTTTCCGCGTTCGCGGAGCCCAGTAGTTGGTGTGCCGGGGGTTGCGCTGAATGTGGCGGGATGTGCCGTTTGCGCCTCAGCGGCGCCCAATAATTGGCGTATTGAGGATGTGCTGGTTGTTGCCGGGGTCGTTTGACTGGTTTTGCTGTCCACGCACCTCTGTCCACAGGCCGTCCATAGCCTGCCTCGCTGTGTTTCTGTGGACGTGAGGCCCAGGTGCCCTGGTCCTCCACGCGCTGTCCGGGCCGTCCACCATATGTCCTTTTCCCCCTCACGGCTGGTCTGCCCCGCTGCCCCCTGTCCCCTCCAGTGCGGCGGTGTCCTGCCCCCTGCCCCTTTGCAGTGCGGCGGCGTCCCACGTGCCGTGTCTGCGGTGTGGCCTGCCGGGCTGTTGGTGGAGGGGGTGTCCCAAGTAATGCCACACCCCCTCTCCCACCGAAATCATATCACACCCCCTCCTCTGTCCCTCTGAGCCCGAGCAGTGGGGCAACATGCGGTGCGCGGACCGAACGCTTGGACTGAGGCGGCCATAAGGCCGTTTGAGGAGGGAAATGATGCGGCGGACAGCGGCCTCTTCTGTGCTCCGTTGCTGCCTCACCCACACAGTCAAACCGAGGCACATCGCTGTCCCATGTCTCAGCCGATGGCTGGGGGCGGGTAGGGGGGGGGGGGGGGGGGGTGGGGGGGGGCTGGGGGCTGGTGGGGGGGGGGGGGGCCTGGCAGGGGGGGGGGTAAGGGGGGGGGGGGGCTGGCAGGGGGGGGGGGGCTGGGGGCTGGTAGGGGGGGGGGCCTGGCAGGGGGGGGGCGGGTAAGGGGGGGGGGGCTGGCAGGGGGGGGGCGGGTAGGGGGGGGGGGGGGCTGGTAGGGGGGGGGGCTGGCAGGGGGGGGGCGGGTAAGGGGGGGGGGCTGGGGGCTGGTAGGGGGGGGGGCCTGGCAGGGGGGGGGCGGGTAAGGGGGGGGGGGGCTGGCAGGGGGGGGGCGGGTAGGGGGGGGGGGGGCTGGTAGGGGGGGGGGCTGGCAGGGGGGGGGCGGGTAGGGGGGGGGGGGGCTGGTAGGGGGGGGGGCTGGCAGGGGGGGGGCGGGTAAGGGGGGGAGGGGGGCGATGGCTGGGCCGATGGCTGGGACTTGGAAACGCCCTGGACGCCACCTGCCACAGACACGTCACACCAATCGTGATATCAATGGGGAAATGGGGGGGGGGGCTCCACAGAACGCCCCCAAAACCATCGTCTCGGAGGGACTGGGACTGACTGACGGGGGGCGTGCGGCACACGCACGGCCGCACGCGCGCACACGTGCACAGGCCCACGCACACCTGCAGGCCCTCGGTCGTCGCCAGCAGCCACAGCATCTCCACCACAGCACCGAGCAGCCTCCGCCGGGGGTCCCCCCCCAAGTGCCGCTGGAGCTCCGGCGCCGCCGCCGCCGCAATGTGGGCCGCGTAGCCCTCGAACTGCCTCTGGAGCCGCCCCCGCACCGCCTCCGGAAGGCCCTCCCTCTGGGCCACCCCCCGGTACAGGGCCGGAAGGTGCTGCAGCAGGTCCACATGATCCGGGGCCAGGGCCAAGAGCCCCGGGCAGGGCCTGGCGGGGGTAGGGCCGGCCCGGCCCGGCCCCGGGGCCCGGGCCGCCGCGTGCACCCGGTCCGCCAGCACCTCCAGCACCGCGTGCGCGTTCCGGGGCCGCAGCAGGTCGCCCCCGGCGTCGCGGGCGGCGACCTGCAGGAGGCCGCGCAGCAGGGGGTCCGCGTGGGGGGGCGGCACCCGCCCCGCCGCGAGCGCGGCGACGAGGCGGTCCACCAGCGCCTGCGCGTGCGGCCGCCGGAGCTGCGGGTCGCGGAGGCCCGGGAGGAGGGACTGCAGCCAGCGCCACGTCACGGCCACAAGGGGCGCCGCGCGCGCGTCCAGGCCGTCGGACAGGAGGGACATCACGGGGTCGGGGACGTCGGGGGCGTGGAGGTGCGGGATGAGGGAGTCCTGGTGCAAAGGGAAGGGGGGGTGTGACCTAATTAAAAAACAGACAAATGCAAACCAGAGGTAATGCACTCCACAGTCAGGCAAAGGGAAGAGGGGGGGGGGGGGCGGAGCAGCAGGGCTGTGGGGAGGCACCATCAGGGGCCTCGATACGGTCGGGTTGCGGTGTCCGCATTGGGCTCTGGCCGCGCCTGCCTCGCGGCTTTCATCGCCATCGGCGGGGGAGGGGGGGGAAGGGCCAAACGTTTTTTGTGGTGTTCAGAATGGCTGACGGGAGTTGGCGGTTGACCGACGGCGGATGGGGGCTAACCAACTGCGGTCGATAGCACCCCCGACGCTGCACAAGGCGCCGGGGGGGGGGGGGGCAGGGAATCGCTTGAAAGGGGGGGGGGGGCTCCCCCCTCCCCACTGCCCCGACTCTATACCCCAAAGGCATTCCCATCCCCCAACACCAGCCCCAACCGCATTTCCAACCGCCAGAAACCGCCCCCCAACCGCTTTCACGTCCCCTGTGACCGCTCTGCAACCGCTCTGGGACTGGCCCGATGGCCCCCCTCCCCTTCAAGCAAAGCCCTGGGGGGGCGGGGGGTATCATTCAGGAGTTGCCGAGGGGAGAGCGGATCAGGGGCCCGAAGGGGGGAGGCAAAGAGGCGTTGCGGCGGGAGACGCAGGAGAGGCCGAGGGCTGCAGTGAGCCCAGGCGTGCCGTGCCGCACCGCAGATGCGGGTCATGGCTCTGGGCTTCATCGCGGTCAGTCGCACGTGCGGCCCTGCGCAGCGATTATCGGCGGGACTGCGCACCTCGACGCGTTGCACATGAGCTGTTGCCCTGGGCTTCCACCGCCGTGAGTCGCCGGTTCCCCTCCAACTGCACCCGCACTGCTCACGGCATTGCAGAGCGTGTGGGCGCCGTGGGACGACGGGTGCAGCAGCTGCTGGAAGGCAGGCCCCTCCGGACGACAGAGGGCCCGCACGGTACGCACGGGCACACGCGCTAATGAGCCTGTGCCCGGGAATAGCCCAAACATGTTGCAGCGGATACCCCATTTCAGGCCCCAGAAATCTTTGAGGGCATTCGGAGGGGCACAACAGAAAGCACCCCCCGCCCACCCGGGGGCTTGGAGGGGACCTGCATGTCCCACGGGTGACACACACGCGCATGCGCGCGCGCGCACAGGGCGGACCTAAGCAAAAGTGTTCCAAAACTGCACTTTTGCAGAAAAGCCCGCGTGTAGCTCATATGTTCAACCATGGTTGGTGGCGATTGGCGGCTGGCGGTTGGCGGTTGGCGGTTGGTGGCCGTTGGTGGCGGTTGGCGGCGGTTGATGGTTGGCGAGCATTGAGTATTGGTGGTTGGTGGGGGTTGGTGGTTGGCGGTTGCTGGTTGGTGGCGGTTGCCGGTTGGTGGCATTTGGCGGTTGGTGGCGGTTGGCAGTTGGTGGCATTTGGCGGTTGGTGGCGGTTGCCGGTTGGTGGCATTTGGCGGTTGGTGGCGGTTGGCAGTTGGTGGCATTTGGCGGTTGGTGGCGGTTGCCGGTTGGTGGCATTTGGCAGTTGGTGGCATTTGGCGGTTGGTGGCGGTTGGCGGTTGGTGGTTGGTGGCCCTTGGGGGCGGTCCTCAGCAAATAAAAAATGGGGTTCCTTAAGGACCCCCCTGCACACACGACGGAGGCATGCACATGTGTGCCCACGACCCTTCCAACCGATGGTCTGTCGCGGTGTGAGTTCTTGGGTCCGAGCCCATCGCCCCCGCTGCACTGGAGCGTGGGTCTCAATGCGGGAGGGCCACCGCACCGGGCCTCTGTTTTAGGCCTCAACACCCCCCCACTCAGTACCCTGCCACCCCCTGGGCCATGCCTTGGGGGAGCGCTTGCTCCGCGCGTCACTCCTGCGGCGGGCACCCCCGGAACGTCCCAAGGCCAAACCGCCCCTCGGGAGAGCAAACGGTCGGGCCACAACAATGGCATCACCGCCCCCTCCCTCCCCCAAACACCAGCACAATTCAAGAGCACAATACACTGGGCACCGACTTTCTCATCTCTGAAACAGCCCTTGGCCCCTTCCGGCCCTTCATCGCCCCAATGAAGTACATCCACCGAGGGCCCCGGCGCGGAGAACACATCCCACGGACAACACGACCCCTTTCCCACGGACGTCGCCAGACCGCCGCGCCGCGCGCACCGCGTCAGGCACCACCCCCTCATGCCACACCCGGGGGTGGTGCTGCAATTGCGACACATCCAGGGCCGTCCGCCGTCGGTTACCCGCCACCGGGGCGCCGTGCGTGATCCCCGTCCCCAAGGGGGGCAACAACAGCAAAGACCCCCGGGCCAGGGCGGTGCTTAACGGGGGGAAAAAACAGTGTTCCTGTACCCCGCCCCCCCCTTGTATAAGCTACGCCAAAGTCCCAAATTAATACGGTCCCTACGCCTACTGTAGCTTGGACACGGGCGTAGCTTGCGCGCGACACATACAACTACCAACACCGGGCACCCACGTTCAAAAAGAGAGGATTGCATGGTGAGCTGGTGCAAGAAAGGGGCATATAATGCACAAACATCCCAAAAACCAGAGCTATCTGGGTCAAGTGGGCAAACACTCACAACAAATGTGTCCATGACGCTATGTGACTCGCAAATCCGTTACCAAACCCATGTCTTCTGTGGCTGCACTACGTTTGGTACCGAATTAAAATTAGGTCCCAAATTAATACGGTCCCTACGCCTACTGTAGCTTGGACAAGGGCGTAGCTTATACAAAGGGGGAGGGGGGACACAGTTTTCCCAAAAAAGCCCGCAGGCACTCCATGTGTTCAACCATTGGTTCCTAGCTCTTCATGTCTGCGTTCTCGGGGGTCCCCACAAAGGGGAGGGAAGGGGCCTCAGAGACGGCCCCAGAAGCGGTTAGACAGGCGGTTGGAGAAGGTTGCCAAAGCGGTTGGGGGCAGTTACTGTCGGTTACAAATGCCGTTGAAGCCGGCACTTGGCATCAGGGGGACATTGGCTGGGCATGGGC
The DNA here is from genome assembly GCA_964036045.1 of Eutreptiella sp. 'Long Island Sound 2002'. Lineage (NCBI taxonomy): Eukaryota > Euglenozoa > Euglenophyceae > Eutreptiales > Eutreptiaceae > Eutreptiella > Eutreptiella sp. 'Long Island Sound 2002'. The sequence continues at coordinate 15,942,862 of OZ038393.1, forward strand.
TGGGCGCCCTGGAGAGGGGGGGGGGGGGACAAGCATGGCCCACGTCGGGCCAGTGGAAAAAGGCCCCTGGGGGCGGTCCTTAAGGGCGGTCCTTAACCAAAAAAAGAAAATCAGGTCCCTTAAGGACCGCCCTGCCCCGGACCCCTGGCGCACGGCCCTCATCACGCACCACGCCATACCAGGATGGTGCAGGCCTGGATCAACACGTCTTCGTACTGCGGGGGCTGTACACCAAACGAGAGGAACCCCTGGGCCTCGCGGGTGTCCAGCCGGTGCGCGATGCCGTACAGGGTGGCGGCGCTGGACTGGCGAGTGGCCAGCGTCTGGGCGGGCACCAACGCCAGGCAATGCATGCAGCTCATGCAGACCTGATACACAACGGCCCGAGCAGTTCAATGCAGGCATCAGAAGATTGCTAAGCCAACTGCGTGTGTTGGGGGGGGAGTCATTTCGGGCCGGTAGCGGACCGGGTCGACTCACCCCATGCACCCTTGGGGTGGGTGAGACTGAGACAAGACTTACGACGAGGACCGAGCTGGGTCCTAGTCTTGATCATTGCATTCGAAATTGCTGTACAAGAAGATCGGCCCTCATTGGGGTCGCTCACACTGGCCATCATCCTAAACTGGGGCATTTTTTGACACTAAATTGGCCATAAAGCGGGCCCGATGGCTCAAGATCACACTAAGCTTGTTTAAGGTGGTGTGCATTTGCTCTGTGATCGTTTTGAGGCATTGTATGCCAGTTTTGAGCCATGGTGTCCCGAAAAAGACTGTTTTTGTGCCTGCTGCTCGCTGCTGCTGCTAAAATATGTTGCTCACCATGGACACTAAAAAGGGTTGTAAAACCTCCACTGGGAGACCCAGCTCGGTAATCAAGACTTGCAACTTGGACCAAGCTGGCTCCTTATGGTTCTCTTAATCTGGGTGAAAAAAAGGCTCATTTTCACTTCAAAATGGACCACAACATGGCACCAAGGGGTGAGAGGCGCCTCATTGAACACCCATTTGCAATCATCCTGACCTTGGTTGAAAAACGGCTCCTTTGCACTTCAAAATAGACCACGGCCTGGCACCATGGCATGAGAGATGCCTCATTGAACACCCATTTGCAATCATTTGATGCTCCAATCAACGTGGACAAAGAACAGCCCTCATTGGAGACACCTACATAACACACTGGCGATTGTCCTAAACTTTTAAGATGATCTTCTAAAAAAACAGGCTGAACCCGGTCATTTTTGGACACCAAATTGGCCATAAAATAGGCTAGACAGCTGAAAAAATCACACAAAACTTGTTTCAGATGATGCACATTTGCTCTGCAGTCATTTTGAGCTACTTGCATGCCGGTTTTGAGCAACGGTGTCCCCAAGAAGAATTATTTTTGTGCCTGCTGTTGCGGCTGTTGCTGGTGCCAAAATATGTTTCTCGCCCTGCACCCTGAGAAGGGTTGCAAAACCTCCACCGGGAGATATAGCTCGGTGATCAAGGCGAGCTCCGCAAAAGTGTAGGTGGACCACTTGGTAGACTTACCCTATGTAATACCGCCACCGCCACCTCCTAAGTGCAACTAGATTGCACCCACTCAAAGGCAAATGACTTCAAAAGGCAGTGGGAAGGAGGGATGGTGCAAATTGGTGTGAGGAAACCACCTTCGGGGGGGGGGGGGGGATCAAGGCTCAGTCTGTGTGCCAGTTGGTGCTTCCTAGTGAGCGCACTATGTTGGGTTTGTCAAAATGAAGCGTCTACATTGTGTGTCCCAAGCAACGGGGTAAAAGGTATTCCTGAGGGAGACCATTGTCCCTCTCCTCACAGGTGCATCTCCAGCCCCTTCACCAGCGGGCGGCACACGAAGTCTCTCCCAAGAAATGGAAGTTTGGAGAGGAGGCAGATAGACCCCATCCAGAGACTTGTCCTCGGGAAAAAAATGACATTCACTGAAGGAGTCAGCTCTTGGCGCACCCACCCACGGGCCCTTACTCCACCAACACGCCCCTCCAGTGGGACATGATGAAAAGACAGGTCTGGTGGGCATACACTCACACACAACCTCCCACACGCCCACTTCACCCCTCGCATAGGCACCTGCGCACCTCCCATTCACACCCACATACCACCCATATACCCATCCATCCGCAACCAGATACCACCCCTACACACCCCCATGCCATACCACGGACTTCAGACAGCCCAACAGTGCAACTAAGCACACCGAATCCTTCTGTGCCTACACCATCACGCCGCAACAGCAAATAAACGCCATCTGTGACCTGACCAAAAAGTGGAGCCGCCACATTCCAAAGATTGCAGAAACACCACATACAGACACACACACACACACACACACACACGCACGCACACACACACACACACATACACACACACACACACACACACACACACACACATACATACACACATACACACACACATACATACACACACACATACACACACACACACACACACACACACATACACACACACACACACACATACACACACACACACACACAGTAACACACACACACACACACAGTAACACACACACAGGGTAACACACACAGTAACAGACACACTCAGATGACGCAAAGCGACCAAATCCCAGCACAAGCAAAGCAGAGCAGGCACTGGTCGGAGGTAGAATCTGGTCACACACAGGCACAGGAGCACACACACACACACAGTAACACACATACACACACATACACAGTAACACACACACCATGAACACGACAAAACAGGCAGCAAAAAAGGCCTGACTGCACAAATCTCCTCAAGGTGCAGCGGTTCAACATGGTGTCAAAAACGCAGCACTAGGCGCCTTTCTAGATCAAGAAGGAACAGTGAGGGCAGCTCAGTAGCTCGGGAGTGCGCCTGCAGTAACACACACATACACACACAGTAGGTACCGAATGTTTAGATTCCTAGTCAATTGTATAGTCCAACAAGACAGAGCATGTTTGACACCAATAGGTGCCTTTCTGCACTACAGTGCACAGGGAGGAAAGATTCTGTTTCCAAGGTAAGTGGGTCGGTCCAGCAGTTCTGAGCCAGAGGCCTGCAGCAGAAGACACAAGAATTAGATCGTGCCTACAGCCTGGATAACGAGGGAAAGTCGGGACAGTTCACCCTGCACCCAGTCCTACGTTAGGAGCCACCGAGGCTTTGTGGAAAAACAACGACATGTGCTCACTGGGGGGGGGGGGGGCAATCATGAGGGAGAGGATGACAGGGTACCGAAAAATGGAATGAAAACCAGGGTGCTGAAGCGTGGTGCACTACACACACACACACACAGTGCGCTGCCAGCACAACCAGCACACTTTGCAGCGACAGGAGTCATCGAGGCAGAGGGCACTAGAGCATCGAGGCTGTTCAAATCCACACCATGCACCACAGATGCCTCCGACAGTCAGTTCTACAGGCAATCTCCACGAGCTGAATGCAGCCCCCGGCGCCCAAAACGCATTTTCCTCCAGCCATGTGGCGATCCAGCCATGCAGCAATGACACACCGCTTGTTGGGCATGTGGCATGACAGACTGTGCGGGACTTTTACTCTAGCCTGTGTGGAGTGTGGGGTTCCTGAATGCGCTCGGGCAATCGCACTGTGCATGGCACGCATTATTGTACCCTTTTTGAAGCTGGTCAAGAGTGTTACTTGGAGCCATGCAGCAGTGAGGTTCTGGCACACACAGCAACACACACACACACACACACAGAGAGAGAGAGAGAGAGAGAGAGAGTAACACGCACACACACACACATACAGTAACACACACACGCACACACAGTAACACTAACACACACATGAATATGCTCACCGACACAGACCGACCCTGAATGCAACGGGGCACAGAAGTGGACAAGCGAAAAACAAAACACACACAAACACACACACAGGCATTCACGCAAGGTCGCAAATAGGGAACACACAGACACACACACACACGGATGTGAAGACGCGGATCCCACGTGCAGAGCGAAGAACAAAGCGAAGCGAAGCGGTATATTGGCACGTGGATCTGAGTGACTGGGTGGACTCAAGACAAAGTGAAAAATGAATAAATCACAGACACACACACACACGATGTAAAGAGTACCCAAACCGTTAGACCCCTGCAGGCAAAACGGAGCACTGGGCACTCATCAGCTCATCAGGCCGTCCATGTGACAATAGACATGGGCGACTAGGCGCCTTTCTGCAGTCTTTCTACACACACGCGCGCGCGCGCGCACGCACACATAAACACACAAGGGCACCCACAGACAGACGCACACCTGTGTGCCGGTACCATTCAGTCCTGGGGCGGCGACCATGCTGGACAGGAGCTGCAAGACCGCATCCACAAGCGGCAGGGGGACTGCGTTGAGGGTGCCCGCGCACTGCAGGATGCACAGGATGGAGTCCAGGTCCTGCACCGAAGGCAGGGCCTCAGGGGCTGCCTCCGCCCCCGTGAACAGCGCCATGGCATCGGCGAGGGCGTCCACAACCCCCGACCGCCGCAGCGCCGGGTGCGCGCCGGGGTCCTGAACGAAGAGCGCGAGGAGGACGCCGCACACATTGACCGCCGCCCTGTCCCCCGCGGCCACCGCCGCTCTGACGTGCCGGACGACGTGCGGCACGGCCGCGTCCGCGTGCAGCGCCGCGGCCGGGCCCAGCACTTGCCCCGAGAGCACGAAGTACAGCAGCCGCTGCAGCGCCGCCTGCGGGACCGGCCCGGCCGCCCGCTCCAGCGCGGCCACCACCTCCGC
>OZ038393.1:15952620-16165120 GCA_964036045.1 Eutreptiella sp. 'Long Island Sound 2002'
AACAACAAACGCCCGATGCAAAACAAGTGTATTGCAGTTGTCGGAAATCAATTCGACTGCCTCATTGTGGACCGGTTGTGGCATGTTCGCACTGTTTTGGAATAACCACAACGTCATATGTCTACAAACCAGCTAGACTGTGAAATCTCGCTTGAGAACTTCCTAAACTTTGAGGCCTTGGAATAACTCATCAATGAAAGAATAAGCCTCGACACCCCCCATGGCGACGGCATCCACTATTTTGAGCCCTTCCGACACCCAAAGCTACTAAAACACGTTTGTTCTGAGTCCGCTTTCCCAAAAAACATGGAATAACGGGGTCCCGACCCTCCAAACAAAGCGTATCCAGTGACCCTACCGCCCCCCGACGTCTAGGCTATGCCATGCCATGCACACATATATACACACAGCAGCGGCGGCCCCAAACATATGATCCCCTTTACTTAAAGCCACCACATCATCGTCAGCCAACGACAGCGCAGTTCATGGGACCATTGTGCAGCCGCAGAACTCCCTCGGGGGTTGGACATCCTCAGCAGCATCGCATCACCAGCAGCAGGTGCATCGACCGCCATTGCGCTCCAAAGGCCCACAAACCAGCACACCCCCGATGTGTCGGGGTTTGTGGTACTCAGGGATGTCTCCACCTGCAGCGAAGCGTGTACTGGAGCGACAACGGTAGCCCAAGGCCCAAGAGCATCAGGCGGGGGGTGGGTGTGGCCACACAAGTGCAGGAGGGGGATTTCCAAGGGCTCTGGGAGGGAGTCCACCTGATGCCGAACACCCCCCCCTGCCCCCGCCCCCACCCGAAGGAATGCTGAGTTATTGCACGTGTGCACTGGCGGCAGACAGCACAAAAACGCAGAAAGAAAATTGGCTCGTCAGTGGCCTAAAAGACCATAGGTACCTTTCTGTCACAAGAATGAGACACAGAGGTGCCAGTGGGCAGGCCACCAACACGCAAAGCAATGGATCGCAGCGGTATGTTATGAACCACCGCCAAGCTGGTACCATCGGACCTGAGTTGTTGACTAAATTTTGACTTCACAAATAGCGGGAAACCGTGATCCCCCCCCCCCGCCCCCCCCGCCGGATCAAGAACGCTGGACACGCCAACACGGCCCTGGACAGCACCGAAAGGCACCCAAACTGCTCCCCCAAACCCTCATTCTCTCGACCGAACCAGACCGGTCATTGGCCTGCCGAGCCTGACGGCGCAGGACCAGGACCGCCATCCCTCACCCCTCATCCCTCAGCGCCAACATCAAAGGGGCTACCACGTCATTCCCCGGCATCACCGACAACACACGACGGTGCACGCGCCAGAGGTACTGAACTCGATGCGACGAAATCTGCGCAGCGCACAAGGGACGTCGGCTTATTGAATCGGATCAGCGATCGGGAGGATGACACGCCCGGAACATGGCATGGCTGGTGCAGGGGGGACACACCGAATGTAATGTAAAGGCCCTGGCAAACAGATTTTTGCGCGTCACTTTTTGCCCGCGGACGCGTTTTAAGCGGCCGCTGGCCCCGGCGAACACATTGTTGCCCCTAAGACAGCACCCCTTCTTGCACCCCAGGAAGAGGCAACACGGCCCCCCAACTTACGTCAAACAGCATTCCTATCCGCACACATCACCTCTGCAGTTCCACAACACACAGCCCACAGGTTGACAGGCCTCTGGACCCCCTCGTCTTGTGACGTGACCTGTCACGTGTGGGTTGTTGTTTGACACGATGGCAGCACAACATGCAGCACATGAAAGCTTGTCAAGAGCCGGAAGCGGCCCAAGGCGCCTCTCGCAAAACGTCGGGAAAAAATTAGACACTCAGCCCGCCCCCCCCCCTCCACCGCACAATCGAACCAGACACGCCTTCAGACACAGTAAAACCCCTCAAACCCCCATCCTCCGCTCCCTCATCCCCCGAGGTATCGTTTCGGTCTCATTTTTTTTCCGCCCCTTCCTCGGTTCTCAACCCCCCCAGACCCCGCCCCCCTTCCCTTCGCGGACACAATGGAACGACACACCGGTTGATACTATTGGTGGCGGCGATTGGCCTAGAGTTGTTGGGGGGCTCAAAGTCACCTTTCTAGTACACGAGGACCACTTTGGACCACAGCCAATGTTGTGGGATATCTCTTGTGCGCCAAACTTCAAGCACACCTTTGTATAGTGTGCAGAGGATATCATCCGGGAGCATAACCGTGGACCACCCTTCACACATGGCCTCCGTTGCGCCCTCCTCTTTCTTATCTGCCGGGTGTCTGTTCCTCGTACGTCTGCTTGGCCTGTGCGTGCCCCGAAGGCTCCATACAACTGCACACGAACACACAGTCGAACACCACAGCCCTACTCACGCTGGCATTTCCTCGGCCAAACCATGCTTCCGTCACACATGGTGTGTGTGGGGGGGGAGGGGGGGGGACCTAATTAGAAAACAGACAAATGCAAACCAGAGGTAATGCACTCCACAGTCCGGCATAAGTGCATCTCTATTCTCTATGCCAAACCCGGTTAAACCTCAAGACACACACTGTGTCTGAAACAGAAAACAGAACATCATGTCTGACTACATTAGTCAGACAATCACAGTCAGTAGCTGTCAGTCAGACATCAGCAATCAGTGTCGGATAAAGACACCATTGCATTACCGGCATCGCCGAAAAGAGCAACCCGCCGCTTGCCGGCTGGAGAAGACTCCTGGGGTGTGTGACCTAATTAAAAAACAGACAAATGCAAACCAGAGGTAATGCACTCCACAGTCAGGCATAAGTGCATCTCTATTCTCTATGCCAAACCTGGTGTGTGTGGGGGGGGGGGGGGGGGTTGCAGTATCACACGGGCAGACATCCCCATGGCCAATGAAGCAGTGGGAGGAGAGGTAGCAATGGGAGGGGCCCCTCAGCGGCCACTTCAGCGTGGACCAGCAGAGGGGCAGCGGGCTACCTGCGTGCTCACAGCCCCAGGGCAGGGCCGGTGACCTGCAAGCCCTGCCAGCCCCAGTTCGCCATCAGATTCCCGTCTTGGCACCGGAGCACCTTGGGGCCATGTCCCGTGGCGGCCTCCCCAAACACCTGATTCTTCACTGCAGTGCAGAGGGGGTCGTGGCCGTCGGCCCCACAGTCATAGAACTTGAATCCAGGGTGGGACCCCAGGTCCTGCTTGGCCCGCTGGACGCAGCCGCACCCCGGGCGCCCAAACAGGTGCAGCCAGTCCTGCCCAGCCTGGCAGGTGGTGGCTTCAGCGAGGCCCAAGTCAGACATGGAGGCAGACCCTGCAGCAGAGGAACGCAACATGAGGGATCCGCTCAAGATCGGGGGAGAGCGCAGGTGCCGGGGTTGACGCGAGACCCCGGCAAATCCGATGCCCACCGGATGCGAGGGCGACTCTGCGGTGGAGGCCGCCGGATGCGGGTGTCTGGAGCACTTGTGGATGTTGATTGGTTGCACTGCCCTCCCCCAGGCAGGCAGGGCTGTCCTTCAGGGGGAAGAAAAAAAGGAAGAGGGTTCGTACTGCCAACAGAAACGAACGTTCACGGGGACGCTCTCTGCTTCGTGGTCATGGGACCTTCTGTAGTTCAAAGATTGGCGGTTGGCGGTTGGCAGCGGTTGCGGTTGGTGGTTGGTGGTCCCTGGGGGCTGTCCTTAAAGGGTGTCCTTCAGAAGGCAACAAAAAAGATCTGGATTATAAGGGCAGCCCTGCCCCCAGGCTTAGAAAATGATCGCCCAGCCCCACGCACCACCGTGACAGCCCCTGCCGCAGGCTGCCGGTTGCGACCCAAGTCTGCGCCGGAGGTGCTGCCAGGTGCCTGCCAGAGGCTGCTGGATGCAGACAAAATCCTACAAAGGGCCATAGTGGGAAATGTGCAGTTCCGAAAATATTGTGACAACCAAAAGGCTCTATGGGTCTTTATGTGATGGACATCGTGACGCTTTGTCACACAAGGGGTTGGGGGGGGGGGGGTGGAGAACCCCCCCCCAGCCCCCCGAGTTATACCCATCCCTGCACCCCTGTCTAAGCAACACCAGGTGTTGGTTCCGTCAATTTGTGGTCATTGCTTGGACAAGGTGGGGGGGTGGGGGGGGTAAGAGTGCGGTAGTAGGACCCTTGGATGTCACCCCCACCCTTTCAGGGAGGGCTTCCCTGGCTGCTTTGGGTGGCCCAACACGCTGTTCTACATGTATTTTGGGTGCGAATCCCCCCCCCCCTTGCCCAGCCGCACCGTACCCTGGCTGCCTCTGGCAGCACCGGCCAGAGTTAACACTGGACCAAGGCACGATATATCATGACATGTCACAATTCACCCCCCCGCCGCCGCCAAACTCCCGTATGCCTGAGCCACACGAAAATTATACCCATCCCTGCAGGGGTGTTGCTTACTTGTTGCACAGTGCATGGTACATGCAGAAAGATATGGTGCACTGTTCTGAAAACCAAGAGGCAAAGTATGCTACCAGGGCCATCATGACCCAATCAGCTTCCTTGACACAAAGTATGAGCATCAAGCATCTCAAAACCAAGGTATCAGACAGCACACATAGCACACAGTAGGACCAAGTGAAAAATGCACTGCCCAAATCCACGGTGCAGACATTGACGGAACCAACGCCTAGTGTTGCTTGGACATACACAGGCGGGGGGGGGGGGGGGGGGGGTTGCACCAGTAATTCTTTGTGCAAGAAAATTCACACCGACTTAATTTCACATGTACTTCTGAATTTTGCCATGGGAAATTTCGCACCCTGTGTTTGGTGAGGCTAGACTTGTGGTAGTCAATTCTGGTGGGTTTGTAGAAGGTTCCGATATTGCACTATTGGCTTCGAGGAGGTTGCCTAATTGGACTGTTTATTTCCTGAAGGTTCCAAGATTACACTGTTCACAAAATTCCTAGATTGCACTGTTAATTTCCACGAGGTTCCAAGATTGTGCTGCTAATTTCTAGGAGGTTCCAGAATTGCACTGTTTACTTCCAGGAGGTTTCGGCATTGCACTGTTGATTTCCAGGAGGTTGCAACATTGCACTGTTCACTTCAACCAGCGCCCATGATTGTAGTGTTTATTGTGAGGCGGTTCCTGCATTGCACTGTCAACTTCCAGCAGGTTCCAAGATTTCCAGGCCTTCCAACGTTCAAATGCAATGCTGAAGCCCGTCGCCGCTGATCATCATCCCATTGAGCCCATGGATTTCTCGAATATGCAGCCCACTTTGCACATTCTTTGTGGGTGCCAGCAGTAGCTTTGAGGTGCTGAACCATCGCAGAAACCTTCTCCTGCAGGTCATCAGTTTTGGGCTTGGGAGTCAAAAAACCGAAGCATGGCGTATACAAAACTGCACAGTGTATGCAGAATGGACAACTGTGCAGCCGGGAGGTGATCAATGGCGGCGGGCTTCATACCCATAGAATTGGACCGCACCCTGTTTACCAAAGGCACAGGCACATCTCCCCGGCAAATCTCAGCCTGCTGTTCAGCTTCCCATGCCAGCGGCGGCCAACAGCCCCCACGGCATGGCCGGCCACACCCACCTGACGCACTGCACCAGGTGCTCCCCCATCATGTAACCGAGGCGTCAGTCTCGCACGAGGCCGGAGGCGATATGTCAAAAGAGTCCAGCCTCCGGTCCCAACAGAGCAACACAGACCTCCAAGACAACACTCGGGCACCCCCGACCGACGGGTGATGGTTCACTGCGCTTTTTTGAGGGGGGGGGTGAAGGTGGGTTGGGGGGGGGGGGTCCGGCCCTCGGCTGTATTATAGCAAAGCCTCCCGCGCTGTGGACAGCAGGTGCTGTGGCGGTACCGGGTGCCGTGCTGCTGCCCCTCGCCGGCCATCGGGTGATGCACTGCGTCTGCGCTGCCCAGGCCCACGCGCACGCGGTGGAGCGCCCTGCTGCCGGCGTCCCATGTCCGCTGTGCATGTCCCAGCCAGCGACTGTGGGGCGGCACCGGGGGCTTGCCCCCGTTCATCTTGTGTCAGCGGCTGTCGAGGCGGGGGCTCTGGCCCTCGTGGGCCGCAGCCCGGTTTGGCTGGTTCCCATGGTCCCGCTCCCCTCCTGATACAGGCACAGGGCGGGAAGAAAATTGCTCTGCGGGGGGCGGGGTGACACGGAGGCCCATTTTCCCAACCCCCCCCCCTCCTTGGCCGCCGTGACAGGAGGGGGGGTTCAGGGCGGGGGTGCCCGACCTGCCGTGCCGGAGGGGGGGGGGGGGGAGTCAACCCAACATCTATGGCTCAAAATGATACCCACGTCGCGCTGATCATTTTGACTACTCAAATGTGGGGGGGGGAAATTATTGGTGGAAAAAACTTTTTGAGGCCAAAATTTGTGTTCCTGCGCCTTTGGCGCCAACATCCGTTCTTACACAAAACAAAGGGCCCGACACGGAACCCCATTTCTCCAACCCCCCCCCTCCTTCGGCGGGCGTCCATGTCCACCCCCCCCCCCCCCCGCAGAGCAATTTTCAGGTCGCCCAGTACAAGCCGGGCAACCGTCTGACGGGCGGGAGCGCGCGCACCGTAAAAGAGAGGGGCGGTGGAGCCAAACTTGGGTTTCTTGAGAAACCTGGGACCCCCGGACCCCCCCGGGGCCATGGACGCAGCGTAGGGGAGGTCCATGGGGTGTCCCGCTTTCATGTGTGTTGGATTGTGGGCGGGTGTCGGTGGCTGTGTGTGGGCGGGTACACACCAAAACCGAGACCCATGACACAAGCACCGGGGGCATTGTGCACGCACGCGCCCTTCGGCTTGGGACCACTGCAGCAAAGAACGGGGGTGCAAAAGGCGGGTGGTAGTGGCTGATGACGAGGCTGTGTGCAGCCGTCGCCTGCGGCTGGACTGTCACTCACTTCCTGCCTCTGCTCTTCTGCTGCTCCTACTCCTTGGTGGTCCTCCTCTTCTTGACCCGAACCTTGATACTCTCGCTCTCGTGCTGTGCTCTGTCATGACGCCTCTTTTGCTTTGCTGTTGCTCTTCTTGTTTGTCTCGCATGCGATGGGGGGCGGGGGGTGATGCGTGGGGGAACGTTTGCCCAGCACATGCCCGGCGCGCTACCTTTGTAGTATCTTATCTCTAGCCCCAAGTTTATCCCCACCTGGGGAAGTACCCCAAGTAGACCGCACTAGACCGCAAACCTTCCCTGCAAGGCACCTTGCATAAGCCGAAATATGAGAATTCAACAACACAAAATGTCACTCCCACCACTTCCAACCACCACCCTTGCCATCGTCAGAAACTGGGTGCAAAGGATGGGCCAAATTCTTAGACACGGTGAGAAGGTACTCCAGATTGTTTGGTGAGGTGGGGGCAAAAACAGGCACGGGTGGAGAATGGTCAAAAAAGATGCCCGGCGCGCTAACGCTCCCGTGGTGGTGCCCCCCCCCCCCCCCCCCGCCCGCCCCCACCCCAGGCCCGGTCCCTGGTGGCGCCCCCAAAGAGGACACCGTCGCTGTATTGTGGCGGTGCCCCGTTACCCCGGGTGCTGGGGGGGCAGGGGGTGAGGGGCGGGGGTGCCTCCCCCACTGCGGCACATCGCGAGACATGGGGCCCGGCGTGCCATCGACAAGCCACAACGGCCCATGTGGCGGTCGGCCCAACGGTGCAACTGCACACAAAATGATAGCTCTGCGGCGGGTGACAGTATAGTTGATGGAGTACGGCGGTTGAAGGCAGCGAATGGCGGTCAACGCCGGGCTACCGGTGGTGAACGGTGGCTGATGGCCGGCCTGCATCGCTGTGCTTTGTTGCAATCCACCCCCCAAAACCCAACCAGCAAAGGTCTGCCGCACCGCACGGGGTCATTGCCCGCACACAGGCCTGGTCATGCCGGTTGCCAACACTCGTGTTAGAATGGGTCAGGGGCATGCAACAGAGAGGCGCCACTGTTGGCGGGGGTATTAACAAAACTATTGACAAAGCCAAACTACAGCGGGATGCTGCGCGAGGAGGCCCGGGGGGGGGGGGGGGGAAGCACGGGCAGCGGGGCTCGCTCCATGCGTGGCATTGAACTCGGTTGGGGGGCACCGTGCAAACGAGGGCGAGAAGACCAAAATACACACGAAACAAGACACACTGGACAGACACACGACAACACCCGAACAAACAACAATGGGAGCGCAAACGCAAACGCAAACGCAAGTGTGAAAGACGGCCAAAAGACCCACGCAGAAACACAGAACGACAACAAAGTACACACATGAGGGACGGTCAAGAGCAGATGTATGTGTATGGGTGTAGGGGTGTTGACCGGGTGGCCGTGTTTATGTTTTGTGTTTTGCATTTTGTCACTGAGGGATCTTACCGCACCGCACGCACCGCGCATCGCACCGCTCAATGTCGGATGTTTTCTGTCGTATTGTCCAGGAATTTTCAGGCTGGCAGGGACCCGGTGCCCTCAGGGGTAAGCATACAACAACAGAGGCCTCCACTCCGACTCCTCACCAATGCAATGGTGGTTGTAGTTGCCCACACCCTCTGCCAAGGGAGGCCGTAGGTTGATGATGAGAGGAGAAAGATGCACTCTTTGGCACGGCTGTCACACCAAAAAGGAATGCACCCCCCACCCCCCGTGTCTCAGAACCAGCGATGTTTTTCCGCCAAACCAGGGGTCTTGCACACGGCCATTAGCAGCCCCGTGCGCCGGGGGATGTGTGCCCTTTCCTTTCTCACAGTGAGGCACCTGGACAAATGCACACCGAAGGACTGAATCTCAGCCAACTGGGCTGCCGTGCGCCTTCCAATGAGCATGGAATGTTCAACCGGTTGCGACCTGAACCCCTTCTGCCTGTGATACCCTGTCCCAAATTCCTGGCTTGGAAACCGCAAAAAAGTGTTGGGGGGTTGCGGGTGGGCTAGGTGCTCTTAGAATTCGGTTCTGAGCCATGTGGGCCAAGATACGGCCCGTTCTTGGTTTTGGGCCTGTTTGACACACATGGCGCACATTTAGGCCATTTTTAGCCATTTTTGGGCCGTTTCTCGGACATATCGTGGAGTTAGAGGGCAACAAAGGCCAGGGTTGGCTGCTGCCTTGGGCTTGGGTTCGGTCCCATGACCCTTGCATGTATTGCCATGCAACACCCATGAACTTTTGTCCTGCGTACCTGAGAAGCTGCCCTGCATCCACCACAACCCGTGAAAACCCCAATTCTGTGGGGCAAAAAAAGTAGCACGGGAAAAGTGCCACAGAACCAGGGGGTGGTTGTTGCTCAAGGCAATTCCTAGACACGCGGGGGGCGTTACCTCACAGGGTGCCCACACATCCAAAAGTTGCATTGGATGGTGCGTGCCATTGTGCAGATCCAACAATTTCAGATCCAACAATTTCTGCATGCACGGAACGTGCGGTCTCAGCCATATGGCTCGTGGTACCACTTCCCCGACAACATCTACAGCCAACCAAAGGCTACAAGGAGGGGTACTGACTTGGATTCATCCTCTTCATCTTCAAAAACCTCTTCCGTCTCATCACTTACGTTAACGATGAGGACGAGGACAAGGGCGAAAACGTGGAGGAATAGACAATCAAATTGACACCACTACCTCATAGAAGTGGGCACTCCATGAGGTAAAGGAGCAAAACGGGCAAAACGGGCCTGGCAGCAGCCTTGTGGAACTGGGCACCCCAATCCGAAACGCGAAACGGACGAAACGGTATCTTGCGGGCTGGTCCGGAAGGAAAGCCCCATATTTCCGGTAGGTGTCCCGGCACATACCCCAGCAGCACAACAGCTGTCACAACCTGGCTTGGCACCCTATCCCGCAGCCACAGCAGACGGGCCCACCGGGGGGGGGGGGGGGTTCAGGGCTGGTGAGGTGCTGAGAAAAAGCAGAAGGGGGAAGATGTAATCGTGCCACATGAACAAGCGACGAAGGCAACACCCAACGCTGAGCACACCACGCGCACCACGCAGTATGATCCCTCTCTGCGATGCTGCAACACCAGACATATCATCAAAGAACAGCAGCAGCAGCAGCAGCCGCAGTCGAGAGGTCAGTATCCATGGATGCTCAGGGCCATTCAGGCCAGGGCCATGGTGGGCGCTGGTACCCCAGCCCCAAGGCAGGGCCAGTGACTCACCGTGAGGCAAGGGCCAGGGTCAGGGTCAGGTCATCCCGGGTTTGGGGGTCAGGGCTCGAGCTAGGGCTTGGGCCGGAGTAAGGCTTGGCGGCGTGTGACCTCCGCACAGACCCGACCCCAGGCGCGTGCGTGAGGCTCTTGCATGGCCTCCCCTCAGCGCACGGCATCTGGACCTCTGCCTGGGAGGGGGTGTGCAGGGCCTGCCCGATGGGAGTGCCCCCGCCACACGATGGCGGCGCCCCCGCAGTCCGGCAGACTTCAAGTCCCCGCGCCCAAAGAGGGTTCGGGGCCGCAGCCTCTCCGTCGCAGAGGGCGATGATGCCACACACCCGATGCGCACAGAGTCTCGGTGTCGCCCGCGCGTGTCCTCGAGCGTGTACCCCGGCGTGAAGTGCCCTGTGGCACGCCTGCGGCGCGCCAGGCCTGGGGCACACGCGCGAGCGTGTGTGTGTTGCGGCCTGTCTGCCCGTATTCTTCTGCTTCGTCTCTTCTGTTTGTGGTGCGTGGGTGTGGCGGTGCCCGTGTGCAATGCTGGTTCCCGCTCACCCCCGGGGGTGTCCTCCGCTTGTCCGGAACAAAGAGGCCCCCGGCCCGTCCGGCCCAGCGCCACTGGACCGTCTGCCCCTAATCGGTACCCCCCACCCAGCCCTAGGCCTGAACAATCGGTGCATTTGTTGGGGTCCTGGCGACCACACACATACGCGCGCGCGCACGCACGCACGCACGCACGCACGCACGCACGCACGCACGCACGCACGCACGCACACAAGCAGAACGTGAAAACCATGAACACCAGCCGAACCAGCTCCCAGTGTCTGTCAGGTGGCAGTGCATGACATGCGCAGTACATATGCATGACACCACCTGCAGTATCAGAGATAGGCCGTCGCACGCACGCACACGCACGCACGCACGCACGCACACACACGCGCACGCATGATGAGAACCGCAAGACAAGAACAGAGCAAAGAAAAGCGGTGGGAGAAACTCCTCAGGAACTGCCAGTCCCAGACGTCTTTCGGTCTGTTGGTGAATGCGGCAATGTGCAGCACCGCGCACCTGCGGCAGTTCGTCCCTTGCACCCTGACCTGCCCCTCAAATCAGTGCTGCACTACCAACGACCTCACCCAACGACGCACGCACACACACACACAATGAGAACCGCGAAAACAAGAACAGAGCAAGAAAAGCGGTGAAAGAAAATTCCTCAGGGACAGCAGAGCTGCCCTAGACGTCTTTCGGTCTGTCAGAAAACGCGGCAATGTGCTGCACTGCATATCATCAGTTCAGATCCTGCTCCCTGACCTGCCCTGAGAATCGTGCAGCGTTAATGACAGACCACAAAATTCACCTACGGAGGAGGTCGTGTTGTCTCGTCTACATATGCAACCTGTGCTAGGTGCGTCCACCTAACCGCACACACACAAGGGATAGGGAAAGGGAGAGGGCGGTTTAAAGTGTGGCACTGCGTGCCCGAAGCAGGTGTATGTCAGTGCACCAGGTTGAGGTGTATCCTTCGGGTTGTAACTCTGTCGGTATCACCTGGTCAGTATAGCTACTGTTTTCCCACACTGCATTTCGAAAAAGCCAGACACACACACACACACACACATACACACACACACACTTGTGTTGGGAACAAGAACCAACAGATACCCAATGCAGATACAAATGCACCGGGAGGCACTGTGGGTACAAGTCTCTGGCATCCTCATCAGAGGAGCAAACATGTTGGCGCTCAGACAAGCAGGCGACACAAAGAGCAATGGTGCTCTGTGCACCGAATCACACTCGCACACACACACACGAAAGCAGCAGGAACACACACACACAGAGACACACGCGGCAGCAGCAGCAGCAGGATCAGCGATGCGGACCGAGGCCCAATGGCAGCAGGACGGGATTGGGCTTGGGCTTGGGGGAGGCTGTCCTCGGGGCCGGGGCGGGGGGCGGTGGCGGCGAGATCATGCGGTCCAGGCGCTGCAGGTTCTCGGTGGACACCGGGGGCTTGGATCTCACGTACTCCTGCAACGCCTTGGCCTCCGCGTCGACCGTCAACTGCGGGCCCTGTGCACAATACAGAGCGGTGCAACCGAGGGGCACGATACCGAGTGCACCCCGACCGCAGACCAAGGCCAAGGCCAAGGCGTGTGGAAAGGGGCCCCGTGAGGAGGCGGGGGGGTGGGGGGGGTGGGGGGTGACGCCAGTCATATACAACCTCCACCAGCGCTCTTGCCCTTCACCCGCCCTCCGCAAAGGGCAGTGGTTTCATAGGTCGGTGGCCGGTTCCTGGGGCCCACGGCCGCTACCTTCCGGTGATACCTACACCCGAAGGTATCGCCCAGCGCCATCCGCCCCTCACAGAGTGACTGCCTCCTACGCTTAGCCCTCCTCTGCCCCTAGTGAGTCGGGCGTAGGGGTTACTGGGCTCTTCCAGCTCAGACATTCTGTTACCCCAACCCACCCCCCGGCCTTCCCAAACACGTGCAGTCCATACTGAACCCACAATCTCTGGATCTCACCGACTCCCTTGAGCCCCCCGGAGGAGGGGGGGGATTCGATGGCAGGGATCCGCATTTTGCAGACTGGTATTTTGGGGGGGGGGGGGGATGCCACAAAATTTGCACGCAACGTGATTCTTCCCCTGGAACCGGCGGCGTTCATTTCTTCGTGCCCCTGCCTTGTTTCAACACTTAGAGTCATCATCTTGTGCTTCATGCTTCATTCGGTGCCTGTGGTTGGCCATCTGGTTGGGTGGGGCCCATGCTATATGGCCACCAACATGCACCCAGCAGGTGGAGAACCCCCCAACACACAACCAACCGTGTCGGTTTTGAACGAATCGAAAAGCAGTATGAAGGAGGTGAGAAAGGGACAGTGGTCTCTCTGCTCAGAAGTGCTGCTTCTGCCCCTCAGCTTCCCTTACGCACAGGTGCCAGCAATGCTTCACGTTCAATACATTGCTGGCCACCCTCAACTCCAAGGCTCACAGCCTAGCCAACGAAGAGGCCCAACTAGTGCTCCCCTACCCCACCCCCAAGCTGCACTTGCTCGCCGGCCAAGTCCTGGCCCCGTACCACGGCCGGCTGGTGCTTAATCCCCGCGGCTGTGCCGACTTAATCGCACACTAGCATACACCCTCTCCGTACGCCCGCCAACCCCCACCCCCAAAACGCCGCTTGGAGCTCAATGTGCCTCTTGGATGCCATCAACGCCGCGAACATTGCCCCCACAGCGGTGCACATCACGATGCTGCATCGCCTTCTCGCAGTGCACAGGCACCCCGCGGGCTGCGGCGGGGTCCTATGCCCCTACTGCCACCTCGCCTCCGCCGGCATCACAGATCACCTCCTATGTCGCTGCCCGCTCTTTTTCCTCCAACATCTCTACCTAGCCTGGCGCCTCCTCCGCCACCGAATCTTCCCCCCCCTTGGCAACGATTTCGGAGCGAATGCCCTGCATCTGCGCGGGGCCGTGCGCACACCCAACATACAGCTCCGCCTAACCACAGGGGCCCAGGACTACCCAAATCCTCTGCTATCCCGCCGGCCCCGCCCCACACCCAGCTGCACCTTAGCCTACCTGGGCAATGGAAAGTCACCTACCCGGATGCTCACCGCCACTCTTAGCTCCCCACCACACGGCTGTGACCCACAATCACCACAAGGCCCTCGCTCAGCTGCCCCCTGATCTGCAACAGGCACTCGACAGAGATGCCTAGTGCGGTGTGCGTCTCCACCTCCGCCCACCCCCTCGGCCTCCGCAATAGCGTGCTCCTCGGCTGGCCCCTTTGCCACTGCCGCGCATGGCATCTCAACACACATTGCCCCACGTGGATCCCCTTGCCCCTCGCCTCGCCGGGCACAGCGCCCGCCGCGTAGGTCCTCTGCGCCCTGGACTGCACCAGGAATGATACCCTTCGCATGGCCGACAACGTTATCGATGACACCGCCCTGGTCCTCCTGTCCAGCGCCTCCATCATCAAGACACTGCAGGTACACCTCTCAAGGCGCGGGCGGAGCAGTGGCACTCCGTGGACCCTGGCTTGCCTTGTGTCGCACAAGGGCGCCGCTAGCCCGCGGCCTCCGCCCAGCGCACCCACGGAGCGACCACCACCCCACCCACGAGCACAACAGCGAAGCGCCTCCCCCCCACTCCCTTTTCGAACCACGGCGTTTGGGGGGGGCCCGGTGCCACGGGGTGCCGCCACTTGCTGCCCGCTTCGGCTCACCATGGCAGGACCAAGTAAGCCATGCAATGACGGTTGTGCGTCCCCCAGTTTTCGCGGGACCCCCTCCAGCTGTGCCGGTGCCTCGGGCGGGCTGGCTAGATACCAGATACCAGACACCCACCCCACCCCACCCCACCTCACCGACCCTGCCCCGCCCCGCCCACCCCGCACCGCACCGCCCCGCACGGCACGGCACGGCACGGCACCGCACCGCACCCGCACCCGCACCCGCACCCGCACCCGCACCCACACCCACGCCCACGCCCACGCCCCCGCCCACGCCCACGCCCCCGCCCACGCCCACGCCGCGCCGCGCCGCGCCGCGCCGCGCCGCACCGCACCGCACCGCACCGCACCGCACCGCACCGCACCGCACCGCACCGCACCGCACCGCACCGCACCGCACCGCACCGCACCACACCACACCACACCACACCACACCACACCACACCACACCACACCACACCACACCACACCACACCACACCACACCACACCACACCACACCACACCACACCACACCACACCACACCACACCACACCACACCACACCACACCACACCACACCACACCACACCACACCACACCACACCACACCACACCACACCACACCACACCACACCACACCACACCACACCACACCACACCACACCACACCACACCACACCACACCACACCACACCACACCACACCACACCACACCACACCACACCACACCACACCACACCACACCACACCACACCACACCACACCACACCACACCACACCATACCACACCACACCACACCACACCTGCTGCAGCTGGTGCTGACGGTGGAACAGGGGGTTTTCGGAGGGCTTGAGCACACGGGTGCGCGGCAGCCGGTTGCCATCCATTGCGACGGCCACGTTGAGGCCCTCGGTAATGAAAGGATTGACCCGCAGCAGCATGTCCTGGGGCACCATCGGGGCCATGGGCTGGCCGGGCCGAGGGGTGGCAAACAGGGCCATCCGCTGCCGCTCCTCGGCATTGAAGAGGTCGGGGGGCGGCGTGAGGGCACGGCGCTCGGGGGTGGGGGACCGCAGCGTCCTACAACAGCACGCGAGGCCATCGGGCTTGACTGGGCGCCCGGCACATGTCAGGGGCATGGGGGCCGAGGGGCCCACCAGCGGAGGGGCGAGGGAAGAGAGGGGCGTGGCATTGGAGGGGCATAGCAGCACAGGAGGATGGGGGTGGGCTGGGGGAAAATTGGCTTGCGCGGGGGGGGGGGGGGGTTTCGAGCCCCTTTCCCGGACCCCCCCCCCCCCCCTTCTGGGCTCCCGTGACAGGAACCCCCCACAGGCTGACAGGGGAAGTTGGGTCCTGAGTACCACAACATATATGACTCAAAATGATCCCCCACGATGCGCTGATCATTTTGAGGTGTGTATCATGGGGGGGAATTTATTGAAGAAAAAAAAATCTTCCAGGCGGCTTTGCGGTGCAGTTGATGAGTCATCATCAGAGGTTTTAGACTAGCCTCTGGGGACTGGCCTGTCACGAGAGCCCCTTTCCTAGGACCCCCCCCCGTCCTTTGGGGGGCTCGAATGACCCCCCCCCCCCCCACAGTGAAGCAGTGGCAGGGCCTACGAAGGACCCCCCCTACGAGTGGTACACCGGAGATGTGAATGGGGCCGTGTCGACGGCCCATCGCTGGCGTTCAGATGGAACAAGGGCCGCCGGAGCGGTGCCCAATGAAGAGGATGGGCGGGCCCCCACACGCCCGCGTGGCCTCGGGGCCCGGTGCGATGTGCACCTGAGCGCCTGCTGCTCCCGATGCCCGCGCCCGCCACTCCTTCGTCCCTCCCCCATCCCCCTCCCACCGCAGACCAGGGCATAGGAACCGCCAGGAACTACCCCCAATGCGAACGTCCCCCTCCCCCAAGTTCAGTGGAGCCCCCCCCCCCCCCCCGTTCACTGAACTTGGTCCACGCGCCGGTGCCGCCAAGCGTCACCCGCACCCCCTGACCACACGTCTCAGGGCAGTCAGTGGCGTCGTTGCCGTGATGCATGCTCACCCCCTCCCCAAGCCCCACGCCCCCTCACCCAGCCCCATGGGGCACGGGCCGAAACACCCGCATCCCGGGGCCAGGCCTCTCTAACTCACGCTGCCCCCCCCGCTCCCAGGCCCCGGACAAAGCCCCCCCTCCCCCCGGCACAACACAGCGTCGGGGGGTGCCCCCCTGTGTGACATTCCGCCGGGTTGTTGCTCCTTTATGGGGCCCTGGACAGTCACCCGTTCTTCCCTTCGCATGTTGCGTCGGGTCAATGTGTTCTGTCGGCCGCTGTGGCCGGTGCTCTTGCTGGTGTCGTTTCCGCGTTCGCGGAGCCCAGTGGTTGGTGTGTTGGGACTGTGCTGAATGTGGCGGGGTGTGCCGTTTGCGCCTCAGCGGCGCCCAATAATTGGCGTATTGAGGATGTGCTGGTTGTTGCCGGGGTCGTTTGACTGTTTTTGCTGTCCACACGCCTCTGTCCACAGGCCGTGCATAGCCTGCCTCGCTGTGTTTCTGTGTGCGTGAGGCCCAGGTGCCCTGTTCCTCCACACATTGCCTCGGCCGTCCACCATCGCCGCATTTGGTGGTTGCTGCAGTGCTCGCACCTCATGGTCCCCCCGTGTATTGTTGTGTGTCTTGTTGGGGCTCATCTCACTGCCGTGTGTGGGGCGGCTCTGTGCCCAATTGCTTTGCTGCGTGCGTTCCTCCCAATTTGGTGCTCTTTTTTCTTCTGCTGGCGCACTCACCGCTGCTGGTGTGCGGCGCCAGGGGGGCAGCATGTCGCTCCCTGCCTCCCATTGTGGCTGTCGGGTTGTCCCACTTTCAGTTGGGTGGTACCAGGGGCACTGGGCACTTTTGCACATGTCTCCAAATCTACAAACTGACCTGTCACTGGTGTTTGTTGGGGTTGTTCTGAGGTGAATGTGATGCATTGTTGCTCTTGTGCATTCTGGGCTGCTGAGGGGCTCCTTGTTTGAGGACTTCACTCCGGGCTGTCCACGCCTCGGAGCTAGGGACTCGTGTGAGTCCACCCCCTGTTTGGTCGTGTGCAGTGACCACCAATGGTTTGGACGTCGTGTCTCATAAGCGTGCCCCCCCCCCCCACCCCCCACCACCGCTGAGGTGTGGCTGGCGTGTGGTACAGGGCAGCGGCACTCATCGGTGGTGCTCTGCTGAGGTGTGGCTGGCGTGTGGTACAGGGCCCACGGATCCCCCAGCGGCACTCATCGGTGGTGCTCTGCCGATGTTGCGCAGCGTGCCCCCGCATCATCGCACTCGGTGCAGCGCACAACTGTGGCCATGCCCGGGGGGGGGGGGGGAGTTCAATTCTGGACCTGCCGCATGAAAGAGGGGAGGCCCCAGAGGGCGGAGGGGTAAAAACACGGTCCCGGGGGCTGGGGGTTCGTGTGTTTGATTTCTCAAAAAAAAAAAAACTCTGGGCATTTTGTCTGCAGACAAGTGCGAGTGCGTTTGCGAAATTTCCCAAAACTCGAAATCATCGCAAACTTCCGAAAAAACTTTCGGGCGCTGTACCCGGCGCAGTCGGCTTCACCACCAAATAGAAAGGGGAGGCGGGTGTGAAGTGTCGACATGTGGCGAACGGTTCGGATCTCCTCTGTTCCGGAGGGCGGGGGGCGGATGTGCGCGGAAACGCCCCCTGCGGCTCCGGCACAGTGCACCCTCTGGCGGTCTGCTGTGCCTCGGGCTGTTGCGTCGACAGGAGTGCGTGCGTGCGACAGGCAGACCGCCGCATCACAAGAGCCCGATGGACTGCACGGGGGGTACCCGAGTGAGTGCACCAGCGGCACAGATGCGGAGGTGCAGGAGCCCCCCCCCCCCCGTCCAAAGGCCCACTCCCCGTGATCCACAGGACGACACCTGAGGGGCAGACTGCCTCGACTGTACGCCCGTCGGAAGGTGTCCGGGTGCTGGGCGCTAGGGCCCTGCGATGCCCCAGGGCCTGCGCCACTGCTCATGCCTGGGCCTGGACCTGTGCGGAAGAGGAGGGGCGGGGGCAGCGGTGCGTCACGGTCCTGCGTCACGGACAAGGCAACCGTCTGTGGTCGTCCGGAATGGGGGGGGGGGGGGGCGGGGGCAGATCAAGGGCATCTCCCAAATGCGTTCAGGGGCCAGTGACGTGGGAGGTGTGGGCGACCCGCAGGCAGCGAGCAACCCGCGTCCGAACGCTCGGTGAAGGCACTGAACTCTGCGGTGAACGTTCAGTGAACGTTCAGTGCAAGCGCCAAAGCTTTCAGTGCACGGTCACTGACTACAGCGGCAGCACAGTGGCCGCAGCAGAGCAGCACGCAGCAGCAGGCAGCAGCAGGCAGGACCCCCAACCACTTGGTGGAGCCCCCCCTCCCCCATTTGGACTCAGACCCCCTGCCCCCCACCCGCAGTTTGAATCCAGGACCCCCTCCCCTTCCTCCATCCCCCACTGTCTTCATTCAGACCTCCCCATCGAAATCCAGACCACCGGCCCCCTAGTGTGAATGAAGTTAGACCCATCCCCATTGCAACCCAAACCTCCCCCTGTTCGTCCAAAAAGCCCCAAGAAGATGGGCAGGGCCGGCACAACAGGACAGCACCACCCGGCCCCCGGGGAATGGCCGAACACCACTGGGACCCGGGGGGGAGGGGAGTGGTGGACCGTAAAAAGGGTGGTTCGTCACTGTGTAGCACGCACGGTGCCCGAAACGAGGTTGAGCCAGACAAACGTTGGGGCAGTTTGGACGAAACCCCCAGTCTGTACCACAGCACACTGCCTTTTTGGTGGGTCTGGGCGGTGGGTCTGGGCAGTGGGTCCGGCCAGTTGGTCTAGGGCTACGCGTAGTTGTTGTTTTTTTTTAACTCGTGATTGAAGTTCCCCCAAGTGTCCGCCGAGCGTTCACATAGTAGGTCAAGGGTCAGTGATAGGCCCCGGTGTGGGTTGAGGCCAGGGTGCCCTATCCTCTTCCCTCTTCTTCCCTGTCCGGGTGCGGTGGGGGGGGGGGGGGGGGCGAGTCCTACACCTTGCCCTTCCCCTGTCTCCCCGTAGAACGGGTGTGTACGCCCTCATCGACCCTCCAACGTGGATACCACAATCTAGTTCAAATGACAGCATCACCTGGGTCCCCCAATGAGACCTCCATCTCATGCATATCGTCGGGAACTTCTATCGTGGGGGCTGCAGTCACGCCGATCCTTTTTGTTGGCGGCCATGCCTCTGCCTCTCTACCCTGCTTGGCATTGTGTAACCCAAGAGGGCCGAGTGTTGGGAATGGATCAATTGCTTGGCCACGGCCCCTTGGGTCACCACGTGTACTTTGGCCGATCAGCGGTGGTCCCGTTTCTCACATGCTTGCATTGCAATGGACTTTTGTTTCCATACGTGTTCCCACCATTGCGTTGTGGTGATCAACTTGCGTGTCTCCGTGAGGGGGGAGACACATGCGTGCCACTGTTGGAGATGCAAATGTCGGAGGTAAGCCAACCATGGCGGGATGCAGAAAAGAAAACGGGCCTCCAGATACCATCACACCACTCGTTCTTTGTGGAGGACATACGAATACCGGCACAGGTGCTCGTGGTAAAATAGCACCAACTGGCGCTTGAGGTCTGCAGCTTGTGCGCTCAATGTGCGGAAAATGACTTCCATGCATACCCTAACCGCCTATGTGTGTGCGGGTGGAGTGTGTGTTTGACCTGAGTGAGGCAAATGACAAAGAGTGCACACGCTGCGTAGGGTGCTTCTAGCTGTGGCTGCCTTGGGGTCGGCAATACCGGTGGTGAAGGCTCACTGGGCCTAGTCCGTAGTGCGGCGGTGTTGGTCCATGGCACCCAGCACCCATTGGTGCTCTTCTTGTTTGACTACTTGTGTAAGCTACCACGTGAGTTCTTTCAATGTGGGCGCGGTGTTCTCATATTTTGGTTGGGTACACTATGGCAGTGTAAGCACTCCTCTGACATGGCGCCACAGGTTCTTGGTGGATGGTTTGATTGCCGGGGGTGGTACCCTTTCGACTGGCGGGGCCACATATGTGGGTCGTTTTGGTGCTGACAAAGGGTGGTGCGCTTTGCAACCTATTAAAGAACCACGCTTGTAACCACGAGAAAACATGGAAGTGCCATGTTGCTATGATGACCCGCCAATGGGTAGACACGGGGAGAAAGAACTGCTGCAGCGAGTGTGGGAATTGTAGTTGTGTGCACATGCGCAGCCCGTCAATGGTGGTTGCCAAGCAACAACACGGTGCCTTTGGCTTCCATGCTCCTCACGCTTCAATCCAAATGTCGCAAAAGGTAGATTGTCCGGGGTACGCTAGAAGGCACTCATGCACTACCAAACCGTGGTGTTGGCCATAGCGAGGGCAGTTTGCCAGGTCGGTTTCCTCGGGTGCTCTGTACCTTGGCCAACGTAGTGTAACTAGAGCCAAGGTCCCCATTTACCATGGTGGATGGCACATAATCGTAACCATAATGTGTAGGGCGCCTCTGGAGCTAATTTCAGTGGCCGTACCTTGACAATCCAGTTACGTGCCGAGGTGGGCATAACATGCATATTTTGCAGGATGTCTGCCGGGGACGAGCTTTCAATGCCGTGGCTTGGGTACATAGTGCTGCTTGTGCAGGCCTCATAGTCTGCCAATTCATTCCCAATTCGATCTTGGTAATCTTGTAGGCTATGCACCTTCTTAGGATCTCGGTGTCCTCGTACCTGTCGACGGCATATACTTAACAACTTAGACGACACTAGATGGAATGTTGCTTCATGCAAATCATAGTCAGAGGACTGCAACTTAGGTGGCTTCAAGACGCACGTGGCTACTACCCTGTTATCCAGTACTACGGTGTCCCCTGATTGGCCAGCGATAATGCAATCTAGACCCCATATATTTCAACGCCATAGAGGGACTGTAGTCCCGGCACTCTCACCCATATACACATGGTGCCGTTAACGACACCTATTCCGGCACGCAACGCAAGCAAGCTACTGTCGCTATACCATACAGATTCTGTGGGGCTCCTTGTTTGGTCCCACTCGCGCCCGGAACGGGTGACGTTAGGTTGCAATGGACCGGTGCTTGCCTTGGGGGCGCAGGGACTGTCGGTACTTGTGCGGCACGAGGGATTCCAACCTGTCATCGTCAGAGACCTCTTCGTCAAACAATGACTTGATGCTATCATGGGGTTGCTTGGGTGCCCTTTGGCATGTGCGTCCAGGTGCACGCGGCAAACTACCCATTTCCATGCCGAAGGCAAACAAGATCTTACGATACTTTTCCACTCACCAAGGAAGGCCTACACCAGTGCGGCATGTCATGGGTCTAAGGGGAAGCCTGAGTGCCCTCTATACCAGCTGGATCAAGACCGACAACCCCCCGCCCCACCCACACGTGACCACCCATGTCCCTCCCGCTCTGCGGGGGCGGGGGGGGGGGGGGGAGGTAGTTGTGGTGCTGTGCAGGCGGTGGTGCTGCTTGTGAGGCCGCTGCCGGACGCACCCGCCCGTCGGCGTGCGGTGGGGCCTGCGCCCGCGCCCCGACCGAAGGTCCTCGGGCCTGAGGGGGGGCAGAACACACACCCAGCACGCCCCCAACATCTGCACCTCCGTCTTTGTCGGACGCGGCGTCGTCCGGGGCGTCGGGGTCCGGCGGGGCCTCGATGTCGGGGTGGGTCTGATGGAGGCGGATGTTGTAGGAGAGGAGGCGCTCCAGCAGCACACGGTAGGGAGCGCCGTGCATCCCGTCCAGCTCCCGCTTCATCTGGTACGGGCTCATGAACGACACCGGCATGTCCGGGTCCTGGAACAGCCCCGCCACCTGCACACAGCCCAGGGCACGGGGCCACGGACACGCAGCGGGCGGCCGGCCCTCAGGGCACGTCCCCGATCGGCATGTGTAGAAGGTCAACGGCCGGGACGTACCGCCCCTCATTTAGCCACCAACCGGCATGGGAAGGCGGGCTTTCACCTCCGGGGCGGGGGTCGATACAGCCCCTCTGGCTAGCCCCCCCCCCCCCCCCCAAAAGGCTCAATTAACCACCACCAACCCCCCCAATCCTACTGCTACTGACCCCCGGGCCCCGGAGGTGACCCGGACCCAAAATTTGGCAAAAAAAAAATGAAAACTGGATTTTGGGAATCAGCGCGCCGAGGGGGTTCAGAAAAGTCATCATTTGCCAGACATTTGGTGAAAAAAAATTGACCATTTTCTATTGTAGAAAGGACGAAGTTAGACTTTTCTAGGCCTAGAAAAGTCGAACCCCCGTTCGGAAATTCGAACTTTTCTGGCCCAGAAATGGGTCCCATTCCATTTCTAGGAGCCAGAAAACTTCGAATTTTTGACGGGGGGGGTTCGACTTTAGGCTCTAGGCCTAGAAAAAAAGTAGAGACTCCGTCTTTTTCTACCGGAAAAAAGAACTAAGGGCCCGGAATGCTCGGCTGGCCCGGTTGCGCGTCGGGAGGAATTTTCGGAGGAATTTTCTGGACTGCGAAAAGTGGAGCATTCGGGCCCTATTCCTTTGAATGCTCAAAAACTTTTTCGGTGCCTGCGGCGCAACAGTTCGTAATAGCTGGTGAACAGTCCTGTGACTTGAGCCCTTTTCCCAAGCCCCACCCCCCCACACACGGGTTTGGGGGGCTCTATCGCCCCCCCCCCCCCGCCCCCCGGAGTTGAAACCCCGACGTCCCCATGGGTGGACTACCAGCCACCATCAGTTAGTCCGGCATCAGTGGATGACCCACCAACATCGGGTGGCAGCCTACCACCTACCGGCAACCGTAGCCCCCCAGCCATCACGTAGCACCCAGCCAAGGAGGTCACAGCCAAAGCCCTCGGCCTCCGAGCTGCCCATCCCGACGCCCTCCGTACCGAATCCACGAACTTCTCAAGCTCCTCCATGTCCGCCGCCGCCTTCTCGGTGCCCAATTGTTTGCCGGCCGCCGGGGCGCCAGCCTTGGGGGAGGAGGGCGCATAGCCCACGGGGTCTTGGAACCGCTTCAGCGACGTGGGGGATGCAGGGGCCTGCACGCCCCACGGGTGAGATCTGGCCTTCGGGGGAGGCGCGGGGGTGGACATCCGGGGGGGGGGGGCGATGGTGCGGGGTTTAGACCCGTGCCCGGACTCCGTGCCCCTGGGGTAGGCCCCGCTCACCACCGCATTCGGGAGGGCGCTGTTGCACAGAATGAAGCTGCCCGAGAGACGGAGGGAATCAGGGAACGCCAGAGCAGAACCGGGGGGAGAGGGGGTGGGGGTTGCCAAAGCGGCGGAGTGACTACCCTGACCTCCCCATTGGCATCCGTCGCTCAAACATGTACATATATGTGACAGACCGAACAGCGGACACAACACATCGTGACCTCTCCTTGGGCCCCCGGACTTTCAACTGCGCGGGAGGGGGATCAGGGGGGGTGCAAAGTGGGCGTGTGTGCCACTGCACGCTCGGCTGGAGCCATGGCTGCCATGGCTACGACCGTCATCGCTGATGGGTCACTTGCGTGAAACGCTGTCAAGAGCTCCGAGCAAAATGCTGGCAAATCAATGCAGTGGGATTGTCAGCGGCTGCTCAGTAGAACGCTTCTTCTGCCATTGCTGCTGCTTGTCGGGGGTGCGTTTGGCTGGTTTCCCTGACCCCTCGTTGTCCTGCTGAGACGGGCAAAGAATAAGTCGAACAACCATCTGACGGGCGGGAGCGCGCGGCCCCGCCCCTTGTCGGGGGTGGGGGGGGCGTTCTACCACTTCAGCAGCACACCATCGCGGGTCATGGGCAGGGCCGCAGCCGCGTTCAGCCCTGTTTGCCCACTCCCCTGTCCGGCGCTGGCGTACAAGGCACCTTGAAGCAGCTGCCGGTTATGTGGTCACAGCGTTCTAGAACGACAGCGGGGTCCGGCAGCCAGCTCATCATCCGGGCGTGCAAAAACAGAATTAAGTTGCAATGGGGGGGGGGGTCTGGGTGGGTGGGTCTTCAGCCGGGTGTGTGGGTCTAAAGCTTTGGACCCCCCCCCCTCCTATAATTCCGAGGGTTTCCTGGGTTGGGCTTCTGCCACACCTTCTTTCTTTGGTCACAGGAGCCTTGTCTGGCTGTTTGCTGGTGCCCCTTTCTGTTGTGTCGTTGTGCAGGTGGCAGGTGTGCAGGTGGCAATTTTTCACATGGCGGACTTTTTTTTGATAGCACGTTAAACATGTGGACCCTTTGTTGCACATCGCTGTCAGAGCTGGTTGGTAGCCCAGTTGTCAAGGAACTTAACTGCAATTCCAAAGATCCCTGATTCAAACCCTGGTATTGTGAAGTTTTTGGTGTGTCACCCTTTGGGGATGCCTAACCCGGGAGAGCGCCTTGGCTTCAATTTGGTTCACAAAAAATGCTCGCCCCATCGGCCCGCAAGCAATCGAGCACGGCGTGGCAGGATGTGAGCACGAATGGCACCTGCAGCCCTGGTTTCCGGGTGTCGAAGCGTCTCCGGATTCCGGGGCATCGAGGCGCTTCCGGATTCCGGATGGATGGTGTCCGCAGGCGGTATCTGTTGTGGCACATGCCCCTTTCGGCCCATACCATCGTGCGTGTGACGGGCCAACGCGCCGCCATTCCCCTGGACGGTGCATTCATCGCTGGGCCCGCGCCATCCCAGCACCATCCCCACGGATACGCACCGCCGCGCTCGAGTATCTCGATGCATGACCCCCCACCACACATCGCCCCAGCCACACCACAAGGTCTGGATCCATCGGTGGCTGCTGCTGCCCCTGCTACCCCCGCATGGCCAGCCCTAGCCTGCATCCCAGCCCAGACTTCATCCCTGGCTGTAGCCGCTGCCGTTTTGCTGCAGCCCCCAGCCCTCGGCCCAGGCCGCTGGATGTTCCCAGGGTCCCGACTCCCAGGCAGGAGGCATCCGCGCTGGTGTAGGGCACAGTCAATGAGATGGCAGCCATTCCACTTACATGTACCTCACCTTTCTTTCTTTTTTCAAGTCAGACCGGTACCCCACACGCCCCCTCACCTATGAAACCCCCCCCAAACACGTCGTGACGCTTCCCCCCCAACCCGGGGGGCTGGGGCCGGTCATGGTGTGATGCCCGCCCCCTGGGGGGGGGGGGTTATGGCACCACAAAACCGTAACACTTTACAACAGCAGCAGTGCATGCACAACACCGGTAGTCTCAATCCCATTGAAACACTTCTGTGCGCGTGCCCTTTCCACGTATTTATATGAGTCCCAGCACCCTTGAACTCCTGGACGTGTTCAGTGGGGAATTCAGGGACAGGATGGGGATTGGACGCTGAGGCGGAAGTGGACGGCGCAGCCTGCGTTCCAGCCCTTTTGGCGGCCGGGCTGGCTGGGACCTGACAGGCCCCTTCGGTTGTTTCGGGAGCTGGTCCTCCTTGCAAATGTCACGGGTCAGGTACAACTTTCCATCAAACGCATGACCCTGTCCCCAGAGTCATCATCAGAATCAGAATCGGAATCAGAATCAGAATCAGAATTGGAATCGGAATCAGAATCGGAATCAGAATCGGAAGAGTCTGAGAAACATGAATTGGCAGCCTCTGCAGAGTCTGAAGGCGATTCACAAGCTTGTCGACGTATGGACTTCAAACTCAGCCATCAGCCCAGTGCGGGTACGGCACCATGGGTATTCCTGTTGGGGCCCCTGCTTTCAAAACCCTCTCGTCATGCATTGTTCCCACACCCATTCCCATCGATTCTGGGTCAAAAATGGAAACATCGGCGTGCGCCGCGCTGCGCAAGCGCAAATAAGCGGCGCGAACCCCTTCGAAATGCTGCAGTAGCCAGGCCGCCGTGCCGAGCGCCGTGGCACGGCCGGCCCGGGGCAGACCGGCGCGCCGCCACGCCATACGCCACGGAGCCGAAGGTCAGGACCGACTTGCCACGCGTCTTCAATGAAAACGCATGCCCTGGCGAGGCCCCCCGTGACACTGCTGGTGATGGGGGGGGGGGGGGGGCCTGGGCTCAGGGGGGACTATCCGCAGGCCGAACGAGGCGATCCACCGGCGATCCGGTCGTGCCGACCGAATAGGGCCCGCAGCGCCGGTGGCATGGCCTTCGCGCAGGCAAGAGAACACTTGCCCGGAAGAGATGTTGGATGGAGGCTGCAAGTCTTGCAAAGCGGGAGTACCGGGGGGGGGGGGGTTCGGACGGGGAAGATCACACCCCAACTCTGGTGCCTTGGAGACAGTCGATGGAGGAGATTTTCGGCATTCACCGCCGCTATTACGAGGAGGCCATCCCGCGACCGGCCCGATCATGTCCTACTGCTGTTCTTTCCCACCATCTCACGCCTTCCACGGTGCTCTTTGCACGGCTGCCAGGTCGTCCCCTGTTGCCCCAATGGTCGCACCGCGTGTCCCGCAGTAAGCCCCCCCCCCCCTTCATTAAGCGGGCAAGCCCATGCTCCAAATGCCCCACACTCCAGCCTCCAGAATTGACTGCCAAACGAAAGCCCCGCGGACAAGGCGTTGTCCGACAGAAACGGGCGGGCGGAAAGCAAAAGGCCGTGTTCGTGTCAGGAAAAGGCGGGGGGGGGGGGGGTGAGATGAGCGAAGGGCCGGGGGGGGGGGGGTGAGATGAGCGAAGGGCGGGGGGGGGGGGGGTGAGATGAGCGAAGGGCCGGGGGGGGGGTGAGATGAGCGAAGGGCCGGGGGGGGGGTGAGATGAGCGAAGGGCGGGGGGGGGGGGGGCGTAAGGAGGCAGATCTCTCCTTCTCTCTGTTACAAAAGCTCCTTCAGCCGGCGGTCACAGGCCAACCCCCTGCCCTGACGACCCAAAGGGGGGCACTTGTGGTGCCGTGCCGCGTCCGTGGGATACCAATGCCCCCCGGGGGGACTGGGATGAGGCCAGGCACGGCAGACAACACTTTGCCGGGCAAAGCACCGCGCCCCGTCCCCCCTGTCTCACAGTCAGTCCGAGGGCCTGCAGAAGGCATCACTGTACAGGTACAGAGGGGGGGGGGGGGGGGGCGGTGAGGACAATGCAGACTGCAGCAGTGTACCGAGTGGACTCAAAGGCCCCCCTTCATGCCCCTAATGCCCATCAGCGGGCCCATCAGAAGGCCCGGCAGGCGGGGGGCATGGAACCCGGCAGCCACTGCTCCAGAGCCCAGCCACTCAGGAATCGGTCAACAATCCGACACAGCATTCCCCTTCGGTTTGGGGTGCACTATGCACAAGATGACCCGCAGACCGGGGGGGGGGGGGGGGGCGCCGTACAAACCCGGCAAACACAGTTGTGCACGCACCACGTCTGTTTGAGGGGGGTGGGGGCTTTCTGGGCAAAGGGAAAATTGTTCCGGTGCTCGCGCCGAAAAGGGGCCCGAAAAATAAAAAAAACAACTAAACCAACGACCGTCTTGTCCGGGTTTGTACAAAAAATGGCTGCTTGAGGCGAAGAAAACGTTGTTTCAGACGTAATGCCTTGTACTGCGAACCATTTGAAGCCTGTTTAGGGGGCAGTAAAACAGTGGCACGGAAATGTGGAAAGTGCAGTAGACATACCACACAAGTTTTTGAGAAATACAATGATTTTCACAGCAACAAACCAGTAACACAGTACAACAAGGGGGCTCATTTCTAAGCTCATTTCTGAGCGACCACTGCAGCAAAATGCCCAAAGTGCAGGGAAAACAGAATGGAGGAAACCTTGGGTCCTCAGTTGATACCACCACCAGAAAAATTTTTGACACATCAGACCACCTTTTTTCAAGTGCTGGCACCGTAAAATGTTACAGCGCTTGAGCCGCAAAAAAAAACACAGCATTTGCAGAGGGAAATAAGGCATGCACAAAACACAATTTAAGAAAATGGTGTTGTGGTTGTTGACTGCCCACAAACTATTTTTCAAGATTTGAAAGAAACAAGAAACAAGAGCCCCATTAGAACAGCACCGGACTCCATCACCAGCAGTGCGTTGCATCTTCTTAGACACGTAATGCAGTAGTAGTTTAGTTATGTGCACTACGGCAGAACAGTAACACTGCTCCAACCCTGTGGCTCCTATGTCCGTCAGAGGCAGCTATTTTATGTCTTTGGTGCCACCATGCCCGTTTGTACATCAGTGCCCTCTGCCACACAACTGGTAATAGTACCAGTGCTTTTCATGTGCTTGTTTCTTCCGCAGAAAACAAAAAAAAATAGACTTCTGGGGAAATCTTCTGCAACATCGTATGCTACCGTTTTCACCACTTATGTTTGTTCGGGTGCTTTCATGGGCTGTGTTAATGGGCAAATGCCATCAAAATATATGGTGCAAGTGCGGTAAAAATTGGCAACCAGGTGTTTGAGCAGTGGGGAACAAATTTCAAAAAAGATTTCAAAATGACGTTCAGAAGTAGACAGCACCCTTTTCTGGAACCAATGTTGTCTCTATACATTCCTATGTGTTTGCTCAAATGTTCTTCAGGCTTGCATCTAGGTGGCTCAGATTCATGAATGCAATGACGTGTGCCTATGCCCCAAGAATATGGCCTATTGCTGGTTGCCCCCCCAACGTGGACCTAGTGTGAACTGCTGTTGTGTATTCGGGTTTGTGTGTTGCAAACGTCCCTGTTTTTGGCATTTGCACCCTCTTGTACTATCAAAAGACTTAACAGCACACAAAATGGTACCTACACTTTTGTGGTTGGGGGAATAGGGCACCATAGGTGACAGGCGGCCACCACAGCCGCCCAACCAAACTCATGGTCGCCCACCGGGCCACCAACAATTGACAGGAACCAGGAGCCGGAGTTCGGCAACATCCCAATACCACCCCTTTTGCGTGCCCTCCAATTGTAGCAGCAAGGGCATCGCATGCCACATGTGCTGCAGCAGCCTTGTTGCTGCATGGACGGCTTCGGGGGGGGGGGGGTTCCCGTTGAATTGGGCGAACCCATGGCCTGGGATCCTGGGGAGGGCCCTGGGAGTGGGAGCCGGCACCCAACCACCGCAATCACGATGGCTGGATCAGGCCCGGGGTCTCTCGCGTTGGATATGATACAATTCTAGGGACGGGGCGGGGGTTTCAGTTACCCATAACGTGAGGCAAGATTGCATGGGATCAATCCATACCCAGCTTCACCATACTTTCAAAGCAACGGCCGGGGGGGGGGGGGGGTTCGCAGATTACCCCCTAAACTTCACCTCAAATGTTGTATATTTCACTTACCTTACTTCACACCATGCGGAACGAAAGGCATTTTTCAAAAGTCTTGTGCTTCTGGGCATTTCTGTTGCACTCCATGGACCTTGGTAAATTGTAAACAAGGGTGCTGTCACCCCTTACTGAGCATG
This sequence comes from Eutreptiella sp. 'Long Island Sound 2002', assembly GCA_964036045.1. NCBI lineage: Eukaryota > Euglenozoa > Euglenophyceae > Eutreptiales > Eutreptiaceae > Eutreptiella > Eutreptiella sp. 'Long Island Sound 2002'. The sequence goes on from OZ038393.1 coordinate 15,982,204, forward strand.
AAAAGGAGGTTGGGTGTGGGCACAGCGCGCACAGCACTACCGGGACACCCGTGCATAGTGCACCCCAAGTTGAGAGGTGTGCCTCTTCTTTCCCTGAGGCAGCCCCCAGTCCAATATACAAAACCCATTCCTGATGCAGGCCACCCCCCTGAAGGGCACGGACACTGGGAGAAACGTTTGCCTTTCTGCCTCAGAAAGAAGGGCGGTCAAACCCCGCCCCCAACACAAGAACACACATCACCACAAGAACACGCATGCGAATTCTCTTCATTTGAACACACGTTGGGCAAAATGGACGTGACCAGTGGGTTGGCGCTTCTCTGAAAAGCTCAAAAAAAGTGTTTTCAACAGTGGGTGAGCGCTCTGGAGGAGCAGGCGCATTTTCTTGTTTGGGACAGGTTTTTACACAGATGGGGATGCTGCACATCCAGGGTGAGGGATGATACAGGTGGGGAGCCTGCGGAACAGCATTGGGGCACCTGCTGGCTCACCCAAGCCATTGGAGGTGGGGCAGTGGGACTTATCACGGCCATGTGTCACTCCTTCCTCCTGCGCACTGTGACGCACCCAGTGCAGACCCCCCGGTCCATGCTCGCACAGCACTCATCCAACCAGCCCTTGCAGAAGCAGGTGCCCAATTACAGGCCCAGCTGCTGCTCCAGCCTGTCGGGGTCGGTCTCCTCTTCGGGCTTCGGGTCCTCTCCTTGGGGCCTGGCGGGCGTCGACAGAGCCTCGTCCAGATAAGAGCCATCGGTATCAGCCATCTCATCCCCAAGGGCTGCCAACTCTGCAAGGCAGAAACACGTACGGCAGGCACATAGCCAGTTCACACCACCCGCTAAAGAACCCCCATACAGCACGCATTGGGCCGCCATTTACAGCAGGATACACCCTGTGCACTGCGTCGCACTTTGGGGACCTCCATACCGAAAGGGTTATATAACCATTTATGGTGGAGGTTAGGTAGCCGCCTTACGAGGCGGACGAGGGCGTATTGACGAGTACTAACGGCATTACAACGCGTACTAGGGCGTATTGGGGCGTACTAGTGGCATTACAAAGCGTATTAGGGCGTATTGGGGGCGTACTAGTGGTATTACGTGGCGTACTAGGGCGTACTAGGGGAGTACTAGTGACATTACAAGGCATATTAGGCCGTATTGGGGGCGTACTAGTGGTATTACGAGGCGTACTAGGGCGCACTGGGGGCTGTTACTGGCATTACGAGGCGTAGTAGGGCGTACTGGGGGCGTACTAGTGGCTTTACGAGGCGTATTAGGGCGTATTGGAGCGTACTAGTGGCATTACGTGGCGTACTAGGGCGTATTGGAGCGTACTAGTGGCATTACGTGGCGTATTAGGGCGTATTGGAGCGTACTAGTGGCATTACGTGGCGTATTAGGGCGTATTGGGGGCCTACTAGTGGCATTACGAGGTGTATCAGGGCGCACTAGGGGCGTGCTAGTGGCATTACAAGGCGTATTGGGGCGTATTGGGGGCGTACTAGTGGCAGTACGAGGCGTATTGGGGCGTACTAGTGGCATTACGTGGCGTACTAGAGCGTACTGGGGGCGTACTAGTGGCATTACAAGGCCTACTAGGGCGTACTACGGGAGTACTAGTGGCATTACGAGGCGTATTAGGCCGTATTGGGGGGTACTAGTGGCATTACGAGGCGTACTAGGGCGTATTGGGGGCTGTTACTAGCATTACGAGGCGTACTAGGGCGCACTGGGGGCTGTTACTAGTATTACGAGGCGTACTAGGGCGCACTGGGGGCGTACTAGTGGCTTTACGAGGCGTATTAGGGCGTATTGGGGGCGTACTAGTGGCATTACAAAGCGTACTAGGGGCGGTACAAGGGGCGTACTAGTGGCATTATGAGGCGTACTAGGGTGTACTGGGACTAGTGGCATTACAAGGCCTACTAGGGCGTATCGGGGGTGTACTAGTGGCATTACAAGGCGTATGAGGGCGTACTAGGGGCGTACTAGTGGCATTACAAGGCATATTAGGGCGTACTAGGGGCGTACTAGTGGCATTACGAGGCGTACTAGGGCGTATCGGGGGCGTACTAGTGGCATTACAAGGCATATTAGGGCGTACTAGGGGCGTACTAGTGGCATTACAAGGCATATTAGGGCGTACTAGGGGCGTACTAGTGGCATTACGAGGCGTACTAGGGCTTACTGGGTGCGTACTAGTGGCAGTACATGGCGTACTGGGGCGTACTAGGGGCGTACTAGTGGCATTACAACATGTACTAGGGCATATTGGGGGTGTACTAGTGGCATTACGAATCGTACTAGGGCGTATTGGGGTGTTTTGGTGGCATTACGAGGCGTACTAGGGCGTATTGGGGCGTACTACTGGCATTACGAGTCATATTGGGGCGTATTGGAGGCGTACTAGTGGCTTTACGAGGCGTAGTAGGGCGTATTGGGGGTGTACTAGTGGCTTTACGAGGCGTACTAAGGCGTATTGGGGGCGTACTAGTGCCATTACGTGGCGTATTAGGGCGTATTGGAGCGTACTAGTGGCATTACGTGGCGTACTAGGGCGTATTGGAGCGTACTAGTGGCATTACGTGGCGTATTAGGGCGTATTGGAGCGTACTAGTGGCATTACGTGGCGTACTAAGGGCGGTACTGGGGGCCCACTAGTGGCATTACGAGGTGTATCAGGGCGCACTAGGGGCGTGCTAGTGGCATTACGAGGCGTATTGGGGCGTATTGGGGGCGTACTAGTGGCATTACGAGGCGTATTGGGGCGTACTAGTGGCATTACGTGGCGTACTAAAGCGTACTGGGGGCGTACTAGTGGCATTACAAGGCCTACTAGGGCGTACTACGGGAGTACTAGTGGCATTACGAGGCGTATTAGGCCGTATTGGGGGGTACTAGTGGCATTACGAGGCGTACTAGGGCGTACTTGGGGCGTACTAGCGGCATTGCGAGGCGTATTAGGGCCTATTGGAGCGTACTAGTGGCATTACAAGGCCTACTAGGGCGTACTAGGGGAGTACTAGTGGCATTACGAGGCGTGTTAGGCTGTATTCGGGTGTACTAGTGGCATTACAAGGCCTACTAGGGCGTACTGGGGGCGTACTAGTGGCATTACGAGGCGTAGTAGGGCCTATTAGAGCGTACTAGTGGCATTACGAGGCGTACTAGGGCGTATTGGGGGCGTACTAGTGGCATTACGTGGCGTATTAGGGCGTATTGGAGCGTACTAGTGCCATTACATGGCGTACTAGGGCGTATTGGAGCGTACTAGTGGCATTACGTGGCGTATTAGGGCGTACTAGGGGCGTACTAGTGGCATTACGAGGTGTATTAGGGCGCACTAGGGGCGTGCTAGTGGCATTACGAGGCGTATTGGGGCGTACTAGTGGCATTACATGGCGTACTAGAGCGTACTGGGGGCGTACTAGTGGCATTACAAGGGGTACTAGGGCGTGTTGGGGGAGTACTAGTGGCATTACGAGGCGTATTAGGCCGTACTGGGGGGTACTAGTGGCATTACAAGGCCTACTAGGGCGTACTTGGGGCGTACTAGTGGCATTGCGAGGCGTACTAGGGCGTATCGGGGGCGTACTAGTGGCATTACGTGGCGTACTAGGGCGTACCGAGGGCGTACTAGTGGCATTACAAGGCCTACTAGGGCGTACTAGGGGAGTACTAGTGGCATTACGAGGCGTGTTAGGCTGTATTGGGGTGTACTAGTGGCATTACAAGGCCTACTAGGGCGTATTGGGGGCGTACTAGTGGCATTACGGGGCGTATTAGGCCGTATTGGGGGCGTACTTGTGGCATTTCAAGGCATATCAGGGCGTACTAGGGGCGTACTAGTGGCATTACAAGGGGTACTAGGGCGTGTTGGGGCGTACTAGTGGCATTACAAAGCGTATTAGGGCGTAATAGGGGCGCACTAGTGGTATTACGCGGCGTACTAGGGCGTACTAGGGGCGTACTAGTGGCATTACGAGGTGTATTAGGGAGTATTGGGGTTGTGCTAGTGGCATTACAAAGCGTATTAGGCGCGGTACTGGGGGCGTACTAGTGGCATTTCAAGGTGTATTAGGGCGTACTGGGGGCGTACTAGTGGCATTACGTGGCGTATTAGGGCGTACCGGGGGCCTACTAGTGGCATTATGAGGCGTAGTAGGGCCGTACTTGGGGGGTACTAGTGGCATTACGAGGCGTACTAGGGCGTACTGGGGCGTACTAGTGGCAGTACGAGGCGTATTAGGGCGTATTGGGGCGTACTAGTGGGATTACGAGGCGTACTAGGGCGTATAGGGGCGTACTAGTGGGATTTCGAGGCGTATTAGGGCGTATTGGGGCGTACTAGTGGCATTACGAGGCGTACTAGGGCGTATTGGGGGCGTACTAGTGGCAGTACAGCGCGTATTAGGGCGTACCGGGGGCCTACTAGTGGCATTACGAGGCATACTAGGGCGTACTGGGACGTACTAGTAGCATTTTAAGGCATATTAGGGCGTACCGGGGGCGTACTAGTGGCATTACGAGGCTTACTAGGGCGTACTGGGGCGTACTAGTCGCACTTCAAGGCGTATTAGGGCGTACTGGGGCGTACTAGTGGCATTTCAAGGCGTATTAGGGTGTACCGGGGGCCTACTAGTGGCATTACGAGGCGTACTAGGGCGTACTTGGGGGTGTACTAGTGGCATTCCGAGGCGTACTAGGGCGTACTGGGGGAGTACTAGTGACATTACAAAGCCTACGAGAGCGTATTGGGGCGTCCCGGTGGCATTACAAAGCGTACTAGGGCGTACTGGGGGTGTACTAGTGGCATTACGAGGCGTACTAGGGCGTATTGGGGGCGTACTAGTGCCATTACGTGGCGTACTAGGGCGTACTGGGGCTATACTAGTGGCATTACAAGGCATATTAGGCTGTGTTGGGGGCGTATTAGTGGTATTACGAGGCGTACTCGGGCGCACTGGGGGCATACTAGTGGCATTACAAGGGGTACTAGGGCGTGTTGGGGGCGTACTAGTGGCATTACATGGCGTATTAGGGCGTATTGGGGGCGTACTGGTGGCATTACAAAGCGTACTAAGGGCGGTACTGGGGGCGTACTAGTGGCATTATGAGGCATACTAGGGTGTATTGGCACTAGTGGCATTACGAGGCGTACTAGGGCGTACTTGGGGGCGTACTAGTGGCATTATGAGGCGTACTAGGGTGTATTGGGACTAGTGGCATTACGAGGCGTACTAGGGCGTACTTGGGGGCGTACTAGTGGCATCACGAGGCATACTAGGGCGTATTGGGGGCGTACTAGTGGCATTACAAGGCCTACTAGGGCGTACTGGGGGCGTGCTAGTGGCATTACGAGGCGTACTAGGGCGTATTGGGGGCGTACTAGTGGCATTACGAGGCGTACTAGGGCGTATTGGGGCGTACTAGTGGCATTACAAAGTGTACTAGGGGCGTACTGGGGGCGTACTAGTGGCATTACGAGGCGTATTAGCACGTACTGGGGCGTTCTAGTGGCATTACGAGGCGTACTAGGGCGTACGGGGGGCGTACTAGTGGCATTACAACGCGTACTAGGAGCGGTATTGGGGGCGCACTAGTGGTACTACAAGGCGTATTAGGGCAGACTGGGGCGTACTAGTGGCATTACGACGCGGACAACGGGGGACTGGGGCGTACTAGTGGCACCTGCCCTGATTTGGGGACCCCAGTATGGCACGGGTTATGCAGCCACTTCAACACACACATAGACGCACGCGCGCATGGACAAAAAGAGTGTGTGGATTTGCCTTGCCAGGCCACAAACAACAAAAATTCCGCAACGAGGCACCTTCTTTTGACAGTCACAGGACGGCAGTGTCCTGCAGAAGTGTCGTCGGCACTGTGTAGCCTCTTGGCCATGCGGTTCATGCACATGTCATGGACACATGCAGCGACAACCACCACCATTGCACGTCCTTGATGCGGGGGGTTGGCGTCTAAGACGGTGCTTGACTTGACAGGCTACCGACCACAGAGAAAGAAAAGGGAGACTGAAGCGGCGGGAGAGGGGAGGTGGCTGGAACGGATGCTGTGTGTGGCAGGGGCCCCGAATGCCGGGGACAGGGCATCAGATTGGGCGGGGGCTGGGGCTGGGGTGGGGGGCGGGAGCTGAGGCTGAAGGTGGGCTCACTAACAACCCAACCCTGCAGGCAGTACCCAAACGTGACGTCCCGAGGGTGTGGACAGATGGGCTTGATGCTGCACGACACACACCGACGCACGAGGAGGAGGAGTAGGAGATACAGCAGGGCGGTGTGCCCCATCGAGTTAGACATGTGTGCGCATGCGTGAGAGGACTGATGCGCAGCTCAACTGGCAGACAGTCAACGGACAGCTGTTCAAACCCCTTTACCAGTAGATTGGGTGCCCTCGAACGACGCAGCAGCGTGCTTCACATGCAGGGATGCGCTGACGGGGCAGGGGAGACCGGGATTGAAGGTGGACAGAACCACTCCGGAAGGAACGCATATGCATTGAGGCAGGGGCCGGGGGGTCCCCCGTGCTCACCGCGAACGGATTTCATAAGCGTCAGAAACTGCTCCGAACCGGCTTCAAGCCATGTGCCATCCCAACCGCTTCTGAACCTGCATTCTGGGAACCCATGGTGTCGATCTCCCGGCCGGCGCCAGCAGGTCGCATTCTCAGCGAAATTCGGAGGGTGCCAAGCTAGTGATCTGAAACGTGTGCTGTGCAGAACCGCTAAATTGTACACTCTCCAAGCGTGCGTGCCCCGCACGACTGTGTTGGGAAGACTATCTAGTAGCTAGTGGGACACCACACGACACCCTGTCAGCACAGACTCCCTGTCAGACAAACGCCACGCTCACCACACTTCACCACCACCGAGTAGTGTTGTAAGACGGCGGCGCCTTAGATTCGGAGGCGCCTTACATCCGTCTTACGTCCGTCTTACGTCCGTCTTACATCCGTCTTACATCCATCTTACATCCGTCTTACATCCGTCTTACGTCCGTCTTACGTCCGTCTTACATCCGTCTTACTTCCGTCTTACATCCGTCTTACATCCGTCTTACATCCGTCTTACATCCATCTTACGTCCGTCTTACATCCGTCTTACGTCCGTCTTACATCCGTCTTACATCCATCTTACGTCCGTCCTACATCCGTCTTACATCCGTCTTACATGGGTCTTATATCCGTCTTACATCCGTCTTACATCCGTCTTACATCCGTCTTACATCCGTCTTACATCCGTCTTACATCCGTCTTACATCCATCTTACGTCCGTCTTACGTCCGTCTTACATCCGTCTTACATCCGTCTTACATCCGTCTTACATCCATCTTACATCCGTCTTACATCCGTCTTACATCCGTCTTACATCCGTCTTACGTCCGTCTTACATCCGTCTTACGTCCGTCTTACATCCGTCTTACATCCGTCTTAGATGCGTCTTACGTCCGTCTTACATCCGTCTTACATCCATCTTACATCCGTCTTACATCCTTCTTACATCCGTCTTACATCCGTTCTACATCCGTCTTACGTCCGTCTTACGTCCGTCTTACGTCCGTCTTAAGTCCGTCTTATATCCGTCTTACATCCGTCTTACATCCGTCTTACATCCATCTTACATCCGTCTTACATCCGTCTTACATCCGTCTTACATCCGTCTTACATCCGTCTTACATCCGTCTTACATCCGTCTTACATCCGTCTTACGTCCGTCTTACATCCATCTTACGTCCGTCTTACGTCCGTCTTACATCCGTCTTATATCCGTCTTACATCCGTCTTACATCCGTCTTACATCCGTCTTACATCCGTCTTACATCCGTCTTACATCCGTCTTACGTCCGTCTTACGTCCGTCTTACATCCATCTTACGTCCGTCCTACATCCGTCTTACATCCGTCTTACATCCGTCTTACATCCGTCTTACATCCGTCTTACGTCCGTCTTACGTCCGTCTTACGTCCGTCTTGCATCCGTCTCACGTCCGTCTTACATCCATCTTACGTCCGTCTTACGTCCGTCTTACATCCGTCTTACATCCGTCTTACATCCGTCTTACATCCATCTTACATCCGTCTTACATCCGTCTTACATCCGTCTTACATCCGTCTTACGTCCGTCTTACATCCGTCTTACATCCGTCTTACATGCGTCTTACGTCCGTCTTACATCCGTCTTACATCCATCTTACATCCGTCTTACATCCTTCTTACATCCGTCTTACATCCGTCTTACATCCGTCTTACGTCCGTCTTACGTCCGTCTTACGTCCGTCTTACGTCCGTCTTACATCCGTCTTACATCCGTCTTACATCCGTCTTACATCCGTCTTACATCTGTCTTACATCCGTCTTACATCCGTCTTACATCCGTGTTACATCCGTCTTACATCCGTCTTACATCCGTCTTACATCCGTCTTACGTCCGTCTTACATCCATCTTACGTCCGTCTTACGTCCGTCTTACATCCGTCTTATATCCGTCTTACATCCGTCCTACATCCGTCTTACATCCGTCTTACATCCGTCTTACATCCGTCTTACATCCGTCTTACATCCGTCTTACATCCATCTTACATCCATCTTACGTCTGTCCTACATCCGTCTTACATCCGTCTTACATCCGTCTTACATCCGTCTTACATCCGTCTTACGTCCGTCTTACGTCCGTCTTATGTCCATCTTACATCCGTCTCACGTCCGTCTTACATCCATCTTACGTCCGTCTTACGTCCGTCTTACATCCGTCTTACATCCGTCTTACATCCGTCTTACATCCGTCTTACATCCGTCTTACGTCCGTCTTACGTCCGTCTTACATCCGTCTTACATCCGTCTTACATCCGTCTTACATCCGTCTTACATCTGTCTTACATCCTTCTTACATCCGTCTTACATCCGTCTTACGTCCGTCTTACGTCCGTCTTACATCCGTCTTATATCCGTCTTACATCCGTCCTACATCCGTCTTACATCCGTCTTACATCCGTCTTACATCCGTCTTACATCCGTCTTATATCCGTCTTACATCCGTCCTACATCCGTCTTACATCCGTCTTACATCCGTCTTACGTCCGTCTTACATCCATCTTACGTCCGTCTTACGTCCGTCTTACATCCGTCTTATATCCGTCTTACATCCGTCCTACATCCGTCTTACATCCGTCTTACATCCGTCTTACATCCGTCTTACGTCCGTCTTACGTCCGTCTTACATCCATCTTACGTCCGTCCTACATCCGTCTTACATCCGTCTTACATCCGTCTTACATCCGTCTTACATCCGTCTTACGTCCGTCTTACGTCCGTCTTACATCCGTCTTACGTCCGTCTTACGTCCGTCTTACATCCATCTTACATCCGTCTCACGTCCGTCTTTCATCCGTCTTACGTCCGTCTTACATCCATCTTACATCCGTCTTACATCCGTCTTACGTCCGTCTTACATCCGTCTTACATGCGTCTTACATCCGTCTTACATCCGTCTTAGATGCGTCTTACGTCCGTCTTACATCCGTCTTACATCCATCTTACATCCGTCTTACATCCTTCTTACATCCGTCTTACATCCGTTCTACATCCGTCTTACGTCCGTCTTACGTCCGTCTTACGTCCGTCTTAAGTCCGTCTTATATCCGTCTTACATCCGTCTTACATCCGTCTTACATCCATCTTACATCCGTCTTACATCCGTCTTACATCCGTCTTACATCCGTCTTACATCCGTCTTACATCCGTCTTACATCCGTCTTACATCCGTCTTACGTCCGTCTTACATCCATCTTACGTCCGTCTTACGTCCGTCTTACATCCGTCTTATATCCGTCTTACATTCGTCTTACATCCGTCTTACATCCGTCTTACATCCGTCTTACATCCGTCTTACATCCGTCTTACATCCGTCTTACGTCCGTCTTACGTCCGTCTTACATCCGTCTTACGTCCGTCCTACATCCGTCTTACATCCGTCTTACATCCGTCTTACATCCGTCTTACATCCGTCTTACGTCCGTCTTACGTCCGTCTTACGTCCGTCTTGCATCCGTCTCACGTCCGTCTTACATCCATCTTACGTCCGTCTTACGTCCGTCTTACATCCGTCTTACATCCGTCTTACATCCGTCTTACATCCATCTTACATCCGTCTTACATCCGTCTTACATCCGTCTTACATCCATCTTACGTCCGTCTTACATCCGTCTTACATCCGTCTTACATGCGTCTTACGTCCGTCTTACATCCGTCTTACATCCATCTTACATCCGTCTTACATCGTTCTTACATCCGTCTTACATCCGTCTTACATCCGTCTTACGTCCGTCTTACGTCCGTCTTACGTCCGTCTTACGTCCGTCTTACATCCGTCTTACATCCGTCTTACATCCGTCTTACATCCGTCTTACATCTGTCTTACATCCGTCTTACATCCGTCTTACATCCGTGTTACATCCGTCTTACATCCGTCTTACATCCGTCTTACATCCGTCTTACGTCCGTCTTACATCCATCTTACGTCCGTCTTACGTCCGTCTTACATCCGTCTTATATCCGTCTTACATCCGTCCTACATCCGTCTTACATCCGTCTTACATCCGTCTTACATCCGTCTTACATCCGTCTTACGTCCGTCTTACGTCCGTCTTACATCCATCTTACGTCCGTCCTATATCCGTCTTACATCCGTCTTACATCCGTCTTACATCCGTCTTACATCCGTCTTACGTCCGTCTTACGTCTGTCTTACATCCGTCTTACATCCGTCTCACGTCCGTCTTTCATCCGTCTTACATCCGTCTTACATCCGTCTTACATCCGTCTTACATCCGTCTTACGTCCGTCTTACGTCCGTCTTACATCCATCTTACGTCCGTCCTACATCCGTCTTACATCCGTCTTACATCCGTCTTACATCCGTCTTACATCCGTCTTACGTCCGTCTTACGTCCGTCTTACATCCATCTTACATCCGTCTCACGTCCGTCTTTCATCCGTCTTACGTCCGTCTTACATCCGTCTTACATCCGTCTTACATCCGTCTTACGTCCGTCTTACATCCGTCTTACATCCGTCTTACATCCGTCTTACATCCGTCTTACATCCGTCTTACATCCATCTTACATCCGTCTTACATCGGTCTTACATCCATCTTACGTCCGTCTTACGTCCGTCTTACATCCGTCTTACATCCGTCTTACATCCGTCTTACATCGGTCTTACATCCGTCTTACATCCGTCTTACATCTGTGATACATCCGTCTTACGTCCGTCTTACAACCGTCTTACGTCCGTCTTACATCCGTCTTACGTCCGTCTTACATTCGTCTTACATCCGTCTTACATCCATCTTACATCCGTCTTACATCCGTCTTACATCCGTCTTACATCCGTCTTACATCCGTCTTACATCCGTCTTACGTCCGTCTTACGTCCGTCTTACGTCCGTCTTTCATGCGTCTTACATGCGTCTTATATCCGTCTTACATCCGTCTTACATCCCTCTTACATCCATCTTATGTCCGTCTTACATATGTCTTACGTCCGTCGTACATCCGTCTTGTGTCCGTCTTACATCCGTCTTACATCCGTCTTACATCCGTCTTACATCCGTCTTACATCCATCTTACATCCGTCTTACGTCCGTCTTACATCCGTCTTACATCCGTCTTACGTCCTTCTTACATCCGTCTTACGTCCGTCTTACATCCGTCTTACATCCGTCTTACGTCCGTCTTACATCCGTCTTACATCCGTCCTACATCCGTCTTACATCCGTCTTACATCCGTCTTACATCCGTCTTACGTCCGTCTTACATCCGTCTTACATCCGTCTTACATCCGTCTTACATCCGTCTTACATGTGTCTTATATCCGTCTTACATCCGTCTTACGTCCGTCTTACGTGCGTCTTACATCCGTCTTAAGTCCGCCTTACGTGCGTCTTACATCCGTCTTACATCCGTCTTACGTCCGTCTTACATCCATGTTACATCCGTCTTACATCCGTCTTACATCCCTCTTACATCCGTCTTACATCCGTCTTACATTCGTCTTACATCCGTCTTACATCCGTCTTACATCCGTCTTACATCCGTCTTACATCCATCTTACATCCGTCTTACATCCGTCTTACATCCGTCTTACATCCATCTTACATCCGTCTTACATCCGTCTTACGTCCGTCTTACATCCATCTTACATCCGTCTTACATCCGTCTTACATCCGTCTTACATCCGTCTTACATCCATCTTACATCCGTCTTACATCCGTCTTACATCCGTCTTACATCCGTCTTACATCCGTCTTACATCCGTCTTACATCCGTCTTACATCCGTCTTACATCTGTCTTACGTCCGTCTTACGTCCGTCTTACATCCGTCTTACATCCATCTTAAATCCGTCTTACATCCGTCTTACGTCCGTCTTACATCCATCTTACATCCGTCTTACATCCGTCTTACATCCGTCTTACATCCGTCTTACATCCGTCTTACGTCCGTCTTACGTCCGTCTTACGTCCGTTTTACATGCGTCTTACATGCGTCTTATATCCGTCTTACATGCGTCTTAAGGTAAAATGACCAGTTATGAGGCCAAAGATTTAGCATTGGGCCTGGCGGCTGCGATTACTATCGGATGGTAAATTTGGACATGTAGGTAGATCAACAATGAAAGTTTTGATTTTAAATCCATCCTCACTTGCATTTCATTAGTGGCTGGGGAAATCTCACTTCTGCCGGGCACCGGAATCGCACCGGATTTGGGGTGGTGCCCGAAGCAAGGCCAGGCAAGAAGAGATGTGTTACGCTGATTTGCACGCTTTTATTAACAATTAGTGCCTGTTTGTTTGTTTTTAAAATGGATTCCATTTATTTAACTATTTAGATGTGGGCGGCCAAGGGTCGTGCCAAGGCCTGGCTCATGGAGGTCACCTCAAGGGTGCGAAGGAGGTCTCGAAGGCCTGAGCAGAAGCAAAGGAAGCCGCCACGCCCCAAGGCCGCCCCGTGCTGCATCTACCCGCTTCCCAAGGACGCCTGTGAGGTTACCAAGGCCGCCGCCGCTGCCGTTGCTGGACAGATGAGCCAGCGACAAGCATCAAGGGAGCACGCCGTCAGCCGCTCAGATATACAGCGCGCTGTTGATCGCCACAGGTACACCACAGCACGGAGCACGGACTTGTCTCTGCCCTGTTCGTCATCTGCGATCTAACCTTGCATTGATGTCTGCCATCTTCATCTTCTGTCTCTGCAGTGTGGGAGACACCTTGCAGCCCAAGCGCAGAGGGCCCAAGCCTTTGGTGGACGAGAGCGCGCTGGTTGAATGGTTGGAGCGAGAGCGCCAGCAAGGAAGGCCACCCACAAGGGACAACATCATCAGCGAGGCATCCAGGATGTACAATGACAGCGTGCGAACAGATGACAGGCCGTCGACGACGCTGACGCTCAAGAGTATGGACAAGTGGTGGCGCCTCTTCCTTCGTCGCCACCCTGAGGTGTCTGGTCGCCTTGCGCAGCATGCTGAGAGTGTGCGCCTCGACAAGAAGCTGACGAAGGATGAGTGGACGACGTGGTTTAATGAGTCCCTGAGTCCAGCGCTCGCCAAAGTGGGGTACGACCCACAGTATGTGTTCAATGAAGACGAGTCAGGCATGTTCATTGACTTCGACACAGGCAGCCTTAAGGTGTATGTCCTAAGAGGTACTAAAACTTGCGCTAGGAGGAGAGGCTACGGCAGACGCCACGTGACCCTGGTGGCATGTGTACGCGCTGATGGCTTTTATGTTCGTCCTGCTCTGTTGTGGCCTAGTGCGCTGACCAGAGGAGACCTGTTTCAGCATGAGGCTTGCCCTATCTCAGTGAAAGCCACCAAAACAGGCTGGTCCTCAGAGGACATTTTTATCGAGTGGCTGAGGGAGTTTGCCTCCCTCACCAGCCCAACCGCAAACCCCCATAAGGCCGTGGTCCTCATTGTGGATGGCAGCAAAACCCATTTAACAAGAGCCATCATTGAGGAGGCTGTAAAGTTAGGAGTGCACCTTGTGGCGCTCCCCACCCACTTGACTGATGTGGTCCAACCTCTGGACCTGAGTGTTTTTAAGCCTTTCAAGGCAGCGCTGAAAAAAAGACAGCGCGACTGGCGCGCGAAGAACAGAGGCAAGAGCATCACACCCTCTCTGTTTGTGAAATTTGTCACTGAGTCTTGGATGCAGTGTGTCACCCCTAGTGTCATCATGAGTGGGTTCAGGAGGGCAGGCATCGCTCCATTCTCCCCGGAAAATTTTCTTGCCAGCTTGGATCCGTGTCGTCTGGCCTATCAAGCACCGCCTCCATCTGCTGCAGAACCTGCTGCAGAACCTGCTGCAGAACCTGCTGCTGAAGCTGTGCTACCCTCACTTGAAGCATCTCCCCAGAGAGTTCAGAAGGTAGATTTCCAGTGCCAAGCCACTAGTCGAGCAATCAACATGGCGACTCGGCATGACCCATGGAACATGAGGCTTGGTGGTTTTGTCACTTCCCAGTCTTTCAGAGAAGCTGCGGCCAATTATGAGAAAGAGCAGGAGAGGAACAAGGAAAGGCCTGCAGCAAGGCGCCAAGCAGGACGTGTAAGGCCTCGGGCCTTGCCACAGCACCAACAACCAAGGGCAAAGAGGGCACGGCAGGACCGCCCCCCAGACGACAGTGCAGTGGCGCACGCAGACCCAGAACCCCCAGCCCCCCCCCCCAGGACGTGGAACACAGTTCCGACTCCGATGGAGACTTTGTCCCCACAGTCTATGTGTCATATTGCTCAAGCTCTTAAGGACAAGTGTAAGGGAAGTGTGTTCCTCAACACGACAATCCCAGAGAAACAAAAAAACTGCGACACAGTTTTGCAGCCTTGCAGCTTGTCTCAGTGCGTGGGTGCTTCAGGGCAAGGTAAGAAAGGCAAGGAAAACATCATGCAGGGCCAAGAAACATATTTCAAAAACAAAAAAAAGCAAGGTTTTTGTATGAAAATGGAAAGAAAACATTTTGCAGGGCCAAGAAACATTTTGCAAACAAAAAGGCAAGGTTTTTGTGTTGTTTTTCTGTCTATTTTGAAAATTGGAACAACTGGACCCACAACTGGTCACTGGACTGAAAACTGGTCATTTTACCTTACATCCGTCTTACGTCCGTCTTACATCCGTCTTACATCCGTCTTACATCCGTCTTACGTCCGTCTTACATCCGTCTTACATCCGTCTTACAGCCGTCTTACATCCGTCTTACAGCCGTCTTACATCCGTCTTACATCCGTCTTACATCCGTCTTACATCCGTCTTACATCCGTCTTACGTCCGTCTTACATCCGTCTTACGTCCGTCTTACGTCCGTCTTACGTCCGTCTTACATGCATCTTACATGCATCTTACATCCGTCTTACATCCGTCTTACATCTGTCTTACGTCCGTCTTACATCTGTCTTACGTCCGTCTTACGTCTGTCTTACATGCGTCTTACATCCGTCTTGCGTCCGTCTTACATCTGTCTTACGTCCGTCTTACATCCGTCTTACATGCGTCTTACATCCGTCTTACATCCGTCTTACATCCGTCTTACGTCCGTCTTACATCCGTCTTACATGCGTCTTAGATTTTCTAAGACGGGGCGTCTTGCAACAGTTATGCACCACGACATACACCACATACAGGGTCGCACAGCACCCGCATCAGCACACCAGGTACACGGGACTGGCGAGACTCCATGTCGGCAAACCACCCCTCCTGTTGGGGTACCACTATGCTGAGGGATGAAGCCACTGAGCAAGACACCTGCCTCCAAGTCATCTTCATCGATGTCTTCTGGTACCCCATAAGCACGCCCCATGATTTCCTGGATTTCATTGCTGTCCTCATACAAATCTGCCAGCTCGTCCTGGAGGTCCTGTGCACGTGGGAGACGGACGAAAGCCCATGCACATAACACGCAAATCATCCGAAGCAGGCCTTTGCGGGCGGCGGGGGCAGGGAAGGGGGGGAAGGGCGCAAAACAAGCCCATTTTCCTTCCAACAAGGTCGGATATCCTTACCAACAGCCGCACACACCCGCACACACAGCGAGGAAACCCCACTCATTCCACCGGGCCGGTTTTGGCAATGGTTGGTGGCCTAGAGCCCATAGCAAATGGCTCAGCCACCAATCTGCATTCCATTTTGGGTCGAGCATCTCGAGGCATGTGTTTGCCCTCTTTCGAAATACCAGCGCTATTCTGGAGGCGCTGCTCTTGCTCATCGAATAGAGTCATCGATTCGTCAGAACCCTGAGCCTTGGTTCTTGAAGATGCTGCTGTCCAGGGAATTCCCAGCCACTCAGATTGTTGGTGCGACACATGTTCCCATGCGACACGGGTCGGCTGTCTCGGAGCGCAGAGGGGGTCATACCAAGACGCAGAACTGCATGAGTGCGTTTCTCCGAGGGACCAGGGGGCCTTGGCACACCCAACCCACGCATTGGAAGAGGGGGGAGGTACCCCCCCCTCCCCTCCAGGGGGCCCAGCGTATGCCCAGCCACTGTCCCTGACGCCAAGTGCCAGCTTCAATGGCATTTGTAACCGACAGTAACCGCCCCCAACCGCTTTGGCAACCTCCTCCAACCGCCTGCCTAACCGCTTCCGGGGCCGCCTCTGAGGTCCCTTCCCTTCTGCCTCCGCACACCCACACACTTGCGCTATGGTCCAGCACGGCCGGCCCCATGTGGGGGGCTCTTCGGTCTCCTGTGGTCATTGCAGTTCTTTGGGCTGTGGACCGACCGTGGGGCGAAGATGACCGCATCTTCTGCCAAGCGCCCCAGCCTCTCAACAGTCCACAGGGGCTGCTGCTTGGCGGAAGGGTGCTCAGGGAGAGCGGTCGTCGAGGTCGCGAAGAGTGCTCCTGCGACACTCAGAGCGACCTCGACGGTCCGTTGTCGGAAACCTGTGGTCTGGAACATCAGGTCGCCGGCCTCGTGAACATATTTCAGCCATTCTCCCGGCTTTGGTACTGCATGCCACGGGACTCACCGACGATACCATCGGGCACAGGCCGCCAGCACGCCGTTCCTGCCTACCCCGCTGCCAGCGCGCAACTACCAGATGGGGACCTGTGCTACCTAATCGTCCGGCAACGCTCAGTGGGGGAGCTCCGTGCGAGCGCCCTTCTTTTTTTTTTGGAGGGCGTGGTCGCCAACGGTTCGCCAAGAACGGTTGGACACGCGGGGGAAGACTTGCGAAGGATCGCGTTGAAAGCTGGAGGGGCCGCCCACTTCTCGGTTCACGCAATTCCTTGTGTTTTGTGGAGACGTGCTGAGCTCCAGATTGTGGGTGCGCGATGACAGGCCCGTGGTCAAACGGCGCTTTTTTGCCACTGAACACTGTCCAACGACCAACTAGTAACCGCCAACGCAGTATGCGCTCCGCAACGGCCCTCTATAACCGGGAGGGAACGAAGAACCCTACCGCGTTGCGAATTATGAATTATCCGAGAAATTGGAATTGGCAAGAACTTGGAGGCCTCCAATCCGTACGATCTGAACCGCCAACACCTTTCTTGAGAACGAGGAATGAATGACAGTGAACCATGTATCCGCCACGATACGCTACATTCATGGCAACTCTTCCACAATCCTCCGGAAAACTTGTTTCCATTGCGACTTGCTAAGTTTGGCCAAGAATGCCTTGTGGAAGATTCTAGGGACATTTTGGGGGGAAGGGTTGTGGATCTTTAGTCTTTCTGGCATGGCTTGTGCTTTTTGGTAGGGGCGTGTCCCTCCCAATGGATTCGTGCATTCATTTCAGCACCCGAATAGCAGTGGAAATCAACTCGGCCACATTACCATTGGGTGTGTTGGGGACAAGCATTCTAGTTGCTGACCAAATTCGTGCCAAACCCCATAAATGCCTACAACGTTCTCGGTGACCGTTGCCCAAGCCGTCGAGCTGCTTCGACGCAAACGTGACTTGCACGATGCCGTGGCGTTGCGGAAGCGGAGTACAAGACATTGACCGGTTCATAAACTTTGCAAAGGGGTATGCGAAAGGAACATTGTTCGACTATTCATCGAGATGAAAGAGCTCCCCCCAAGAGTTAACGTCGTGTAGCGCGCAGCCGTCAAATGTTTGTTGCGACAAGAGGTCTTTTGCACTAGAGCGATGTGCGATGCCATCACGTGCGAAGTTGCAAACGAAGCCTTTCGGGACTTTGATGCCCCCCCAATTGTGCAACCCATTGTTGTGGGAAAACAATTGCCCAAGGTGGCGTATGCCCCGCCATCTACCTTGAGAACCCCCCGCATGAGGACAGAGAGTACTCACCTCAATGCTTGAAATGTCCATCTTTTTCATCTCTTTCTTCAAGACCTTGGCGCTTTCTTTCATGACATTGACCTAGAAACCACATGCGGGTACAATGAGAGCCAATAACCCAACGATGTCAATATTGAGCAAACTCAACACCCAAGGCACATGCATCGGTATGGCCTCACCACGTGGGTGCCATGGCGGGGCGACCCCCGAAGCGCTGTATATTCACTTCTTTGCAACGTTTGGGCACATGCTATCACTTTGCATGCTTCCACACTGAGGATAATTCCCGAATGTTCTGAAATATAACGGTGTATTCTTCAGAACGAGCACGAGTGTACTTTCGACTTCCTCCAAATTTAACCGATTCCTTGGTACCCAGAGATGGCTCACCTGCTCTATGGTAGCTTTTGTGGTCTCCGTCGTGAATTGTAGCTGATCCATGTTCCATTGCTGGTTGGACAATACCTCTCGTTGTTGCTCGTACCTGCGACACGACCAAAAGAGGTTTAGATCGACTGCCGCACATCGGTAATGCACAAACCGAAGATCCGCTTTTCGGAAAAAAAAGTGGAGTAGCTCGTATGGCGGGCGCCTTTGGCCGCATGTCCGGCTAATGTGCGGCCTTGCATGGTGCGGTTTCGAAGAAGGAACACGAGCAACGTTCAGTGAGATTCATACATTTTTTTTTGCTTGAGCGTTTGCATCGCCTTTTGCTTGATTCTGTTTTGAGCGGGACCCGGTCGTAGTTTCGCCATTTGCTCTTTGTATCCGAGCAATTCCTTGAGTAGGGGAGGGAGACCATCGTGATTCGTCACGAGACAAGGCAACGGCAAACAAGGTCGTGATCCACCCATGCAGGTCATCGGCCAATACAAAAAAACCGGACAACGTTGTAAGCAAGAGAGACACAATCAGGCTATCAAACCTTGCCAGTGCACAAAGACCATGGGCATAAACAACTGAGAGAAGTGTTTTTAGGGTAGCTTTTTTGTAGTGCGTTGTTATGCGACTCGCATAAGCAGCAAAACACGTAGCTTGCGCCAAAAGATGACATACCTTGTCAAGCTTCTGAATTTTTGCATCCAAATGGTCTCCTCGCTTTTCAAGAACTTCGCATGTGTCCGCAAGCGAAGGTGCGGGTGCGGGCTTTTTCCCAACCCCTGTAGGGCAAACATCCCAGTGTTCCTAAGGAGCAACCGATCTTCAATCGTTTTAAAAGATCCCGATTACCGAGAATGCGCTTCATCTCAAACTGCAAAATTAAGGTTTGCCTCGAATTTCCGCCGCTGTTCCGTCGCGGTGGGTGAGGCCTACCTGCTGAATTACCCTTTCTGAAGTTTGAATCGCGACAGACGACCATTACTTAGTTTAACTGGGTTTTAATGATTCCGTCGCTGGTCGGGACTACTACGACTGCATTATCTTTACTTTCACTAATCCTTCACGTGCATGGCATGAATCTGGGTGGCGTGATGTTGACCTACAGTGGGTGGCGGAAGTGGAACAAAGCATATCTCGAATGCTGCATTTTGCTTCGCGAAATCTTTATTGTGTTGTTCCAACCGGGCTCTCGAGATGCGAAAGCTGCACGTGGGTTGAGACGAAGCGAGGTCCCACTGTGAAAACACCATGTAGGATCGCTTGCCTTGATGGAGCCGGGAATTGCACTCATGATATGTCACGCTTGTTCACCACAGTCTCTTGGCATGTGTTGAGTTTGCTCACGTGTGCAAGGAATGGATTTGGGAAGGTTGATTCATGCATGTATGCACACAAAGGAGGCCGATCCAAAGTGTCAACATGACGGTAGAATTCCGGCATTGTTGGGGAAAGGAAGGAACCTTTATTACCTTTCATGTGTTTGCAACGTTCTATTACACATGCCTCTCCCTTGTCGTGGTTTGCGTTTCTCTCCACCGTTGCCGAAATTGACGAATCTTGGCCCGGCGTTCACGTTGGTACAAGGCCCCTCGCTCGCACTTAGTTGCAGGACCGAGGTTCTAACCGCGATATCCGACTCGTGTTCGAACGCAAGTTACCCATATCAATAGTTACTAATCACCTACCCCCAAGGACCCCGAGGAGAGAGACGTTGGACGGCAAAATAGGGATGGTCCAACAAAGTCGTCACAAAGGCGCACATCGCGCAGGGATGTTGATATGTATGCGTATGAATGACAATACGCACACATCAGCAAGCATTGGCTCCCACGGACTTCACCGGCAACCAAACGATGTTCTTTTCGAGCACGTTGGATGTGGAGAGTAAAGTCGACGGGCACACGACGATAAAACGACACGAGAAAGATGTTTCTTTTTTGAATTGCTTGAATTGGAGTGGGCGTGGTCTACCTTGTGGCCTTGTGGCTAGGGTATGTGCCTTGCAAGTGTACATGGCCCACTAATATCGACAACAACATTTAACGCCAAGGGCATCGGCGGCCGTAGACGCAAAGTAGTGTGCTCGCACTTGGAAAGTGGGAAATTTTTGATGAACTAGATATCAATCGAAACGGCGTTCGAGGCTCAAGAATAGGTTGTCGCCTCTAGATGACCACGTGCATACTTGGAGAAACGAAACCAAGACCTAACCCAAGCACCTAAGCCACCAATTTCCGCAACACGGACGTCGCACTAGCGGGGAGTCCACACATCATGGATAGTGCTCACATCACATCACATGCCAAACATGTGCATTCGGTTTGCACTTCTCACTTCCTTGCTCATGAGATGTTAGAATGTCACCGTCAAAGACGTGGGTTAAGCACCCACAATTCCGGCAAGCAGAGGATCAAGTAGTTGGGAAGAGAAGGGATGTGGTCGAAGAAAGAAGTGTGCGGAAACAACGGGTGGCTCACAAACAAATGCTGTCAAATTTCAACAAAATACTACATCGGAGCATTGCACTCGGTATGCGACGGCTTCGTGGTCTTTGCGATGTCTCCTATGAGCTACCTTGCGCCCCGACGTGGGCAATGCTGGCATATGTGTGCCTTGCTAAAGTCCCTCGATGACGATATTTTCTCACTTAGCAAACGCGTACGAGAACGTCCATTGCATCTCCAAATACTTGCCCAAGAATCATATTTGCCACGTGGAAGCCACTAATGCTCTTCAACGGGAAAAGGAACTTGTCACGTGGCTCGACACTACGTGGGTCGAGGAGCAATTCTTGAACGTTACGGATCGATCCAAGGAGATGGAGGAGAGGTTTGCGCTACCGCCTTCGTAGTGTCCTTGTCTTGTCCTTCTTAAGCCCCTTCACGTTTTTATTGCATTCTTGTGTTGCCCGTACCACCGAAACCAAACTAAACCAACCAAAGGGTTGGAGAGGGGGGGGGCTTCACATGAAAATTCCATTTGCATCAATTGCCATTCTGGGGAGACGAGATTGCACGTAAGACGAGATTTGTTCTGTGGTTGCACATGTACGTGCCTATTTTATGTCAACCGAAGGGCATTTGTGGAGAGAGGGGACTTGTACTCACCACCCATGGGACACTCCACAACCATCTTAAGACGTCTTAAGATGGTTGTGGAGTGGTTGTGGTCTTGACTTGCAGCCGTCAAAGGAGCCCCGCCCTATTGGTCGTTGTGTAACGTCTAATCAAAAAGCGGTCGCACGAACCAAAACCATCGAAATGCGACGGCACATTGAAATAGGGTTACCACAGCAGTTGTTGGGACTGCTTATGTGGTTTGTGGGGCTTTGCCAATTGATAAGCCCACGGACGGTATGCGGCGCCCATACAATTCCAGAACCACATCGTCTGCTCGCTGTGTGTTGCCGTGTTGCCATCTTAACCTTTAAAAAAAAGAGTACAAGTGTTTGGGCATCCGGGCATTGCCGCGAGTCTCCTCGGAAATCAACAATAAAAAGAAGCGTATGGTATTGCAACAAGGTCAATGTAGACGTAATGTTATTTGTCCATGGCGTAATTTTGACTGCAAACGAAAGGGGTCGGCAACGCGAAGGCGCGAACGCGTCGTATCATGTTCTGCTACGCCCGTATTCAGCTACTGCCTTTTTGGCAGGCGCAATGGAGATGAAGAGTACCACAGTGACACGTCGGCGCAGCTGCACGACATGTACGCAGGCCCGAGTGCCATCCCACATCCACAGAGCCCCGCCCCACAAGGCCCCGGATCCGCCTCTCCGTCGTCTCCGCCACTCTCATCCCGGCCCCATAGCGGTGCAGCGGCGCAGGGGGCCGCATACCCCATGGGAGCCGAGCACTACCGGGCCGTCCCCAAGGGGGTCCAGGTGCAAAGCCCCGTCCCCGGGCTGCCTGCGACCGCTTCTCAGCCGCCCACCGCCGCCCTGGTCGGCTCCGCGGGGGCAGCCCAGGCCCCGGGCCAGTCCATGCTCCTTGGGGGCGTTAATGAACGAGCCGCGGCACGGGCAGAGGTGTGCCGCCTGTCCACGGGGGCCAGGGAGGCCTTCCCACTCGCACCTCCCGGTGCCAGACATGCCACTAGCATCTGGCGGAGAAATTCAGAACTGGCCCGTGTACCAAAGGCCGCTGAGTAATACCCGCACCCCCGCACCACCAGAACTCAGTAGGAACGTGCTGCGTCCAGCGTGTGGCTCAGTAGGACCCTGCTCCATCCGATCATGTCTGAGCTGGCAGACGCTAGTGGCAAGTCTGCCCGGTGCCTGCTGTCGCCCTGTGTCGTTGCGAACCAGGCGCACAAGGGGAAGGGGAAGCGGGGTTGTACGTGGGGACGGACATGGGTTTCCCAGAATGGGGGGCCGTCCTTTTGCGGCACCCCCCGATGGTCCGGATTCCAACTCCCCGACGGTGCCTGTGGCGGTCCTAGTGAAGGGGGCCCTCGAATGGCACTCGAGAGCTGACTCCAAGATACACAGAGAGACAGAGGACCGGCAAGGGGGGCACATGCAAAAGAGCGCAGGCAAAGCAGAAAGACAACAGAGACAGTGATGGGGCAGAGGATGAGGAACAGAAGGGTAGAGAACAGCAGAGATCGCAGGCGACAGGAGAGGGGGGGCAGAGACAGATGAGCAGGGCTGAGCGCGTCATTGTTCGGGTTGGTCTGGGTTTGTCAACATCACTAATGTTAGCCTGACCAAAAACGGAAGGGGTTTCTCCCTACCGCCGTTGAAGTACTGGGCCTGCACATCGAACACATTCGCACACAGTCCCACTTTTGTCGAACAAGGGCCTCAGCAGGGGCCCAGGGCATCCAGTTGGCTTTCCCGATGTCATCACTGTGAGCCCCTCGTTTCAGGGTCGTCAGATGCCTTAAAGAGGCCCAGCTGATCTCCGTCCCCCCAACAGTGAGTGTTGTCATCGGAGGCGGGGATTGCAGGACGATGTTGAGGGGTGACGGGGAGGACCGCAACGGGTGTTGGGGGGGTTACTGGGGGCCGGAGTGCATCGTGGACGCAACGGGAGCCTTTGAGGGTGCAAAGGGTTGTGGTGGGCGGCAGCGAATGCCCCTGCCCCCAAGCATGCAGTCAGTTGTCATGGCGTACCATCTTCCGCTGCGGAGCTTGTCTGCTGAACTGGCCACGGCCTTCCGCCTTCCCAGGTCACGTCGCCATATTTGTGCGGCGCAGTCCGCATTAGCCACACCGTCCCCACCGCCTGGCAATCGGATGCCGTGCCAAAGGTCCGCCGCCGCAGGCTTGCGCACCGCGTTCCGGGTCTCGGTGCGGGCGGTGACACGCAAATGAGGTACCTTGCGGGAGGGAGCCGGCATCGTCACGGCCCCGTCTCCTCGGGACTCTACAGCTCCGGCGTCGTGTCTGACGCGTGGACTGGCACCGGGTACACCGGGACCTTTGCCGAGGCGTGCGTGGCGGAGAGGTCCAGTAGATATGCGTCACGGACCTCGCCATTGCCAGAGCAGGTCAGAAAGTACGCGGGGCTGTTGAACGAGGGGTGGTATCCAGGTGTGCGCTGGCTCAGGGCGTGTGCCTCCCCCCGGGGGAGTGCCAGGGCAGGGGGAACCCACGTGGGCAAGAGGCGCCTGGTCAGGAAAAGGGAGGTCCCGGATCAGAGGGACCATTGGAGCGGAAGGCGCCGGGAGGGACGTTTCGTCCATGATCTCTGTGATGCATGTCCATCACGTGGGCTACCCAGCCGCTTGTCTCCTCCCCTCAGCACGGGTTGTGTGGCCATTTGTCTCCGTCAGTTGGTGTATGACATCACTCAACAGCAGAACTTTCCAGCAGTCCAAAGGGGATAGGGCACTGTGAGACCAATGGCTAGATAACCCCTGCTGGGGGAGGAGACAAATGGCTGTGTACTTAACCCTTGCTGGGGGGGGGGGGACAAATGGCTGCGTCACCCTAACCACCTCCCCATTTACTGCAGAGGGGGCCTGCTGTGTACTGCTGTGTACCACACATGTGGGCCTGCCAGAAAATTGTAGCTGCGGAGGATGACATTCCTTGCCAACATCTCATGGTAAATTCGGCTCAAAAATGCAGTGATATGCCCCCTACCAGAATTGACCCAGATCGAGGTGCGCACGTTGAATGCCCACAGAATTTTTTGACTCCCTTGTAAACACGGTTCAAAGCACAAGCATGTATGATGGATTTGTGAATTGTGTCCATGCAAATGCATTCTCAGCTCATTGTTTTCACCAGCAGGTGACTGGAACAGAAACACGAAGTATGCATGTGCTAGCACTGGAAGGCAAAACAACACCATCATGGAGTAAAGCGGCTTTTATTGAGGCACACATTGAGAAGTTTGGTAAGTATGGCACATGGGGGCCTGCCAAGTCAGTTCCCAGACCCTCCTAACTCCCCACACCCACCCACCTTGGGCGCCATGGGCCCAAGACTTTTTGGAGGCACATATACACCACATTAAAATTCTTTATTCATCCCACGCATGTATACTCAATATGTTGAGCATTACTTGGAGAAGCTGAATTTTCAGAAAAAAAGGTGGTGGAAAATTGACGTCTCTTGTCGCAGTGTGCGACTGCAAGATGGGCTTTGGATCAGGAGTCATGGGCCTGTGGTGTTCGTGACTCACTCCCTGCAGTGCATCAACAAACCTGCCATAGAGCTCACTGTTTTGTCTGCCGAGTTTCAGTTCTGGAGGCCCAGTCTGCTGGTTTGGCTGCAAACTATGCAGGCACCCAGAGACCTTTCCGGGGTCATATCTCCCACATATTGCCACTAAATCCAATTTCAAAAGAAGGTAAAAAGATACAGATTTTCATGCCGAATGCATTGGTGTTGGTCTCAGATTCTAACTCAACGATATGTTGGAGAATGTCACAAAATACTGTTTGGTGTGCACCAGTGGACCAGCCAGTGGTTGGTTTTCCAGGTAGCCCCGCAGACGGTTTTTGGTGAATTTCCCAAACATATCGTTCAAATAGAACCTAGGACCTGCACCAATGGATTCGGCACGAAAATCTGCATCTTTTTCCCCTTGGCAAATTGCCTGAAGTGGCGATATGTTAGACAAATGACCTTGGGAATATTCTTGGTTGCTTGCCTAGTCTGCAGGAAGAATAGCTAAACCGGGCCTAGAGCCCTCCCTTCCCCTCATTCCAAGGCTGAGACCCCGATGAAGTGGACCACATTTTTGAAAAGCCTGAAACATAGCCATCACATGGGGGGGGGGGGGGGGGGGCGAAAGCTACAGTCTAACTCCACGCTATCTATGACAAATTCCAAAAACAGTGAAAAATTGTTGTGCGGTACGTGGATATCAATTTGTTTGACCCCCCCCCCTCATTTTCAGACCTAAATATTGCCACTCCCCTCTCCCCTTAAATCTAGCTAACAAGCAAGCAACAAGCAAGCAAGCAACATGTCATCATTACGTTTTGGCCATCACTCCGTCCCAACGCTTGAGATCCTTCCCTAATCTAGCCATCCTAGAGCTTAGGTGGTGGCCTTGCCAAATCCAAGTTTTGAGCCAAAATCTCAACAAGAGGTGCCCTCCCAAAACCGCGCATTTTGTGCCCCAAAACAAACCTTTTTTGGGCCCAAAACAGCCCTGAAACGCATTCAAAACAGCCAAACGAAGAAAAAACGGTTACTACACTCCACGTGTGCCTTAACTTCCTTGTGACAAAGAGCCCTTTGTTGCCCTCTAACAGCACGATCTGTCCAAGAAACGGCAAAAAAAAAAATTGGCCAAAAATGGCGCAGATTGTGCGCAATTTGTGTCAACCAACCCCAAAACCAACGACAAGCCCTATCTTGGGCTATGTGGCTGAAATCCGAAATCCGAGGGCACCTAGACCACCCGCAACCCCCCACTTTTTGTGGTTTCTAAGCCTCAAAATCGCCCAATCAGACGCCTACACCCCCGTATCATTGGTCACTTGGTGGGGCCAAAGGGCAGCCCAGGCTGCGCACAGTGGGGGTCCCCGGGGCGAAAAAAATTCTTTCCAAAGTTGTTCCTAGACCACTTGGGATGCTCAAACAAGTGTTTTTGGCCCATTTTGAGCCCATAGTGACGCCTTTTGGCCCGGGGGAAATACCAAAATGCCTTGATGATGGGCCAAAAAATGGGTAAAAAAACGCGTTTTTCCAACAGTGATCCCAGGCCATTTGGGGTGCAGAAACAAGTGAAACCAGCCCATTTTGAGCCCTTTTGGCCCTCTAAGCTCCCGAAACACACTGAACATGGGCATTTTGTGAACAAAAATGCGTCAAAAATAGATGAAAAATGCGTTTTTCCAAAAATGATCTTGGACCATTTGGGTGCTCAAATGGGACAAGGGTGTTGTAATATATAGCCTGCTGGCGAGATTTAAGGGGAGAGGGGTGTAGTAATATAAATATATAAATATATATATATCCTCTTATCTACACCCCTCTCCCCAACTCTAGGTGGCTCCACCATACGGCTCGAAGGTGCGTGCAAAGGGTACAACTTGGTGCATACATGTGGCGGAAGGGGCTAAAATTGATCAAAACGGGCTCAAAATGGGTTCGAAACACTTGTTTGTGCACCCCCAATGGTCCAGGGTCACTTTTGGAAAAACATGTTTTTGACCCATTTTTCACCCATTTTTGCTCCCAAAACGGCCCCTTTTCAAGGCATTTTGGCCTTTTCCATGGGCCAAAACCCGTCCCAATGGGCTCAAAATGGGCTAAAAACACTTGTTTGAGCATCCCAAATGGTCCAGGATCACTTTTGGAAAAACGCTTTTTTGACCCATTTTTGACCCTTTTTTTGGTCCCAAAACGACCCATTTTCAAGGCATTTTGGGATTTTCCATGGCCCAAGACGCGTCACCACAGGCTCAAAATGCGCTAAAAACACTTGTTTGAGCATCCCAAGTGGTTGAGGAACAATTTTGGAAAAACTGATTTTTTTCCGCCCCGGGGACCCTGGTGGACCCACCGTTGGCCCCCACGGTGCGCGGGCTGGGCTGCCCTCCGGCGGTACCAAGTGACCATTGGTACGGGGGTCTAGGTGGCTCGTTGGGCGATTCCGAGGGGTGGAAACCACAAAAAATGGGGGGTTGCGGGTGGACTAGGTGCCCTCGGAATCGGGTTTTGAGCCACGTAGCCCAAGATGCGGCCCGTGCTTGGTTTCGGGGTGTTGGTGCACATTGCGCAGATTTTGGGGCTTTTTGGCGCCTTTTTGGGCCGTTTCTCGGACATATCGTGGAGTTGAAGGGCACTAGAGGGCTCTTGGACACGGCGAAGTCAAGCCGCACGTGGGCTGTAGCCACCGTTTCCCTTCGTTTGGGCGTTTCGCCCGGGTTTGGGGGCTATTTTGGGCGAAAAATGGCTGTTTTTGGCCCAAAACTGCGCAGATCTGGGAGGGCACCTCCCGACTTGGCGCCACCGCCCCGGGCCGCCACCGGTGAGTTTCTGGCTCAAAACTTGGATTTGGCAAGGGCACCACCTAGGCTCTAGGATGGCTAAAGTAGAGTCAAGCCGGAGGCCATGGGAAGGGGCAATGGCCAAAACGGAACGGTGACGTGCTTGTTGTTGTTGTTGCTTGTTGCTTGCTTGTTAGCTAAATTTAAGGGGAGAGGGGTGTAGTAATATATGACATATTGGAAGCCCCTCCTCCCCATCCCCAGGGGCTTTTGGCCCACATCTACATCCCTGGCAATCGTGGCTCTGTGTTGCTATGTGTGGCTGTGCTTCTCTGTTCCTCGCCGGTTGCATGGCATTGTATAGGCAAGAAAGCGGATTGGCCCAATGATGTTAAGGAAGCAGCCATGCAGATGGAGAAGGGGGTGTGCCTTGAAAAAGGCAAGCCTGGCAAGCCGCCGCACAAGAGGAGGTTGGCCAAAGAGGATGTGGATGCCATGGCACACAGGTGGTGCTCCGGGGGCCTGTGTTGTTGCTTTGCTGTGCCCAAGACACTCTTAAATGTGTGCCCCTCACAGCCTGCAACTGCTGCGCAGACCTCCGCAACCTTCCACAACCCTCAGCAGCCCCACCACTATCCTCTTCATCCTCAACCCACCCACAATCTTGCACAACTCAATCGTCCACAGTCCTGCACTTCAGGGCAGGCATCCAGCCAGTGTGGATTCATTCATGTTGCGCCTGAAAATGTTTCGTGGTTCCTTCGTGCCATGCAATCAAAAGGGTTCCAAAGGGTTGGTAAATGGCAGGTTGTCGGGCGTTTTGGAGGGTCCCACTGCAGGGGACCTCAGGATAAGTTGAGCGGATTGGGGTGGGGGTTTTGGGGAGCTGACTGGTAACATGCAGCACACCTCTCTCCATGGTGCCGCTGCTTTGATACCATCTTCAGGACCATGGAGTGTGTGCAAATGTGTAACGGTGTGCTTTCCATTCCAGTGAAGGTGCTCCAGGACTCAAACAGAGGTTGGGCATGGGCTGGTTGACTGTCCAAGCAGATGACCCATTGCAGGTACGGGACAAAGAAGCCAGACTTACAGTTGCAGTTTCCCCAGATATTTCCCCCCATTTTCCATGGCTCCCCCCCCCCAGTTTCCTCGGGGATGTTGTAGGGAAGCTTCTTGCCTGCCGGGTTGGGAAGTTCTGGTCCTTGCTAAGCCCGTCTGCCCAAGTGGGGCACCATGCAGCACACCGGACATGGAGAACGCACTGGGGCAGGCGGGTTTTCAATTGGAAGGGGGGGGGGTTGATAGAGCCCCCTGGCTAGACCCCCCCCCTCAAAAGGGGCTCAATTGATGGGACCCCAAAATCCCACCGAGACTGACCCCAGGGCCTTGGAGGTGACCCAGACCCAAAAATCGGCAAAAAATGAAATTTTTGGATTCAGCGTGTCAAGGGGTTTCAGAAAGGTCATCATTTGCCATATATTTGGTGAAAAAAAATTGACCATTTTTGATGCGCAAAAAATTTTTCGGCGCCTTTGGCACCAGAGTTCATAGTAGCTGCTGAATGGTCCTGTCAATTGACCCCTTTTCCCAGACCCCCCACCCCAGTTTTGGGGGGCTCTATTGACCCCCCCCCCCACCCCGGTTGAAAGCCCTACTGCCCCTGTGGTCTGTGACGATTGTTATCACCATCCGAGACAGTTGGCTGGACACTGGGGGTCAGGTTGCGAGTGGCGCCCCCCTGTCCTTCACAGGCTTGGGAAGGGTTTCTTAGAAGGGAAGGAAGCGAAAATCAAGGCTTTGGAGCGCTCGACCTACGGGGAGTCCACGCGCCACGTGCTGACGGAGGAGGAGCTGGATGCGCTGGTGGCGAAGCAACACGACGCCGAGGTCCGGGAGGCGCATGCCAGGCTGGGCTGAGGGACAGGCATACCCAGGACTGGGGCCTATGATCCGGCGCATATGCGCGGGGTGTTCCTTTTGGGGGGGTCGGGGGGGCAGGTGTGCTCGGCTGTGCGCCAGATGAGCTCCAGTTCCAAGACCGACCCTGTGCCACGACCGCTTTGGGATGCAGGGCGTGGGGGATGTTGTCTGCCTGCCCTGTGTCTCGGCGTCGGCCTCGTTCGCGCCCTCCGCCCTTGATCTGGATCCCGCTGGTTCGGTGGCCAAGAAGATGTGGGGCTAGGGAAAAGGCAAAGGGGGGAACATGGGCCCAGCATCCAGTCATTCACGTTGGTGTGCCCCATACCCCCCTCCCCGCTCCACCAAAGTGGCGAGACTATGCCCTTGTGGACCCCCACCCCCCTCTTTGGAGGTCAGCTAGGGTTCGGGTCACCGAGCTGGTGGAACCATTCTTGGTTTTTTTAACCCTCTTTAGTGTCTAGGGTTGACCTACCAGGTTTGGCAAGTAGCAAGCAGCAAGCAAGCACGCGCAAAATGGGCAAATATCACAACTCTGTTGTGGTGCTTTGGATTTGGCTGAAATTTCGTGGTGGATGATATGTATGGGTGTGGCAATCACACACAGTTTGAGCAAGAAACTCAACGGCCAGGAACGGGTGTCGCAAGTGGCGGACGTAGGTTTCAAAATCTGTCAAAAATGCCAAAAAAAAATGCCCTTTTTTGCCAGCTTGGGGGCCTAGGGTGTCCATGGAGGGGGCCATTTGCATTGGAACCAACCTAGGTGATGAAGAAACACCTTTGATCACTGTCTAGCGGGTTTTGCACCAAGGTAGTGGGCTGAACGCCCTCTTTTTGGGCCCAAAATACTGCAAAACTAGCCTTGAAAAACACCCGTTTCGCATACTTTTTCGAGTTCCACCTTCCCCTGTTGTGTTTGACTGCCATGGAATGTGTTGGGTCCCCTTTTGGTGATCAATAATACTGAAGGGGATCCTTTGCAAGCCCTTCCCACGTTGTCAACACCCTTCAATGCCCCATTTTGGCATCGCTGAGTGGTGCAGCGCGCACAATGCACGTGCTAGGGTAGGGTTACAGGGGTCACCTGCGGGTCCATAAGTGGTCGAAAATGATTTTTGCAAAGTGGTCGAAAATGATTTTTTCCAAAATTGTTCCCAGACCGCTTGGGGTGCTCAAACAAGTTGTTTAAGGCTATTTTGAGCCATCTTGGACTCATATGAGCCCATGCAAGCCCCCAAAAAGCCTTGAAATGTGCAATTTCGGGACTAACAACGAAGCACAGGGGGTCCTCGGGGGAATGCGGGGGGAAAGATGATAGGGGAGGGGTGCGGGAGGGGTGCTGGGGGCATGTCTCTCGAGCCAGCGAAGCGAACAAGGAAGGGTTTGGGGGATGGTCATAGTGGGGGCTTGTAGGCTGGGTGCTGGGGGCAGTGCTCAGGGGCATGTCTGTCAGACGAGTGAAGCTAGCGAGGAACGGTTTCGCGGGGGGGGGGGGGGGGGCATATGGGAAGAAGTGGCGGGAATCCTTTATGGTATCCCTCAATATGCATCCTTATTACTTCCGCAGCTGATGTTTCCGCCCCCACCAGCTCTGTCCTAATATTCAGTCTTGATTAGGGTTAGTCCATGTTTCCAGCGCTGTCCAACCCCCCTTTCGTTCCCTGACCCCTCACAGTTGCCACAGAGGCAGGAGCGGATGGCGGGGTTGCAGGAGAAGTACTACCCGGCCCCGGAGCCCGGGCGAGTGCTTGACACGGAGGAAGAGGAGAGCCTTCTGGAGCGGTTGATTGTGGCCAGTGTGGCCAAGAGTGCAGAGGAAAGGGTATGCCTTGCGCTGTGTGACGTGTCAACAGGGAAGGGTGGCTGTGAACAAATGTCCATAGGTCCTGCACGAGATGTGGTGCTTCCCCGCTCAGCCTCTCTCTCTCTCTCTGTGTGTGTGTGTGTGTGTGTGTGTGTGTGTGTGTGTGCTTAGTGCCGTGTTTGAATGTCTTTGTTTTGACGCTGCATTTGACCAGCATTGAGCACTCAGCGCCTTTTTAAAGTGCCTGTTTGTTGCGTCATACATGTGTGTGTGTGTGTGTGTGTACTGTATTGTATACTACAAGAGAGTGTGTGTGTTGCTTGTAGTGATTTTTGAGAAATAATGGGGAGCATCAATCCGCCTCAGCCCATTGAGCCCTGGGTGAGCAGGTTTGGCAGGGGAAATCTGCAAAACAAACGAATGCTACTGAGGCAGCCACCCCCCATCCATCCCCATTCATGCCCCCATCCATGCAAACTCCCGCTGCATGCACCCCCCCCCCCCATCCATTCCTCCCTCAATCACCCGGCGTCCTCCTGACTGCTTCCCACCCAATCTATTTCGTGCGTCAGCGGTTGTTACGATCAGTTATCGCCTGCGTTGCTTCCCCATTGTGCAGCGAAAGGGCGATGCCTGTCTCCCCGTGCATGCGCACAACCACAACACAACGTTCCCTGGGCGTGCGCTCAATCAGCCTGAGTCCACGATGGATTCTGAAGGTTCTGATGAACATGAGCCGGGGTCACCCCCTTCCATCTCCGAAACACTGCGTTATCCACGCCGTCGCTGCAGGAGCACTTGGAGCGAGGTCTCTATGAGGCGGCCATGGACAAGGCATCGCTCTCATTTCGCAGGAAGCGGAATTTCGGTGCAAGGCCATGATGCCCTTTGCTTTGCGGTGGTCTGTGTGTGGGAAGGGGAGGGGGGGGGGGGGGGCAATTATTGGGCGCCGCTGACACGCAAACGGCACATCCCGCCACATCCAGCACAGTCCCAACACCCCAACGACGGGGCTCCGCGAACGCGGAAACGACACCAGCAGGAGCACCGGCCGCAGCGGCCGACAGAACGCAGCGACGCGACGCAACATGCGAAGGGAAGAACGGGTGACTGCCCAGGGCCCCGTAAAGGAGCAACAACCCGACGGAATGTCACACAGGGGGAGGGGCAAAGGGCACCGGAGCGGACGTTGTCCGCGACGACAACAGGAGCAACCGGTGACTGTCACAGTCCCGTCAATGACCTACATCCCGAACATGTCGCATTGGGTGTGGGGGGGATGCGGCAGTGAAAGGCGCCCATGGCATCAGCACCGAAGGTCTCCTTGCTGTGGTCCCTTGCTCTGTGCTGTGTGGTGTGCCCCCGGGGGCCAGCACATGTCCCACGGCGGTCCACGCCCCCATTCACGCTCACATGCCAAGGTGATGCATCGATATCCCCGGCACCATCACCCACCTCAATGCTGTTCTTTTTGCCGGGATCTTCCAGCAGTCCAAGTACCGGTCCTCATGTGTCGATGTCGCCATCACCATCCACAGGAATGCCATCCCCCAGCGGCAGTGGGAGTAGTGGTGACAGCCCCCCCCCCGTGCAATGCTGCACACCACTTGTGTGGGGCCACCGCTGATCCTCCTCCCTCGGGGGGGGGGGGGGGATGTATATTCGACCGTTCTGTCCACCGAGTCCCGCACAACGGCAACTGGTCACTGCTCCCGAGAAATGTGTGGGAATGCCCCCCCCCCCCCCTCCTGCACGCCCTTCCATCCCCCACTCTCCCCCCAGACCTGTCCATCATCCTCAAACCTTTGCGGCCCATACGCAGTGCTGAGTCCGCACACGACAGCCGTGCATTGCACCGGCTGACACCCACCCGCACAAGGGGGACCCCCCCCCCCCTGGTCATGCATGCTGCCTTTTTATTGCCTCGAGGAGGTGTAGCGGCTCGGGCACCGGCAACACACTCTTGACGCCGTGCTGTGCGCAGGCAGACCGTGGGCCGCAAAGCGGACACGCTGGCAGAGTCTCGCTCTGGCAGTGCATTTCCCCCACCAATTTGCATTGTCCAGGGATGTATTAGAACGGCCGTACACCGTAGGAGGGGGGGGGGGACCCCCCCCTCCCCCCCCTCCAATGTTCGAGGCTGACAGCCAAAATTTTGCTTCGGCGCCTTCAGCCCCAAGAGGATGTAGGCTTAAAAATTTTCGGCGGGGACCATAGGGGGACCAAAGCAGGAGGGGGGTCCCAGCCAAACCCTCGTCGCCCCCCCCCCCTTCAGACCCCCCCCCCCCCCCCCTTCTAATACATCCCTGGATGCAGTCCAGTAGCTCTTGGTGGCTGTGTTACACGGGGTACGTCTACCAAAGATTCCACCTGCACCTTCGCTTAGCTCACCTCATTGAGGTTCTCAGCCCCCCCCCCCCCCCTCAAGATGACGATTTTTGCCGCTGACAAACATAACACTAACTGGAAGGAAATGGTTTGCGAGCCATTTTCTATGGGCCCAAGGCCCCAGGCCCCTCCCCCTTTCCTCTCATCTCATGGCCACAGCTTCGGCTGCGACCTCCTCGCGACAGTTGCTCCCGTGCGTTCCACAGAAGTGTTTGCGTTGTACCGAGCCTGACCATCAGCCGTGCCATTTTGCCTGCACGGCATTCCCC
This sequence comes from Eutreptiella sp. 'Long Island Sound 2002', assembly GCA_964036045.1. Taxonomy (NCBI): domain Eukaryota; phylum Euglenozoa; class Euglenophyceae; order Eutreptiales; family Eutreptiaceae; genus Eutreptiella; species Eutreptiella sp. 'Long Island Sound 2002'. Next base: position 16,016,686 of record OZ038393.1, read on the forward strand.
CCCCTCCGCTTTCGTGGAGGTCACACCAAGCGCATGCCGCTGGAGACCGGGTCTGCTCCACTGTAACCTACAAGTCCTTATGGCACCCCCACCCCACCCCCCCCAACACATGCACAGCAATGCCTCAACCAAGTGGGAGGCCAACCTCTACCCATCCAGCCTTTAGGGACCTCTAGGGACCCATGGGGGGCGTTCGCTTTCAGATCCCGACCCCCCCCCCCCCCACGGGGCCCAAAAAGTTGAAGGGGGGTGTTGGGGTCAGGATCTGAGTCTGAACGCCCCCCATGTAGCAACCCCCCCCCCCCCCCCGAGTCGGCGAGGGGCCCAACGAGTCGGCGAAATTCGGCGAAGTTGCCAAAAAACCAAAATTTTGGGTGCAGCACCGATTGAGGAGTGCCATGCAAAATGGAATGATACCTGCACAGCTAACACCGCATAATCGGCCCTATTTTGTGCTGACCTCCACAATTTTGATCCCGCCCTCCAAGTCGGGTAAAACGTGTTGCCGACTCGCTCGCCAACTCGTTGGCCGCCAGGTTTGCCGACTCGGGGGGCGCCCCATGTAGGGACCCCCCCAGATGGGGGTTGGATCATTGTTGGGGTGGGTGGGAGGGTCAGCTCCAGCAGACCACCGCCCCGCACAGGCCACCCCACCCCACCGAGCAACGGGATGAACGGGATGCAGCCACAGGATGCGATCAAGAAGCCCGGTGGGTCTGCCGCCCATCGGAGATGCACGATGGACGCGGAGGGCAGGGGGCATCGTCCACACGAACGGGCGACAGGGGTCAATCATGCACCGAGCGCATGCGACATCCCGGAGTATTCCCGCCTTTTCTCTCACCCCATCGGCCACCACAAGGGTCAGTACAGCCCGTGCGTGGAGCACCAGCACAGGCATGTGCATGTCAGCAGGTGATTGTAAGGCTGGGGGGGGAGGGGGGGCGTATGCTCACGGCCCATCGATAAGTTCCATGCCAAGAAGTAGCATGCCCTCGTACAGCAGCGTGGCCTCCTTCAGACGGCCCCCATGTTCGTCACCCGTCGGTGTTCTGTGTGTCCCCGTTCCGCACCCGCCCACCACCCGTTGCCTTTTTCTGAGGCCCTCTGCCTCCCCCCGCCCCTGCTCCGTCCCACAATGCCCTGCGAACATGACCTGCCTGAAGTTCGCTGTCCCAAGCTGTGCTGGGCGGGTCCAGGCAGCCTCCACCAATGGCCTGCGTGGCTGTCGTCATTTGGGGGCATCCCCGGGACTGGGACCCCCTTCCCGCGCTATACCCCCAACCCCACCCTGACCCACATGTAACTACCCCATATGACTCACTTGTAATCTTGCCCCCCCCCCCCCCCGCAGCCCCCCCACCCCTTTACTGGGAGTAGGAGTTGAGGATTTGCAACCTCCACCGCCCACGCACACCCCCTATCCCCCGGTGGTTTGTTTCCCTCCCATGAGTGGAAAGCCACCCTTATCACTCCGCCTCATGATGCACAGCAGGGACCCCCCTGCTGGCACGGGGTTCCCCACACCCCATGCTTCGCATCTTGTTGTTGTTTTGGGGGGGATGCAGCAGTACTCCCCAGTGCATGACAAGGGACAAGCCCCCCCCCCCTCCCGCTCCCTGCGCTCTGCGCTCGGAGATCCCGTCCGACCGCACTGTTGCGGTTGAGACTGTGAGATGGCGACGATGTGAGCGCACTTCGAAAGGGGCGGACTGATACGTGGAAGGGTGGTGTGCGTTGGAGTGCACCGCATTGCTGCCCGGACTGGAGTGGGTTTCGGGACTGCTGGGGGCCACCAGCGCATTCCATCAACAACGGTGATCGATCACAGCAGTTGACAGCCAGGGGGTGCCATAAGGACGCTCACCCTTTTTTTTTTTACTATGGCATCCACTCTCTGATGTTTGGTGGCTACCCACCAACCGCCATCGGTTACCCACCAACCGCCATCGGTTACCCACCAACCGCCATCGGTTACCCACCAACCGCCATCGGTTACCCACCAGCCGCCATCGTAGGGCGTATTGGACACTCCGAGTTTTTTTTTTTTCATTACGGCACCCCCTGTTGACAGCTGTTCCCTCACCTTGTGGCGGTGGGTAGTGAAATGGCAGTTTCTGTGTGCCCGTGGGTTGGCATCACCGTTTTGGGTTTGCGTCTTTCCTGTCGAGTTGGGTCGCTGGGATCCAAGATCGAGACGCACGCACGCTCTGGGGCCATGGCCTCCAGATGTGCATTGCCTTGCCGGTGCGGATTCCTTGGACTTCTTTCACTTTGACACAAATGGGCCCGTTCGGTTGAATGGTGGTCCGGAACATGGCCCTGGTACCCTCCCCCCCCCTTGCGCTAACACGGGCTTGTCCAAACACGGAGACCCCGTGTTTCCGCACTTTTGGTCCTTTTTTTGAACCGTGGTTTTTGCGGTTCTGATCCAATAGAGAACGTGGTTTATAGCTTTGTGCAGGATGCAGGAAGGGTCAATATGGGTGACAAAGTGTTGCTACAGCTATAATTCCATGTGCTCTTGTACTCTGGGGTGTATGCCGGTCTGTTATCATGTAGGGAGGGCTAAGGTTGGGCTATGCCTGCAACTTGTGTTCCGTAGTACGTGCCGCGCGCTAACACGGGCTTGTCCAAACATGGGGACCCCGTGTTTCCGCACTTTTGGTCCTGGAACCAGAACCTGGCCTGTGTTTGCGCAAGGGGGGGCGGGTAACAACCCCTACCTCCCCTCTTTCCGGGTGGAGTGCACCAGCCCTGCCATGGCTGGTCGCAGTATCAACAACCCTTGCGGACCGCACACACTAGAGCGCCCCCATGCACCGCCGCAAGCTTTTCGGGGAGACCACACGGGACCTTGGAGGCCCCGCTGTTGCATGCTACTCCCTGGGGCACGTGCTTCCCCTTGTCAAACACATGGAGGTAGAACGTACCCCAGTGTTCCCCATCACTCCAGGTCCCAAGAGGCGTGGGGGGTGGGGGGTGGGGGCAGGCATGTATTAGAACGGCAGTACACCGTAGGAGGAGGGGGGGTACCCCCCCCTGGACCCCCCTCCCCCCCCCCCTAGACCCCCCTCCCCCCCCCCTCCCCCCCTTCTAATGTGTGATTGAACACCTGATCAGCCTGTTGCTGTCACTGTAAAGATGAGACGCGGTGTCAACTGACACTGTGCTCTCTGTAGGTCCTCAAGACTACTTGATTCAAGTCTGCGTGGATGGTCTATCGTGCTCTTGGTTTCCGGCCGTCTGCTGTGTCCCACTGCATTGTAGGACACACCATGGACCGTTTCTTTCCTGTGAAGAAGGCAGTGGAAACTGTCACAGCTCCCGATCTGGTGGCAGCCATCTTGTTTTTTCGGTGTGCTGACATTTTCAGTGGGAAGCGGCGCGAGACGGCCTACAATTTGGCGCAAAAGAGTGCTGCCTTTTTACAGAAGCGGGTCTTGGCATCGCAGCAGAGGTTATTGTGTAGAGCGGCAAAACGTGGGTCAGCGGACCATTGCCGCATTTTGCCTTACGAACTGCATGCTATACGACATATTGTGCAGCCCAACCTGTATGCTGTGATGCCACGCAACACTAATTTGTTGCAGCATGCATACTTGCAAGCCTGGAAGCGCAATTTACTGCCAGAGAAAGCTGTGCGTCCCGTAGAGCAGGCAAATGCGCTCTCTCAGGCCAGCCAAAGCAGCAGCAGCAGCAGCAGCAGCAGCAGCAGCAGTAGCAGCACCCACACAAAGGACGGCACTAACGAACGTCCTGTGGAGTTCGAACGACTGACAAAGTGCATCTGCAGTGTTGCACAGCTAACAGCATCAACACCGCAAGAGGTTGACAATGCACTCCCTTGAAATGCTGCTCGTGGTAGCAAGGGATGCAGCGCCCTGGCTTGAGTACAATTATGAAGAGGTGGTGAAGAAATATAGGGAAAAGCGGCGTGTCCGCAAATTGCGTGCTCCCCGCCGTGATAAGGGCAAGAAAAGGAAGCGTCAGAGTGATTCTGACAGTGACAGCCCTGCATATTACTCAGACCCAGACTCTCAGTCCAGTGGTGGGGATGTCAGCAGTGTGGACACCAGTGGCACAGATTACTCCAGCTCTTCCGATGGACAGTGTGATACGTCCTCCGAGGAGAGTTCTGATGCCGAGTAACCCGGACCTGAATGACCCTGTGTGTACCTGAGTGAACCTGAATGAACCTGTGTGTACCTGAGGGAACCTGGCGCTTGCATTGTATTGCAAATTCACCATCCAGAGACATGCGGGTGTGCTTTGCAAAGAAAAGGGTGAGCAGAAATGGACAGCCGAACCACCAGGACCCATTTTCAAAAATTGGTCCTGGTGGTCTCCCACCCCAGTACTAAGTGGGCTTGACTTCCCTTCACCTATGAAATTGGGAAGGGTCACAGGCCCTCCTCACACTGGCAGATGTTGGTGAACACTGTGGTCAACAACCTATAGAGAACTTCTGGGAATTTTTTTTTGGATAACATGTCATGCTATGAACCTTGGGATGCATGAGGTAAGCAGTTCTGTTTGACAGGTGAGTGGTAGAACAGTGCGCTGCAGGTTTACAGGTAGCTGGTTCAAACCCCACCGGAGGTATTCTTTTGCTGGTGATGATGTCCCACAGATTTTCGTTTTTTTGGGTGCCATTGCCATCTTCGGCAAAAAAAAAAAGATTTTTCCCAATTTTTTGCCGGACACCCTAGGAGGAGGGGTGTCCCAGCCAGATCCCCCTCCCCCCCCCCCCCTCCAGACCCCCCCCACCCCCCCCTCCCCCCCTTCTAATACATGCCTGGGTGGGGGGCAGGCTTCCAGCAGGGACAGCCATGAACTCTTCCTGATGTTGTTCCTGAATTGGGGAGCGGAGAGCAGGTGTATTTTGACCCATGTTGTGTCGCACTGGCCCGTGTGTCCTGTATTCTGTCGCACTGGCATGGACTGTTGCTGCCTGCCTCAGGTGTAGACAGGCTCAGATTCTGTCATTACCCTGATGGTCCTCTGATGATATGATTGTGGGTGGGAAGGGGGGGGGGGTCACTCGTACTCTCTTCTCACAGGCCTGTTTGCAAAAGGCGCCTAGGGTCCTCTTTTGGCCCTTGACAGGCTGATCCCTCCCTCTGATGGCCTGCATGCTGCCTGTTGTGCTGACAGTGTCACCACCACCACACGCGTGACAGTCCACGCGTCACTGTCCAGGGGTGTGTGTGCTTTGGCATGGCCAGGTTGACCCCACAGAATTGGCAGGGGTGTGATTCAATGGGACAGAGCTCACATGGGCACCCATCGACCCTTGCGGGCACCATGTGTAGGGGCTTCAGTCTGATGGTTGGCTTCTTGACCCACGGGGGTTGCCGCAGATTTTGGTGTTTGATTTTGCATTGTTGTTTGATTAGCGAAGCCTGCTTGGCGGCTGCAACATTACCGCTGTGACTTTGCACGGTTGAGGGATCTTGGTCATTAGTACCTGCAGTGCTGAACTTCTCAAGTGAAAGAGGCATGGTGTCAGCTTGACACTGTTCTCTGTAGGTCCATCGACTGGTTCGTTCATCAGTGCAGAGCCGAAAGGCGCCCATGGTACCACTAACGAGGCTTTTCTTGTGCCAACGTGTGCTTGCCTCCTTTGACCAGCACGCTACACGTCTCCGTACGGGGGGGTAGTGTCCTTCACGGGCGATGTGGAGTAGCCCCTTCCTTACAGCCTGACGGGTGCAGTATGGCACCCACCTTGCGCCTACCCCGTGCCTGGGTTGGGCATCTTGCACTTGACCATGGCCCTTGGCCGCTTGCTAGGGGAGTTTGTTGACCATGAGGCCCAAACGGTTGAACCCTCGGCCTGTCAGGACCCCCAAGCCCTGCTGGCTGGGAGGAGGACGGGGTGGAGCTTTACAGGGTTAGTTCCCCGGACGGTGAAAGAAAGAGAAAGAAAGAGACAGTCAATTTTTTTTAGCCATGGCCGGAAATTGCTAGGCACCTCAGCATTAGGCTGGGCACGGCATAGTGCAATGCCACCGCCAACATGTGGGTCCTCTTGCAGGGCCTCTATTGTACATACTGCCCCCCCCCACCCCTCCAAGTGTGTTGTAGTGGACATCTGCCACCGCTATATTACTAGCTTTGCCTCATGGTATCTTTTGAGCCTTGAGTGCCATGTGGATGCTATGCTCAAAAACGTTGGGGGAGTATTAGCGCGCCGGGCATCTTTTTTTGGGGTCCGTGGTAAAACTGAGTAAAAAAAATTTTTTTTAAATTTTTTTTTACTTAGTTTCAAAACTTAGTAAAAAAACAATTTGTAACTCAGTAAGTGGGGTTTCTACTCAGTTGCGAAACTTAGTAAAAAAAAATTTTTTTTTACTAAGTAAAGAACTGAGTAGAAAAAAAATTTTTTTTTACTAAGTAAAAAACTTAGTAGAAAAAAAATTTTTTTCCTAAGTAAAAAACTTAGTAGAGAAAAAAATTTGCCGAACTTTTACCGAAGCTCTGCAGCGGTGGGGATCCCCGAGGCGGCAGGGGTGACGTAGCCACTTTGCCCACAAGTGGGCCACTTCTGATTTTTCCCCCCGCTCTGAAGCGGTGGGGATCCTCGAGACGGCAGGGGTGGCGTAGCCACTTTGCCCACTTGTGGGCCACTTCTGATTTCCCCCCCTCGCTCTGAAGCGGTGGGGATCCCCGAGACGGCAGGGGTGACGTAGCCACTTTGCCAATTCTGGGCCACTTCTGATTCCCCCCCCCCGCTCTGAAGCGGTGGGGAAACCCGCAGACGGCAGTGACGTAGCCACTTTGCCCACTTGTGGGCCACTTCTGATTCCCCCCCCCCCCCCCCCGCTCTGCAGCGGTGGGGATCCCCGAGACGGCAAGGGTGACGTAGCCACTTTGCCCACTTGTGGGCCACTTCTGATTTCCCCCCCCCGCTCTGAAGCGGTGGGGATCCCCGAGACGGCAGGGGTGACGTAGCCACTTTGCCCACAAGTGGGCCACTTCTGATTTCCCCCCCTCGCTCTGCAGCGGTGGGGATCCCCGAGACGGCAGGGGTGACGTAGCCACTTTGCCCACTTGTGGGCCACTTCTGATTTTTCCCCCCGCTCTGAAGCGGTGGGGATCCCCAAGACGGCAGGGGTGACGTAGCCACTTTGCCCACTTGTGGGCCACTTCTGATTTTTCCCCCCGCTCTGAAGCGGTGGGGATCCCCGAGACGGCAGGGGTGACGTAGCCACTTTGCCCACAAGTGGGCCACTTCTGATTTCCCCCCCCCGCTCTGAAGCGGTGGGGATCCCCAAGACGGCAGGGGTGACGTAGCCACTTGGCCCACAAGTGGGCCACTTCTGATTTTGCCCCCCGCTCTGAAGCGGTGGGGATCCCCGAGACGGCAGGGGTGGCGTAGCCACTTTGCCCACTTGTGGGCCACTTCTGATCCCCCCCCCCCCCGCTCTGTAGCTGTGATGGAGAACCCCTCTCCCTTGGCCAAGACCTGAAGCGTGAGTTGGCCCGCGGGAACGCCTCGTGGCACTCAATGCGCCTGTACCGTCCACCGTTCACTTGTGGTCAATGCAATAGGGCCGTGTATTTGTGGTGCATCTACTGCGACGGGTGTATTCACTGCTTGGTTGGACTGGAGTGCCTAGCGAGACGGTTCAAGGATAGGGATGAGGTAAAATGGGTGCTACAGAAGTGGGAGAAGGAGGTGGATGCTGAGACCATTTTGCACCTAACTCCCTTTGTGAACTGTGTTCCACCCAATTCCATTCCGTCCGAAATTGTTGTAGGGACCCACCCAACTCCCTCTGTGAATGTGGGTGGAAGCAGCGCGTGTGTGGCTGCTTGTGACAAGGTAGCTAGTACCCCATTGGACCCTATCCCACCTAGTTCCATTCTGTCCGAAATTGTTGTCGCAACACCCTGTACTGATAGCCCTCCAACATCTCATACTGGGTGTTGCCCTGCAGAACAAATCCTTGCTAATGTGTGCAAGGCACTCAGTGATAGCCATGGCTCGTTTCGCCCATCCTTGGCAGAGGTTGAGGCATTGCTTGGTGACGATTGGGGGCCGCCACTACATGCCACGGTTCCAGGTCCATTGGCTCAACAATATGAGTTCGAGGCACGCCATTTCAGGGACCTCACCTCCGAGAGCTATGTCACAGACTGTGCTCAAATTGTGGTGTATTACTGGTGGGCAGCCCAGACCGCTCTCAGTGCAGATTGGGACACAATGGGTGTGGCATGGGCAGTCCGTGATTCGTTGTGGAATGCGTCGTGTGCCATTCCACAACGCCGACAGGCGTTGGTTGAATCATGGGCACGTAGCACTTTGGAACGCGCGTCCATTGATATGTCTTTTGCACCACCGTTGATTGTGGCGTAGGTATATAATTAGGGCAATTTCCATTGGGTGCTCCGCTTGTTGTTGATTGCCCCAACCCGTGAATACCTTTGCCTTAAGTTTGACCCCCTACTTGACAAGCCACACATTGTTGGGGCAAACAAGGAGGAGTTGGCTGTTGTGGATGAGCTTGCGGAGCGAGAAGGCATCCAACCACAACAGCGGAGGAAGTGGGCAACGTTTTTGTATGCTTTCGGTTCCCTTGCATTTGCAATTGCACCCCTGTATTCCACCTTCATCAAGCAGGATGATAGTGTCAGTTGCCATCCGGCATGTCTGTTGATGTTGCATTGTGCCTTGTCTAGACGTGTTGTCAAAGGCGAATTGCAAGTGCCACAGGATAGATTGTGGTTATTGCGTGAGATGGCACAAGCTACTTTGTACTACAGTGGTTCCAAGTTGGCCCCCACACCCAGGACCCAGGCAATGCATTGGGAGGTGTCTCGGTTGTACCCCATGCCCAAATCTGCAGACCCCCCTGACACATGCTTTTTTTGCAATGGCACACCCGCCATAGCGTGCCAGGAATGTAAGGTTCTTCATTGTACCTTCCATACCACTGTCTTGTGTCAGTCCGAGATTTGTGTGGGATTGCGCCAATTCTGGGCGGCCAACGTTGCTGCTGCTGTTGTTGCTTTTGCTGCAGTTACTGCTGCCAATGCCACTCATGCCACTCCTGCCAATGCCAATGCCACTGATGACACCTGTCCCGGTGTGTGGATCTGTCGGAAGTGGTATGCGTTGCCTCCTCAATACCCCCAAAATGCTGATGGTCAATTGGAAAATGACCAAGCATTTTGCAGAAAGCTGCATTTGGAAAAGAAAGAAGATCTCTTTGAGAGATGCAAGCTGAATCCCACACCGAGAGGCAAGCCTCACTATAGAGATACTAAGGCCGACTTGATCTTCAAGTGTGTCTTTTGTAACTACTTGTAAGTAGTTGGCCCCACCCTCCCTCCCTCCTCTGTGCATGCATGCATACGATACGCAACCCTCTTTGGTGAAGTGGTTGTGTGATCCCTCCCTCCTCTGTGCATGCATGCATACGGTACTCAACCCTCCTTGGTGGAGCGGTTGTGTGATTCCTCTCTCCTCCGTGCATGATGGTTTGGCCCGGGTGGGGCGCCACTAACACAAGTGGCCGGGAATCGACCTGGGGGCTTTATGCCCTTAAACAAAAGTACCACCTACCATCAAAGTGTGCAGTTTTTTGTGCAATTTTTTTCAAAAAAAAATTGTCTTTTTACTTAGTAAAAAAAAAAATTCTAAAAAAATTTTTTAAAAATTTTTTTACTCAGTTTTACCTCAAATCTACTAAGTTTTACCACATTTTACTCAGTTTTACCTCGTCTGGTACTCAGTTTTACCAAATGCCCCTTTTTTTGACCATTCTCCACCCGTGCCTATTTTTGCCCCCCCCTCACCTAACAATCCGGAGTACCTTCTCACCGTGTCTAAGAATCTGGCCCATCCTTTGCACCCAGTTTATGATGATGGCAAGGGTGGTGGTTGGAAGTGGTGGGAGTGACATTTTGTGTTGTTGAAATCTCATATTTTGGCTTATGCAACGTGCTTTGCACGGAAGGTTTGCGGTCTAGTGCGGTCTACTTGGGGGACTTCCCGAGGTGAGGATAAACTTGGGGCTAGAGATAGGATACTTAATACAAAGGTAGCGCGCCGGGCAAACATTCCCTTATTTGGCCCAAGCCGGCGGCCAAGACCCCCCCCATCCCAGCCCCCCCCCCCCCAAGGGTGCAAAGGGGTCAGGATCTCTATGGGGAGTTGCCGGATGCGGGGGTGGTGCCGTTTGTGCCGTGGGCAGAGGGGGGGGGGGATGGGGAACGGTGAGTAGTTGCACAGTGGTGGAGGATTTGAATGAGGAGCTGGAGCCGGAGGGTTGGCACGTGGTGCCGGTGAGGTTGGGAGCGGAGAGGGGGGAGAATTGGAAGTAGAATAGCTCATTTTGAATACCAATGGCTCTTGAGGCGACAATACGCAGGAGGAGGAGGAGGAGGATTATATCTTTTCTCGCCAGCATCTACCCCATAAAAAACCATTTCTGACTTGCTCCCAAAACATTGAATATCTAATTCTGTGGGCATATGACAAGGTACACAAATGGCAGGAATCCGGCCGGCATGGTTCACCAAGATTGCCTTCTAAATGTGCCATTTTGGGAACCACTGGGGAGCGCCTGATGGCATGTGCGCGCGGCTCTTTGGCAACGTCCACGGAAAGGTGTTGTGTCGTTGTTTCGTGCCGGGCACCTCTGCGGACGTATCTATTGGGATCGTGAAGAGCCACAATGGGCCAAGGGCCATGTTCAAGATCATGAAGTGGGTGCCAATTGTATTGCCCTCTTGATTGTGCTTGTTTGTGGGAAGGAGGGGGTCGATTTGGTGGCCAAAGCGGTTGCTCTCTGGTGAGGCCGTTATGGGAGAGGGTGAAAATCAGGATGTTCCAGGGGTACTTGCCACAAAAGCAGCACCCGGTGCAAATACTCCCCCTGTCAATTACTACCATCATGAGCATCCTGCCGTGGATGTGGAACGGGTCCAAAAGCCATATGCAGCTAGAGGGTTAATGCACACAGCTTAGTGATAGAATGTATGCGCTAGTGGTGTGCAGTGCAAATACAACGCAGCCCATCACAATGGTCTGGCATTTCTGATTTTAGGGACGATCCACAAATGAAAGATTCACACCTAATTGCTCAGGCATTGGGGGGCATGGCTAGGGAGGGGGGTCCAGGGGGGGTACCCAAAGGCGAGGACATTCAGTCAATCGATACCGATCATTGATCCCCCAGGGGGGGTACCCCACCCCCTCCTTCTACGGTTCACGGCTGTTCTAATATATCACTGGGGCTGGTAGAGGGGGGCTAGGCCCAAAATGCAAGAAAACCACCCCAGAACTCCCACCTATGCCGTAACAATGCGAGTCGCTGCAGGGCCTACATCATGAAAAGCATGTGATTTCCCCCGAAGGGGCTACTGTGGGGCTCACCTGGGGATTGTTGTGCACGAGGCGCACATTGAGTCCCGGTTTATGCCTCGCTGAAATGGGGTGCATAATTTTGATGGAACACTAACACACAGCTGGTGAAACACTCACACGTGTGCCCCCACACCATGCAGTGCACCACCACTCCAGAGCCCGTTGCCGTCTTATGCGTGTTGCGCTCTAATATCATTCTGCTTGCGCTCCAGCCCCACATTTCTAGAAGACCCTTTCTCCATTCAACATGTTTGGCACGGCTTCTCCACCGCCCACCACTCCTGGAGCTTACCCAAGCCTCATGCCGGGAATGCAGCAGCCCAGTTATCCTTCAGTGACCGCCAATTACCCTTCCGTGGCTATGGGATCCAACGTTGCTGCATCGCCGTCACCCATCACCATCCCCGGGCAGACCCATGTTCAGTACGTTGATCGTATGAGGCAGGTACCTGTGGACGTATTTGTGGACGTGGCACAGAAGGTGGAACACGTGCACCAGGAAGTTCATTACGAGCCCTACGAGGTCAAGGTGCCTGTGCGTAAGGAGGTCCAAGTCCCATACGATGTCCCGAAGTATGTGGATGTGCGTGTGCCGAAGGAAGTTGTGAAGGAGGTGCCAGTGGACGTCCCATATACCGTCGAGAAAGTGGTGGAGAAAAAGGTTGAGAAGCCGTATGAGGTATGCAATCCTTAGACACTCCGTTGCATCTTGTCCTCTCCTTGGGTCTACGCTGGTGCCTGGGCTGTGCTGGGCTGTGGCCTATGCTGAGGCCTTTGCTCGGGCTTGTCCCTGGTTTTACGCAGGCCCCGAAAAGTATGAGTGGCTGGATAGTCTGCATCCTGAAGCGCCAGTTTTCAGCTTCAGTAGCCTAAGAATCGAAAATTTCTCACGTAAAGCATGTTTTAGGCCCTGTTCCGTGTGTTTCACCCCATATAGCCATTGGGTAGGTGGGTGGGGGGGGGGGGGGGGCAGCGCACAAGCTGCTTGAGCAGTTTCCAGCCTCCACGCCTTACAAATTGACAGTTCCAAAACTGAAGTTGTTTTATCTTGTGACCACTCACAATTATTAGATGTCACATGTGAAGCAGCCCCAGCCGCGCCCTGTAACCACCGCCCGTCCCGTGCCGGCCCGCAGTCGTGGAGCGGTTGGGTGGCTTGTCCTTGTGACGTGGAGGTTGCGAGCCCAGGCCCACATCTCCCCCGGCGGGTCCAGCGTCAGGCTCCATAGCCCCCCCTAACTGTCGAGCGAGCAGGTGTGCCACCCCCCAACCTCCCCCTGCCTTAGACCCCACCACCTTGCCACTGCCCTCTTGCACGGGTGAGAACAACGGGAGCAGGACCTGATGGTACCCTGCAAGAGGATGGTTCTCCCTTCTCAAGACACACACAGGCACTGCGGTGTCTCCTGCCCGCAAGCGCCACTGCGGGTCTGGGGGCTGTCAGCAGTCCAGCAGGGCCTTGCGACCGGAGGCCCGGGTACGCCGTATCGAGAAGGTAGCACGGACCGTGGGACGAGGGCGACCAGGAGAGGCCTTGACCCAACCCAACCGAACCCCCTCTACCAGCCCCCAGCCCCCCTCTACCAGCCCCCCCCCCCCCCTCTACCAGCCCCCAGCCCCCCTCTACCAGCCCCCAGCCCCCCTCTACCAGCCCCCAGCCCCCCTCTACCAGCCCCCAGCCCCCCTCTACCAGCCCCCAGCCCCCCTCTACCAGCCCCCAGCCCCCCTCTACCAGCCCCCAGCCCCCCCCTACCAGCCCCCAGCCCCCCTCTACCAGCCCCCAGCCCCCCTCTACCAGCCCCCAGCCCCCCCCTACCAGCCCCCAGCCCCCCTCTACCAGCCCCCAGCCCCCCCCTACCAGCCCCTAGCCCCCCTCTACCAGCCCCCCCCCCCCCTTACCTGCCCCCAGACCCCCCTTACCAGCCCCCAGCCCCCAGACCCCCCTTACCAGCCCCCAGCCCCCAGCCCCCCTCTACCAGCCCCCAGCCCTCCCCCCCCCCCTACCAGCTCCCAGCCCCCCTCTACCCCCCTCTACCAGCCCCCAGCCCTCTACCTACCCCCCCCCCCCCCTTTGTGTTAAGAATACCTCCATGTCCCTTGTCCAGGCACCGACACCTGCACAGCTGCAGACGATACAAGCAAAGCCCCTGGCATTAGGTCCTATTGACTGTTTGACAGGCCTCCTGTTCCCCTCCGAGTGGGCGGTGTGACAGGGCCATGGACCAGATTTCGACGACCTGGACTGTGCTCCAACGGCTCCAGCGATCGAACAGGGGGGGGGGGGGTACCTTGGGCACGCCAGGCCCCTGGGCCCTCACTGGGCCCGGACCGCCGCAGTATCAGCCGATGCACGCCCCACCGATCTCCTGCGGCCCTCAGCAGCGCTCGGCCAACCACTACGCAAACCCCCCCCCCCCTCTCCCACACACCCAGAACAAGGGCCCGGAGAGAGCCATAAACAAAGGGTGTGAAGTCAGCAGTCAGGGGCCAGTCAAGCGTTCTGGCTGGGAGACAGTCACACAGCATTCTGGGCTCAAGCCAGGGGTGTATACACCCCCCCCCCTCCCCTTCTGTGACCCCAACCTCCGCTGGGGGTCTACCTGTGGCCAAATTGGAACCTGGCTTGGGCCTACGCGGGGTACTGATGTGGGGGGCAATGCTGGGGCCTACGCTGGGGCTTGGCATGTCTTAGGCCCTCTGTATGCGCTGTTCCCCCTTCCTCTCCCCCCAGTTGGCCCCTGCCCTCCACATGACACCCCCCGTCTCCCACGCCCCTTCAGCCCCCCATTGCCGCACCACTTCACTGCCCCCGCGATGCACAGGTGCTGAACAAGAAGCGCATTGAGATCCCGTACGAAGTGGAGCACCGCATCGAGAGACGGCGGCCCGTGCCCGTGGAGACCCCGGTCTACCATGACGTGGTCGTGCCCATCGACAAGGTTGTGGAGAAGATTGTGCAGGTCCCCCGGGAGAAGCTTGTGGAGAAGATTGTGGAGGTGCCTGTTCCCCGAGAGAAGATCGTCCACCGCGAGGTCATTGTGCCGCAGTACCAAGAGAAGGTTGTGCCCTGCACTTGTGTGCCGCAGGACAGGGAACACACATGCCACAGCGCTGATCAGATGGGCCTCTGCCCCCCGGTTGTCCCCACTTGTTGCGGGTAGCTGAGCGGGCTCCCCACCTCTCGCAGTTTTTTGAACTGCCCCCTTCACCCTCAACCCAACGGGTGGACGACCAACCCCCCATCCACTTGGACCGCTTGGACGCACCCGGCCAACGGCGAGGACATTTGCCCTCCTCTGTGTGGACCCGACACAGAGCAGTGAAACAAGGAAAGTCCGGGGGCTCCGTTGGTACGGCCGACCAAGGGACCGACCAAGGGAAAGGAAAGGGAAGTAGAGAGGGAAGGATAGGTCAAGGAGGAAGAGGATGGACACAGGGCGGTGAGAGGCCAATGGGCACCACCGCCCACGGAAGGAAAGGGTCCAAGGGAAGGGCAGCCAATGGCGATCGGCCAATAGGCGCCGGCAGCTGCAGACGAGAGCAACACACCAAGGCGACATGCCAAACCCCCCCTCCATGAGTGGAGGAGTCCCCCCCAAAAGGCGAAGGCATACGTACACCCGGCAGTAGCAACCCGCACCTTCCCTGGGGCACCCAGCCTGGATGCCCCCAAGTATCACCCCCTGGTCCGGCAAGTGTCTTTTGCCCATACCACCGCTCGGCAGTGGCTCACTGGCAGCTGGAGGCTTTGAGGGCTACACCCCTGTGGCGCACCCTGCGGCGCACCTGTGGCGCACGTTAGGAATAATTCCGACAGCAAACAAGACAGGCAATTCATTGTTATTGCATTCCCTCCTTTTTCACACTCCACCCCTCTACACTGTGCAATACGTCCCTTGGGGCCTCTTTTTTCTTTTTTGAGCCCCCCCCCCCCCCGCTCACCCATGTGTGTTGGGGCTCGGGGCTGGGGTGATGGGGAATGCCGGGTTATGTAGCCATTCCACCCACAGTCGGGGAAAGGGACCGGCCCCGTGTCGTCTGCTATACAATGAAGAAGTGAAGATCCTGCATTCAGAGCTCTTTTCCGGAGCGTGGATGGGAGACACCCACCCTTGCTCATGTGCCTCTCTGCCCATGCGCTGGAGCGTGGATGGGAGGCACCCACCCTTGTCCTGATTCCGTTGATCGGGTCGTGATGCCGATTGTTGGGGTGCTCTTGTGTAGGTTGTGGATGTGCAAGTCCCCGTGGAGCAGATTGTGGAGAAGGTGGTGCAGGTGCCCGTGCCGCGCTACAAGAAGCAGGTGGAGCGGAAGGAGATCTCCTACCCCGTCCAGAAGGTGGTGGACCGGGAGGTGCCGTACCCCGTGGAGCGGATCGTCGAGGAGCGGGTGGAGGTGCCGGTGAAGAAGATTGTGGAGAGGCCGGTGCCGTATCCCGTGCAGAAGTTCATCGAGAAGCGGGTCGAGATCCCGGTGGACGTCACGGTGCGGCAGGAGGTGCACATCCCCAAGATCGTGGAGAAGGTCGTGGAGCGCCCGGTGCCGTATTATGTGGACAAGATCAAGGATGAGTACGTACAGGTCCTGTGTCTTCCCCGCCCTCTGTTGCCCCCCCCCCCCCCCCCACCTTCATCCCAGAACACATTCCTGCCGTATCTGGAGTGGTCTGAAGCATCGCCAAACCTGTTGTTTTAAGGTGCAAAGACAGTCCTTGTTGAAATTTGAAATTTGGAAGTTTTTTTTGGTTAAAAAGACATTTTTTGGCAAAATTGTTGTCTTCAAAAAAATTGTTGTTGAAACATTTTTGCCCCCCCCCCCCCTTTCCTCCCTCCCTCTTCCAGCCCCCCCCCCGCCCTTGCATGGGACACAGCGACCCTTAGACCGAGAACGGGACCATCAGGAAGGACCAACCCAGGGTACATAGGGCACACAGCTCCCACAGGCAACATACCTGGTCCGCAGCACACTACTGAGGGGAATCATGCGGATCTGGAACCAGACACCATACGCGTCCCCTAGCTCAGACAGGACCAGAAAGGCCGCTCCCTACTGCGTTCTGCGCTGGATGCCGCTGTTTCTCACCGAGTCCTGGTGTGATGGTGTGACAGGGGCAGGTAGTACTGAGTGGCACATCGCACGGGGCTGATTACTGGCGGGACCCACTGGCCCCACCGAATGCGAGTGGCAAGTCTGTCCAGAAGCCCCCGGGCTCTGTGGTATGAGACCCACGCCATTTGTGGTGGTGAGCCCCCTCCGCCTTTCACGGTCGTGGGGGCGACTGCATGTGCAGCCTGTTCGTGCTGGCGCCCGGAAGTGGGATTGGGGGCCTACGGCCAAGGGGGCAGAAGGCGGAGCAAGGGGAGCAGTGGCACAGCCCCCCCCCCCCCCTATCAGGCCAAGACCACATGCCCTGTCCCGCCATTACCCACCCGTGCTGCCGCACCCGCATCTGCCCGGCGTTGGTAACCTCCCTGCAGCAAGCGGAACTGTATGCGGCCTATTGGGCCACTCAAATAGCCGTCTACAAAGGGGCTGGGTCAGTGGCGGTGGGTGTAGATAATGACGCCGCGCGTGCGCAGCTGTGCGCAATGTCGGCGAGTGTGGTGTGTATGCCACAACGGCGTATCTTACGGAGAATGTTTTGGCTCCGTGCATGGAGCCAGGTGGAGCCGTGTTTCTTCAGGGTAGAGTCGGCACTCAACCCGGCTGACCCCCTGAGTCGAATCCATGACTTCCCACGATGGTCGCAGGTCATGGCGGCCGCTGAGCGTCGCCGAAAATCGTGGGGTATGAGTCCAGGGCAGTTTGGTGCTTTCACCTCCTCCCGTCCTTCCACTAGGGTGGCTGGGTAGGGCAGGGCTTGCATTCGCTCGCTGTAGTGCAGAACAAGATGAACGGGCGTTTGTGCTCTGCTCCTGCGTGACATGCATGCCGGGCGCATCAAGGAATGCGGGGGAACACCACGCACGCGCTGCGGAGACCACAGAACTGTAGTTCCGCAGGAACGGAAGTTTCGTGCGTCAGAGTAGGGCGGGCGGGGTTGGCAGGCTGGGTAAGATATCTCCCCGCCCCTTGCATCCTAGTCGAATTTGTTTGTGCCCTTTCATTTGCGCCTACCCTCCCACCCGCCCATGAGTCGTCTGAGTCCAGATCAATGCAGATCTGGGTATCGCTCATTCCAGAGAGGACAATCCTTCCATGTACTCGTGCTGGGAACTGCACAAGAAGATGAACGGGCGTTTGTGCTCTGCTCCTGCGTGACATGCATGCCGGGCGCATCAGGGAATGCGGGGGAACACCACGCACGCGCACGCGCTGCGGAGACCACAGAACCTGCACCCAGTGGGCCACCACTGGGCCCCTGATGCGTTCCATGGACCAGTGTGCGCAGGGGATCAGGCACCCAGGGAGCCAACACTCGGGCCCCTGCGGCACAGTGCCGTTGTCCGTCTGCTCCCAGGAGATCCAACACCCAGTGGGCCACTGCTCGGGCCCCTAAGGCGCCTTGTGGAAAGGAATGGTGAGCCAGGCAAGAGAAGGAACCTCCGACAAAACTGGGGTGGGCAGAACTAAGGACGACAGCGCGGTCATGGTGCAGCATAAATCACCCGGGACACCTTGCGGAGCAGGGCACATGGGGCTCACGCACACAGAACCGCAAGAGGCAGGTTGTGGACGGCCCAAGGGAGGCGGCCTGTTCGAATTCCAGACCCCCCCCCCCTCCTCCACACCACCCAAAAGTTTTTCAACCCGTCTTTCTCCAATTTGAGGTTTTTGGGGCCATTCCTGAGGGGGTATTTTTTTTTTCACCCTATGTGCCCACACGCAAAATACCCAGAATCACCTCGAAGAGAGGTTGTTGGATCAAGCGCAGGCGCGGGCGTCGTATACCCCCCTTTTTTGGGGTCATTCGCGTAGCATACCCCAAGGCATGATATTGGATGTCCAACCCCTTGTAAAATCATTATTTTGCCTAGTAAGACCATCCCCCAATGGATTTTTTGATTTTGAGGCCTCTACCCCCTTAAACTGGATATCACTTTTTTGAGGGGGGGGGGGTGGGGTGGGGGGGGGGGGTCAAAAGTTTTTGCTCAAAAGGCTACAAGCAGTGGGGAAGCACGGCGCCCATCACACAAACGGCGGTCCAGTGGTAAGGCAGCCGACGTAAGGTTTGCGGTCGGCGGTTCGAACCCTGGTCTGTTCACTTTTGGCGCCGGCGGCGGCGCCAAATTCGGCCGACCGGGGTTCGAACCGCCGGCCTAAAGGTTTCCGGCTAGCCGCATTACCACTCGGCCAATGCTTGGACTAAGGTGAAAGGCCTCCCCGCTGCTTGCGGCCGCATCTGCCACTGACAAAAAACCCAAACTATGTGTATCTATCTGTCTGACTGCCTGCTTGCTGGCTCAGGGACTGATTGGCTGACTATCAACCTCTCTTCGAGGTGCACTGCCGAAGGCAATAGAATTTTGTGGAGAATTCAAAAATGTTCGAAAAACATAGAAAAAAATTTTACCCCTCACTTGACCTCCGGGTCTGACCTTGGCTAATGGGAGCCCGAGCTAAAGGGCAAATTTTTATTGAAAATTTGTTTTACTCCAATTGTGTATGTTCAAAATGATCAACGCATCATGGGGATCATTCTGAGGTATGTATCTGGGGTACCCACTGACCCCCCTCTAGGGACCCCGGCGGCTGACCAGCCAACTCACCTACCCCCCCCCCCCCCTCCAGACCCCCAAAAGTTGTCGCACCCGGTTGGGGTCTAGAATTTGAACAGGCCGCCCCGCTTGGGACAGCCCGAGGACGGAGGTGTGTGGACAGCAAAAACAGGCAAACCCCCGCAACAACCAGCACAACCCTAGTACGCCAACTACTGGGCGCCGCTGACGCGCAAACGGCACACCTTGCCACATCCAGCACAGCCCCAGCACACCAACCACTGGGCTCCACGAACATGGAAAAGCCACTAGCAGGAGCACCGGCCGCAGCGGCCAACAAAAAGCAGTGACCCGACGCAACATGCGAAGGGAAGAATGGGTGACTGTCCAGGGCCCCGTAAAGAAACAACAACCAAACGGAATGTCACGCAGGGGGGCTTTCGATCCCGAAACTGGGGGGCAAGAGCAGTAGCGGACAGAATTGGGTGCTCCTTGTGGGTGCATGCAAGTTGCTGGGACTTGGCAGTGCGCGGCTTTTTTGGCCTTCCTGCCAGGCTTGTCCCCAGTTACCTCCACCCATTCTACACCCCCAGAACGCGCCCCAAAGGTTTTTGTGGGAAGCAACAGAGCATTGCTGACATGTACGTTTACATATGCATGACATGTATGCAGACATGGTAGTGCCTGTTGACAAAACGAGGCAGCAAGCAACACAGGCATGGTCCAAAACGGACGAAAATCTTGGACATGTCGTCAGTACATGCGAACCCGGGGTGTTCCAAATAGCCCTTTTCAAGGGCTGTCCAAATAATACCCCCCCCCCCCCGCAGGGACACTCAGTGGGCACAAATGAGGCAACAAGGGCCCCAACCCCCAAAAACGCACAAAGGTGGGAGAATCCCCAACATCCCTGAGAGATATGCACCTGGGGCTTATTTGGGGCTCAGTCATTCATTGTGGGGTCTTCTTTCTTCCTTCCTTCACCCAAAATGGAGGAAAATTGATGCGGTGCTCATTACCCTGAAGCTAATTACCCCTCCCCTGCGGTGCCTGCACTGCATGCAGTAAGCGCTCCCCTTGTCAAGACTGGTGGTGGACGCAGCCCAATCCACCACCCTAATCCCAGTCCTCGTGCACAGCTTCATCCACACGTCATTGTGCCACATTCCTAAGGTGCCTGTCCCCAAAGTTGTCCAAAAGACCGTCCAAGTCCCCGTGCCAGTGGACGTCCCGCAGCCCATCCCCGTGCCGCACGAGGTGGTGAAGACCGTGCAGCGGCCCGTCCTGCACGAGGTCATTCGGGAGGTGCCAAGGTTTGTGGACCGGCACGTGCACGTGCCCATGCACATGCACGTGGGACAGCCCCAGGTGCAGCACGTCCCCTACGAGGTCGTCCGCACGGTGGACGTCCCCGTGCCCGTGGAGCATTTGGTGGAGAAGGTGGTGGAGATCCCTGTGCGCCGTGAGCGACTGGTCACGGAGGTCAAGAACGTGCTCGTCCCTGTGGAGAAGGTGGTGGAGGTCCCACGGCCCTATGCTGTCCAGAAGGTTGTGACACGGGAGCAGGAGAAGGTGTGTTGCAGGCGGTGGCTGAAGAGCACGCAGGCTCTGAAGAGAGGGGTCGGTAGAGCGGCACTGTGGACGCTGCCACACCCGCAGCCAAACCCCCTGCCGCATCCGTGCGCATGTGCGGTGTGCGTGTGGTGCCGTTTCATTGCAGGAGGTCTCACACCACGGGGCGGGAGGTCAAGGGGGTCGGGGCAGGGTCCCCCACCTCGCAATGTCCAGGAGACGACTGGGCCGCAAATCCAATGCGGGCCAGACACCTACTGCATCGGGGGCATGCAAGTTTGGAAAAGGCGAAATTTGGAATGGCAAAATTTGGCACAGCAAAAGTACCTTGGCACTAGACTGACCAATGCGCCGTGAGCTGCCCACAGAGGGGGCCGGCAGCAGCAGTCCAAGTGCTTGCCGTCGCTGGCCCGTCAGGGCCTCAGGTGCACAGGCTTATTCCGTCATCCAGCCGAGAGGTGTCTATGGAACGTGTACCACTGATGAGCGTCGTTTCTGCCGTTGTGTGCTGAAGTTCTTCTTTGAGCCTTCGGTCACTGTGCAGCGATCCCATGGGGCGTGTGTGTACGTCTCTCTCTCTCTCTCTCTCTGTGTGTGTGTGTGTGTGTGCGCGCGCGCGTGTGCGCGTGTGCGCATGCTTCTGGTGCAGCATCCTTGCAGTTGGAGCAATGTTCATGGGTGCATATTTGTTTCAATATCGTGTGTGTGTGTGTGTTTTGTTGTAGGGATGCTTGATTTTTTCTGGAGTGCGTGTGTCCGCATGTTGTGCTCTTTGATGTGTATGTTTTCTATGTATGTGTGATGTGAGGTCGATGTTTTGCGGACTGCCATACAATCGGGGACACACTTGAACCTGTCCGAATTCAGAAGTCAAGCCTGGTCAAGGGCTCCTAGGACTATTCTGTGTTTGGCGAATCTGGGTCAAGAGCTCTGACGGCTATGTCAATTCTGTCATAGTAACATCGCCAGTAAAGGCGGCACCTCGGGGACGGTACCTTCACAGGCCCAGTGATGAACACTCACTGGGCTGAGCACCATTGAGCAGCGCAGAGCGGTTTGTCGTGGACCACGTCATTTCTTTTTCTTTTTTCTTTTTTTGCTGAAAAACATTGACCTCCAACCGCCATTAGTCACCCTCCGACCGCCGTTGGTCTCCGTTGAAGGGCCGTCCAATTGTGTGCCTCAAGCAGAAGCCGACCAACGGACGGCCCGGATTTTTGGTGTTTTTCATTGAACGAAGTCTTGCAGCAGCGAGGCACCATCCGCCGTCGGCGGTGCCATGGTCGTCCACGTCCACGCCGCTGCTCCAGGGCCCGTGTACCTCTGCTCATCCCTGCGTACACTGCTCAGGTGGTCCATGTCCCGGTGGACGTGCCTGTCATTGTCGAGCATCAGCAGCACGTGGTCCAGCCCGTCCACGTTGTAGAGGAGCCGGTGGTGCAGTACAACCGCCGCGTCATCCCGGGCCCACCCCAAGTGCTGGGCGAGACCATCGCACGCATTGAAGGCCCCGCGGCCTACACCCACCACGCCCCCGCCCCCGTCCCCGTGACGGTGGCTGGGCCCCCGCCCGTGCAGACCTACGCGGCCCCTGGCCCCCGGTACGGCCCACCACCGCCCGCGCCCGCGCCCGTGTACGGCGGCGCCGCGAGCACGCTGCCCCCGGGGTACAAGGTGGTCTCCGAGGAGTACCGGCAGGTGCGGTGAGGGAGCCGGCGGTGACAGACGGTCTCATGGTCTGCACGGTATACGCCTCTAAGGGGCCTCGCAGGCCCCGACCTCGATGATTATCAGGTAGCAGGAGGTTATTGGCCTGTTCTGCAGGGGATGCGCGCTGCATCCTCAGGCCCGTCCCAGGGTTTGGCCGCCAGGGTCCGGCGGAGGGAGGGACCGGGGGAAGACGAGCCGAAGATCCATTTGTGTTGGTCCGGCCTGCGCATATGTATGGGCCTGTGCGCTCACGCGCAGACGTTGAGAGAGAGAGAGAGAGAGAGAGAGAGAGAGAGAGAGAGAGAGAGACCTGATCCCAGATGGATACAGAGAGACGGAGCGGGAGGTCTCCCACAGCCTCCACCATTTTTGGTCCATACCATTGCAGATTCGGGGTGCAGGCCAGCCACTACTGTCCGCCCCACCCGCGGTATGATCGGTGAAGCGTGGGTCGAATGAGCTTTGCACGGAGCTCCGGACACATGAGGGGGTGCTCATTCCGGGTGATGCTCTTCCCGGCCGGACAGTAGTGGCACGGCTGCACAGGCGGCCCCCGGCGGGACTACCTCTGTTCCCAATCTGCCCTCGACCGTAGCACCGCGCAGTCTACTTGGACCCCAAGGCCAGGCCTGTCAAGGGCTGAGGGCTTCCAGCCGCCCCCTGGCATTTCGGCACAAGCTCGTGATTTCCTCACGCTCTGGTCCGACGTGGTGAGGGTGGGCCCCCAGGAGCGGCCCCGGTGCAGTGTGCGCGCGGTGCGATGTGCGGTGCGAGGCCCCGTTGGAACCGGAGGGTGCGGCTGGCCCACTCGCCACAGGATTGGGGATTCGGGAGTCAGACGTGCACTGGGGAGCCAAGTCCCAGGGTTCCAATGGGGCTTGGGGGGCGTTGGGGGGTGTATTATCGGAACAACAACCAGCCACCTGGTGGTCACCAAAGGACCTCGACAGTGCCCAGCTGCACTCCCTTTTGGCCCATTTTGGCTGAACCATGGCCAAGAACACCCCCAATGTGCAGTTGGTGGGGGCTCAGACTGACATGTACTCTGGTATTAGTGGTGGTAAGCTCAGGGATGTGGTGGTGGACTCAGAACACTTCCACTTTGGAGGGGTGTCTCAAGTTGTGATGCTGGCGGTGTCCTGTGGCTTGACGATGTTTCTGGTGCTGAAGTGACTGAAATGAAAACCAAGAAAAAGAACAGGCATCGGGGGAGGTCTCCTCAGCTGGAGGCACAACCCCTTGCGCCTTCAGCAACTGCGTCTCCGCACTGTTTCACCCAGTATGTGGAGGCTGACCGCGCGTCAGCATGTAGGCGTGCTGTGCAGTGAGAGGGGCCTCAAGTACGAAAGCCAGAGGGTTGTGAGGATCGGACATGGTGCCAGAGGAGCCCTGGAGTCATATGCCTCAGGAGGTGAAGGAATGGGGATAGTGTGAAACAACGAGAGCATAGTGCTTTACACACAATGAACCGTGGTGTGCGCTGTGCAGGCAAACTCCTACTGCTATACCGTGTGTCTGGAGGGCCCGGGTGGATAGAGTACACGAAAGGAGGGCATGGCATTGACTTTATGGATGTAGATACCAGGGGGAGGAGGCCTGCAAGAACGCCGGTTGCATGTGGATTGGCATTGCCCAAACCATGGCCAGACGGTTGACGAAGAACGTATTGGGCATATGTTGCCCCTTCACCCCCCCCCTTTTTTTCTATCAGGATGCTTCCACAGGTCAGTGTGCTTTTGGGTTGTGTTGTGTCTTGTTTATTTGGGGTCCAGCCCGTTTCTGCTGTGTCCCACTGTCATGTGCCGTTGCTGAAAGGCAAGGCTGGCAGGGGATGCCTGGAGATAGCAGGTCCTGTCTAGATGCAAATGCAAGGGGCTATCCATATGCATTATATTCCACATTCCTTTCTTTCCTTTACCCTCTCCTGAACATGCATTGCGAGACTGAGGTCACGGCCTAAACAGTCATGCTGATCGTTTTGTTGTGTATTTGCAGACGTTTTGTTGTGTATTTGCAGACGTGGTTTGCCATAATGGCGGGACTGAACAGGGATTTGGGTGGAACAGCTGTGATTTCAATGGAGTTGGGTTCAGGGGGGTCCTTAAGGGACCAGATTTTTTTTCTTAAGTCTCGCCCTTAGGGACCGCCCTTAGGGACCATCAACCGCCAACCACCAACCGCCACCAACCGCCAACCGCCAACCACCACCAATCGCCAATCACCAACCGCCGCCAACCGCCAACTGCCAACCACCATCAACCACCAATCCCCAACCACCACCATCCGCCACTAACCGCCACCAACCGCCAGTCGCCAATCGCCAGTCGCCAACCGCCAACCGCCAACCGCCAACCGCCCACCGCCAACACATGGTGTGCCCGCGTGCTTTTTTGGGGAAACTGTGTAAAGGAACTTTTTTTTTCCCATTAAGGAGCGCCCTGGTTGGGTTGCAGCAATGGCTGACACACCACACCACACCACACCACACCACACACCACGCTACACACCACACCACACCACACCACACCACACCACACCACACCACACCACACCACACCACACCACACCACACCACACCACACCACACCACACCACACCACACCACACCACACCACACCACACCAAACCACATGACACCCCCATCCTGGTCCGAGGTCCCGGTGGGCCGCGATCGGCGGCAGCGGCGGCCCCTGTCCCCCGGGTGGAGGTGTACACAACTCTGTATGGCGCCGTCGCGCAGGTGGTCGTCCCCCCGACGGTGTACGAAACGGTACAGGCCCTGGGCTACCATCACCTCGGCGACCTCTACACAGAGAATCACCAGGTGCTACCGGAGCGAGCCCTGAAGAGACGAGCGCCAGCCCGCAAGGGGATCCCGGGGCTACGTGCGTGGCTGGCCCGCCACGCTGCGGTACTGGTCCCGCTCCAGAGGGAACCCACGCCGCGATGGCAAGCGGCACCCAAGGACTGGATCCCGAGGGCCGTGCCCGCCTATCAGGCGGAAGTCATAGTGGGGGGCCGGGCGGCCAAAACCACCCGAATGGAGACGATATACCATAGGGGGCAGCCCCTCCGGATGACCGCGGCCCTGCAGGACACCATGGAGACCGCGGGCTGGGCGTCAGAACCCCGGGTGTGCCAGCAGCCCCCGGGCACCCTGCCCAGCGACACCAGGCTCCACCGCCTCCTGGTGGCCCTCCTGGATATCCAAGTGCAGGTGGATGCGCCACTGCACGCCCAGCTGTGGGGCGACCACCGGCAGGAGTCCCTGGCCCAGCTCCAGCGCACTGGGGTCAGGGCGCCCACCGTCGTGTGGACGACAGCCCCCCCGACTGCCGCCTACTGGAACTGGGCCAGCACATCGCAGGCCCCTCTCGTGACGGTCACCTCGACGCTGCCGCCGTTTCCGTGGATCGCCATAGCCCCGGCGGCGGTGGCGCGCTTCCAATATCCAGCGGAGTGCATGGCGCACAAATGCCCGGGGCACCCGCACAAGGGGCCCCTCTATTACTCCCTCGATACGGTGGGGACAGTGCCAGCGGAGCTACACCAGGCCCTGCGCACCCACCTCAGGGAGCACCATGGGGACATGGCCCTCCTGGCGCCACACGGCCGGGCGACCAGCCCCCCGCGAGTGTTGGCCCCTGAGACTCGCCCGGGCGTCTGGTTCCATGACCTGCCTGCGCTGGCGACCCTCCGAGGCAGTGTCGTGGCGGTGGATGCAGGGGCCACGCAGGCGGGTATGGCCATGGCCGGGGTCGTCCAGAGCGGGCCTGGGGAGTATCAGGCCCAGGTGGCCTCAGGAGTGGGCACCTCCCAGGAGGGGGAGGCGATGGCCCTCCTCTCGTATGCCCGCCGGCTGGCGACACAGCAGGGGGTTTACTGGCTGGTGCCGGACTCGGAGGCAGCAGTGGGGGCCCTCCGCACGTACCAGGAAGGAGGGCACTGCGGAGATGGCATCCACCACCTCTACGCCACAGTCCTGGGGGGGCAGCGCCTCTCCCCGAGGTCTGCCATCAATGTGGTGACCACACCGTCGCACTGGATCACGGACCTCAACGTCCGTGTGGACGCAGCGACGCGGGAGCCGCCGGAGGTAGACCTCACGTGGCTCCTCAGGCGCCCCTACTCATTTATCCCCCCAGTGCCCTTCCGCGACCAGTGCCAGCTCTCCCCGACGGCGCTGAGTGACTGGTTGCAGGACCGGGCCTCCATACCGGCGCAAGCCATCTACGAGGCCCGCTGGGGGGTGAATTTCATGCCAGGGGGGGGCCTCCCCCTGGACTGGTTCGACCACGACCAGCAGCGCCACATCACGGCGCATCGCATGGACAACGTCCCGACCATGGCCGTCCTAGCCCACCGTTCCTCCCACCGGGGCACGGTGCTGGATACAACGTGCCTCCTGTGCGGGACACAGCCCGAGACGGCGCCCCACTTGTGGGCCTGCTCGGCTCAATCGCACGAGTGGGGGCCAGCCCGCCGGCGCCTCGCAGCGTGGCTCGACCAGAAGGTGGGGCCACGGGCGGCCCCAGTGCGTCACCAGCTGTGGGAACCGACTGTGCTGGAGCAGTGGGCGGCAGCCCTGCGGACCCCCTCCATGCAGCTGGCCCACCTGGAGTGTACGGGGCCCCACTCGCTGGGCACGGAGTTCCTCCGCCACGTCGTGGAGGAGTCCATACGGATCTGGTACGCCCACGCCAAGGCGCGTGCCACACTACTGAAGGCCCGCCTGGGCCCGGGCAGCACGATGGCGTGGGCGTTGCAGGAGCTGCGCCTGCACCAGCAAGCAGACAGGGAAGGGGTGCAGCGGGAGCTCCTGGGATAAGCGCGGTCGCCAGAGGCGAACTCACCAGGTCTCCCCGACTCCCCCTCCCCCTGCCGAGGCCTACACACTTACGCACGGCACGCACACAACACACACAGCCCAGCCCGTTTACCTTTACCCGTGGGTAGACATCCCGGCCTTTTGCCTTTTGGTAACAGCGCCTTCGGCACACCACACCACACCACACCACACCACACCACACCACACCACACCCCACCCCACCCCACCACACCACGCCACACCACACCACACCACACCACACCACACCACACCCCACTCTACCCCACCCCACCCCACCACACCAAACCACATGACACCAGCCCCAATTGATCTGCTTTCTGCACAAGGAAAAGTGGATGCAGCAGTGCGGCAGCAGGTAATGTGTTGCACTCGCAATGGGTTGGTCTGCATGCTCGCTGAAATTTGCCACTGGACTACAACAGTTTAGGGCAGCTCCTCTGTATTCTCTTGTGTTGGTGGTTGCACTAAAATCACCTCGAAGAGAGGTTGTTAGATCAAGCGCAGGCGCGGGCGTCCTATACCCCCCTTTTTGGGGGGGTCATTCGCGTAGCATACCCAAGGCATGATATTTGATGTCCAACCCCTTGTAAAATCATTATTTTGCCCAATAAGACCATCCCCCAATGGATTTTTTTATTCTGAGGCCTCTATCCCCTAAAACTGGATATCACTTTTTTGAGGGGGGGGGGTGGGGGGTGGGATGGGGGGGTCAAAAGTTTTCGCTCAGAAGGCTCCAAGCAGTGGGGTGGCGCATAGCTGTCACATCAAACGCCGGTCGAATTGTAACGCAGCCGATTGCAAAGTTTTAGGTCGGCGGTTTGAATCCTGGTCGGTTGACTGTCGTTGGCGGCACCGCCGCCATATGCGCCCGACCGGAGTTCGAACCGCCAACCAAAACGTCTGCGGGCAGCTGCATTACCATTCGGCCACTGCTTGACGTCAGCCAAAAGTTCTCCTCACTGCTTGGGGCCGCGTCTGCCACTGACAAAAAACCCAAACTGTGTGTTTCTGTCTGACTGACTGACTGACTGCTGGCATGGCTAACTGACTGATTGGCTGACTGTCAGCCTCTCTTCGAGGTGAGCTGGCGAAGGCAATAGAATTTGTGAAAAGGAAGATTTAGATCCTGCACTAAGCACAAAAATGGGCTGTTTCTAGTGGATGGCAACAGTCAGCAGCCTGAAAACCAGACTCATACACAGAGGGCATTTGTCCGCATAGCGCGGGCACAACGCAGGCATAGAGCCAATTATTGGGGTGATTTTACCGAGGCCAACCTCATAGCCACGTACCAAAATCCAGCATGGGCCTGTCAAAAATTGCAGCTAATAACCCCAACTCAAAGTAGCCTTGCACCTCTACAGGCTCTGTGGGCACGGTGGCTGGACACCATGGCTGGAATTTGAAGCCTATTGGAGGGTTGTAGGAAACCCCGTCCCCAATTAATCCGTGATGTGCATTCCACAAGGATCTAAGAATGGAGAGAGACAGCAATTGCCCCCCAGAACACGCAAGGAAACATACACCCGTGGTATTTGCACATTCCCATTGAAAAATGAACAGGAGAGTGGGGTACCACCATGCACTTGCAATGGCTTGTGCTCACATCATTTGGCATTTACTTCTAATCAGGCCTTCAAAACATGATTTGTGATATGGCTGTTAACCTGATTTGATGGGCAATGTCTGTGTTTGGCTTCCGAATATGTGATGCTCTTGAGAACCCCTGTCATCAGTCGTGACAAAGGATGTTGTTGGCATGCTGTCTTGGTTGGGCTGTTGCATGGATTTGCTGTTGAGATTTCCCATAATCTGACAAATCTTTTCTGGTGCTGCATGAGATTTTACAAGCCCTCATAATTTATTGAGAACAAGTACAGTGTTTTGCAAATTGGGTGTGCACATGTCTTTCGTTTGTCTGAGGCAGTTGCAGCTCTCTCTCTCTCTCTGTGTGTGTGTGTGTGCGTGTGTATGTGTGTGTGTGTGTTGGTCTGAACAAGAAGTGTGTGTGTGTTCACCATGCCCTTTTCATTGTTGGCCGGACCAGGCTGAGTCCTCACACCCAGAGCCTGTTGCCGTGCCATCTGCAGGGCTTTTTTGGGTGTTGGCGTGTCCGCATCGTATGTGTGTGCAAAGGTGTTTGTGCATTTGTGCATTTGTGGTCTTTTCCCTCCCAAAGATCTGAAATGATCTGAAGTGATGTGTGTTTGAGACCTGGGTTGGAATGAGGTACTTGATTTTGTGTGTGTATGTGTGGGACCATCCTAAGAACGGTTGCATCCATCTGACACTTCTTAAATGACATTGCATGAGATGCAAAAGAAACGCCTCTGAAATGTGTGTTGTGGTGTGTTGTGCGTGCACACATGCAATTGTGTGTGTGTGGAGGGGGTCTTTCCTCGATCACTAGCTGCTGCTTCCATTTTTCAGTCTAATCACCTGGTTACATTCGGTCCTTTGTTTAAGTGGTCAATTCATAGAAATGTGGCAAGCCACTCATTCAAGGGGTTTCTGATTTTGTCATGACTGCAATAATGTGATATTTGTGGCCCCTATTCAGAACTCCACCACCTTTGCCTCCACGTCTTGGCTTTGCTTCATAGTAACGACCCTCAGCGACAATGCCGGACTGGGCCCAGGTTGCCAGTATCAAATGCATTGTTGATTGTCAAGGCCCAGTTGGGACCATTTGATTTGTTGCTAGGACCTCATTGGTGTGTGGTTAGCGCCTCAATGATGGTTCAAACCATCTGACACCTCTCATCTGATGTTACATTAGACTTTACACAATATGTGAAAGTCACCTCAAAGAGAGGTTGTTAAGCGCAGGCGTGTGCGTCCTATACGCCTCCTTTTTGGGGGTCGTTCGCGTAGCATACCCCAAGGCATGATATTGGATGTCCAACCCCTTGTAAAATCATTATTTTGCCCCATAAAATGATCCCCCAATGGATTTGATTCTGAGGCCTCTATCCCCTGAAATTGGATACCACATTTTGGGGGGGGGGGTGGCGGGGTCAAAAGTTTGTGCTTAGAAGGATTTGAATGAGGCCGGGTACAACAAAGCCATAGGTTGGCCGGCGCGGCCGGCGATCTGTTAGCCGGGAATCGAACCACCGACATGACTGTTGGCGGTCGATTGCATTACCACTCAACCGCTATTTTTTCAGCTATACCATTGGCTCCCCACTACTTGTAGCCGAGTCCACCAATGAAAAACCCCAAACTGTGTGTTTCTGTCTACCTGCCTCCCCCCTGCTTAGCCAAACTGACTAAGGCTTGCCCGACTAACTGACTGATGGGCTGACTATCTGCCTCTCTGTGAGGTGCACTGCGCAGGCAATAGGGGGAGTACCTGCCGCGGTGCGCGTGAGGGTACTGGGGTTGTTCCGTAGACCCTTTCATCCAGAGCCAATCACGGGGAATGGTAACGCCTCACAGCCCACCGGGTACCATCTACAACTCTCCCGGTAGACCATCTCCTGGAGAAGATGTTCAAATACCTGACACGGTGCGCGCACGGTGTGGACACTCCCCCATAGAATCACCGCAAAGAAAGGTTGTTTGATCAAATGCAAGCGCGTACGTCGTATACCCCCCTTTTTGGGGTTCATTCGCGTAGCATACCCCAAGGCATGATATTGGATGTCCAACCCCTTGTAAAATCATTATTTTGCCCCATAAAACGATCCCCCAATGGATTTGATTCTGAGGCCTCTATCCCCTGAAATTGGATATCATTTTTTTGGGGGTGGGTGCGGGGGGGGGGGGGGGGGGTGGCACAAGGCCTTGGTGGTTGGCTCTGTTAGCCTGTGGTGGCGCCTATTGGCCTCTCGCTCTTGAACTTTCTGCTATGACAAGCAAGCATCGGCACTACTGCGGGCATCCGCACTGCTGCAGGCATCCACCTGCCTGGGTGGGAATCCAGAATGCAGCTTCTGCCCATGGCGTCCTCCCCTGACGGCCTGATCATTGCCCGGTATGTGGTCATCACGAAGACCCCAAGCTGGGAGGTGCCCACCACAACCAGCAACGTGAATGTCACTCAAGGGCCATGGGTGCTAGCTCACCAATGTGTGACTTGCCGGTAGTGCGTTGCAGTAATATCGTCTGCGCTTTGCGTCATTTGTGGCGAGTGTGTTGCAGAAATATCTTCGCCCAGAGTATTCGCACTCTGGGGGGGTAGGGGAGGGGGCGTCAAAAGTTTGTGCTCAGAAGGATTTGAACAGGGTCAGGTACAGCAAAGCTTACAAGTTTGATGGGCGCGGCCGGCGGCCGGCCAGCCTGGAATCAAACCACCGACCCGACTGTTGGCGGTCGATTGCATTTCCACTACACCGCTGTTCTGATACACAATGGGCTCCCCACTGCTTGTACCCGAGTCCATCACTGAAAACCCCCGAACTGTGTGTTTCTGTCTGCCTGCCTGCTTGCCCAACTGACTGCTTGACTGATTGGCAGCCTCTCTTCAAGGTGCACTGCCGAAGGCAAAAGAATTTTGTTCTTGTTTGCTGAAGCATGAGGCTTCTTGGTGATTTGTGTAGCGGGGCATCCATCCCCTCACCAACCATGCAATTCGGAGAATTCAGAGATCATCTTGTCCACCAAACCCATGTTCCTTGGGAACAGATATGGTTGGCTATGAAGCCAACAGAACCCAAAAACGGGTTAGAAGCTTCCCTTTCAAGGTTCAACAATCCGGTAGGGAGACCGGGGTATCTATACCCAGAGGGTTCCAAATGGCTCCATTTGCACAGTGCCGTGCGCTGTGCACTACTTTTGCGGCGACCACACCCGGAACGCCTTGATTTTTAGTTCCCCCCCCCCCAAAGGCCCCTAAGGAGAACAAACCCACTCGATAATTACCATTTGATGCCGATCTCAACATGCTGCTGCCGCGGCCAAAGCGTTGCCAATGGTCATGCCAATGGGTACGCACATCATATGAACACGCCCGCTTCACATTGCGCACAAGCAGCAAAATAGTTGATTATATTGCCCTCTTGATTGTGGGAAGGAGGGGTGTTTACAAAAGTGTTGTAGCTAATGCCCTGTCTTGCCCTATCCGGCGCATCCCAAGGTGAAAATACATAAGATGACCCCTTCGGAGCAACCATCACGCCGGTTTGGGTCCCCCAGAAGTAAATGCATGTGATATAGTGGGAGCATATGCCACCATTTCCCACAACATACCAAATGTGTTCAGATTGGAAGTCGAGAGGTGTCTTGAGCGACTTATGATGACAGCAAACACGGAGTGTCTGTGCTGAACCCCCCCTCCCGCCCCCCCAAAAAGGTTGTACCAACTGATCTTCATTGTACCACCGGTATACTCACCCCGCCTGGCTGGCAAACTCCACCAGGGCAGGCGCTTAATTTGGTATATTGCTGACCAAGGGTAGGAGGAGTTTCACAGCCTGTCACCTCTCCCCATGTTCTCAGTGTACAATGTAGTGCCAGCCCAAGCCATGACGGTGTCTGCGGACAGCAAAGACAATCAGGTCTAACCCCTTCGCTGGAGTGCAGGGCAGGGCAGGGCAGTGTAGGGCAGGCCAAACTGGGGCAGGGCAGTGCAGCGCAGTCACAGGGGAATGCAGGGCAGGGCAGGGCAGGGCAGGGCAGGGCAGGGCAGGGCGTTCTGGGCACTGCAGTGCAGTGCAGTGCAGTACAATACATTGCAGGGCAGGGCAGGGCAGGGCAGGGCAGGGCAGGGCAGGGCAGGGCAGGGCAGGGCAGGGCAGTGGAGTGCAGGTCTCAGCACTTATGTGAAGTAGGTGCAGGTCTGTCCTTTTGCCTTCTGAAGGCGTCCCCCCCTTCGTACGCGGCATTCCCCCAGCTGCCTCCTCTCTCCGCCTGTACGACCCCCACCCCCTCCCCTGCGTGTGTAATCCACAGCCATCCATATACCCCCCCCCAGCCCCCTGTAAAAGGTACGCCCTTGTCCAAGCTACAGTGGGCGTAGGGACTGTGTTGGTACCGAATTTGATTCGGTACAAATGTAGTGCGGCCACATAAGACATGGTTTTGGCGACAAATTTGCCAGTTACATAGGGTCATGGACACATTCCTTGTGAGTGTTTGCCCACTTGAACCCCCATAGTCCTGATTTTGGGCAGTCTATCCCCCCTTCTTTTCACCAGCTGACCATGCAATCTTCTCTTTTTCAACCTGGGCTTCTACGGCGTTGTCCAAGCTACAGTAGGTGTAGGGACCGTATTAATTTGGGACTTTTGTGTAGCTTTTACAAGGGGGGGCAGGGTACCAATGAACGAGGGGTAGCATTCACAGCTCTACAGTTGGTCGTCGCCTCAGCTCAGCTGAACTCAAACGGTCCGGAATTGTCTGCCGCCGCGAGTTCTGCAGCGTTGGATTTGTTCCGCCTGTGTGCCATTGCTGCCCTCCGCTGAGCCTCTGCGTGCCTTAGGCCCCGTGGGAGAAGATCTTGTACCGCAAGCAGCCCTATGACGACAACTATGTGGACGAGCAGCAGTTCCTGGAACAGATGCGAGAGAACGGTGTGGGCCCGGGGACGGGCGGGGCGTGTGCCGCCCGCCATGCGCGGTCCCATGGAATGCGGCGGCGCACAGCAGAGCCCCCGCTTGGCCTGTGTCATGGATTCATGTGACTTGTGCGTCCAGCGGAACTCCTTTGGGAGTACGTTTGGGGACTGAGGGCTGGGGATGGCGATGCGAAGAGGGAGTGGGGGGCGGTGGGGGGTGGGGGGCACACATTCGCGGTGGTGAATTTCGCTGTGGGAAATTTCGCGGAGCCCCCTGGTTGAGTGGATCACCCCCGCCAGAGTCCACAGTGTGTACCGCCGGCGTGCCAGAAATTCGCGGAGAGCCCGGAATTTCGCGTGGGAAATTTCGCAGTCAATTTGAAACGCGAAATTTCCCACGCGAAATTAAAGTGCCACGAAAATCCCCTTCCCCCTGTAACGTTGTGCAGCCTCGGCGGTAGCAACCATCGTCAGGCAAGGGCTATGAATGAAGACCCGGCGGTACCGTCACTGTTGTGCCCGCGACTTTTGTGGCGCCAAAATGTGAAGTCACATGTACGTGGGCCCACCGTGTGGCAATGACGAGAAAAGGGGGGCAGGGACACACGTGTGAGGGTTGTCTCTGCCCGTTACAGCGTTGTGCTGTGGAGTGCAGGCCATGTGGATTGGGCGTTGATGTTAGTGGGGGCCATGGGACACATCTACACCCCCCTTCACGTCCATTGCCTGAGCACGGCCCTGAGCCGTGCCCGCGCAAGGGGGGGGGGAGGGGCAGGAGGGGGAGGGGTATGTCTGTAATTCCATGGGCGCTGTGCAGTCTTCGGGGGTGGACAAGGGCGTGCTTGCACAAGGGGGTGGGGAGTAGGGGAGGTGGACATGGTCCCATGGCAGGCCATCAGGGGGTGTTGGTGATCCCATATCTTTCACATCTCAGAGCAGGGTCCCGAGGTGCATGCAGTGCGTGTAGGCGCCCTCTGTGCACAGCGAGGGCAGTGCATTGGTGGGGGGGGCCCGCGGTCTGGTTCCTGACGGGCACTGCCGCGATGTACCATCCCTCCACTGCCTTTTCAGCTGATGTCAAGGTCTTCGAATATTGGGAGTGTGTGCGGGAGAGTGCTGCTGTCTCCCAGCATTTATGTATAGGTCTGTGTGCACGTTGCTTGCTGCTCATGGCGCATGCCTACTGGGCAGTTCGTGGTGGTGTTTGGCAGATGATGGTGGTTGGCAGTCAACACCGGGTGGCCAACGATCGGATTGCAGCAAGTCTTTGGCAGGGGTTTGTTGGCGCCAGCCACAGGTGTCCTCATCTACAATCCCCCCAACCCCCAAGCCAAGGGGCAGGAAGCTGTATCCTTCTCATCCACAAAACTACAGAGCTTGGCCTAATGCACGGTCTAATACGTAGTAGATCCGATATGTACGATTATTATTGTACGCACTATTAGATCTACTACACATATTAGATCTGCATACATGTAGATGCATATATGTAGATCGTAGTATTAGATCTGTTACATATTGCATCTGATTCGTAACATTAGATCTAATATGCAGATCGTAGTAAGCAGTATTCGATCTAACACCACAATCTACACATTTAGATCAAATGCTACGTATTATACCAAATACACTTCAGATGTAATACGTAGCATTACTTTTATGCAGTATGAGCTAATATGTATTAGATCTAATACTGATCTACTGATCTAACACGACCCATTTGATCTAATATATCGTCATAGGTGTAATATGTAGTAGTTTTGTGACATGAAGTATTAGATGGAACGTATATTACATTCAATGCTGCTCTACAGATCTAATACTATGTATAACATCTAATGCATTGCATTAGATGTAGTACGTAGTAGTATTCTTCTATGTAGTATTAGAACGAGCGCATATTAAATCTATTACTGAGATACAGTACAATACTAACGTATTTGATTTGATATGCAAGAGGTCTAATACTGATCTACACATCTAGTACTACGTATCAGATCCAATCCGCATAAGATCTAATACTGATCTACACATCTAGTACTACGTATGACATCCAATCTGCATAAGATCTAATACTGATCTACACATCTAGTACTACGTATGAGATCCAATCCGCATCAGATCTAATACTGATCTACACATCTAGTACTACGTATGAGATCCAATCTGCATCAGATCTAATACTGATCTACACATCTAGTACTACGTATGAGATCCAATCTGCATCAGATCTAATACTGATCTACACATCTAGTACTACGTATGAGATCCAATCCGCATAAGATCTAATACTGATCTACACATCTAGTACTACGTATGAGATCCAATCTGCATCAGATCTAATACTGATCTACACATCTAGTACTACGTATGAGATCCAATCCGCATAAGATCTAATACTGATCTACACATCTAGTACTACGTATGAGATCCAATCTGCATCAGATCTAATACTGATCTACACATCTAGTACTACGTATGAGATCCAATCTGCATCAGATCTAATACTGATCTACACATCTAGTACTACGTATGAGATCCAATCTGCATCAGATCTAATACTGATCTACACATCTAGTACTACGTATGAGATCCAATCCGCATAAGATGTCATACTGATATACAAATCTAATACTACGTATGAGATCTAATCCGCATTAGATCTAATACTTGATCTGCACATCTAGTACTACTTATGAGATCCAATCCGCATTAGATCTGAACAGATCTAGTACTACGTATGCGCATCAGGCCAGCCGACATTTTTGCACTCCGCGGTCACCTACCACCTACCCCTTATGGAAGACCCTCCCACCCCCTCCCCAACTGCCGGGCAGCTGAGCTGTCTGCAGTACACCTGTCCCCATGCCCAGACAGCACTCGTGCTGCCTCAACCAGGGGACATTTTGCCCTGCCACGACTGGGCAGAACAGGCGAAATAGACGGGTAGCCGAGATGGTTTTGTGCTCTTACCCTCGGGACCGAGGCGGTCATTAAGACCGGCCCTCAGTCCGGCTGCCGCCTGCGCGCCGCCGGTCCTACCCCCACCACACCGTCATAGGGACTGCCGTTGGGGGTATTGGGGCAGCACAGCCAGAGGGGTGCTGTGGGGTGTTTGTGATGTGGGTTGCCGTGTTTGAGGTGCGTGTGCCTAGAGGTGTCTGTGGAGTCGTATGACAAGCACTGCTTGAGCGCACTGCAAGGCCTCCAGTTGTGGGGGGTCAGCCAGTCACAGCTGCAGCTCAGTGCAGGGTGCCACACCTGACACCTTCCCCTCCGGGGGGGGGATTATGCGGTTCCCATATTGTCGCATATTTTTCGCATGATTTTCGTGGCTCCGCCATCGCATAATCCCCACCCCCCCAGCTCGCCTTGGAGGTGCAGGGACGGGGCCAGTGAATGCAAGGGGAATATCATCCTTTGCAGGACCAGTCTATGTGGGCAGTACAGCCCTCCCTGCCTCCATCCCTCTTCCCTCCTTCATCCTCCTGCTGCCACAACCCTCTGCACATCTTTCCAGTGGTCATCTTCATTATTATTTTCAAGCATCTGTGGGACGATCAGTTGTCGTTGAATTTCATGCTGTGCTTGGACGGCTGCCTGTTTCTGTTCTGGATCCTGTGTTTGCCAGTGCTCAACAAGACCTTCGACCGTATGGCTCCTGTGCATTGCATCGTCGCCTCATCGATACTGAATGCAGAACAAGCACGATTGAAATTTGGGGGGGGGTTCAATATATGCTGCAAATTGCATAAAGCACCTCGAAGAGAGGTTGTTAGATCCAGCATAGGCGCGCACGCCATACATCCCCCTTTTTTGGGGGTCATTCGCGTAGCATACCCCAGGGCATGATATTGGATGTCTAACCGCTTGTAAAATCATTATTTTGCGATACAAAATGATCCCCCAACGAATTTTTTGATTTTTAGCCCTCTACCCCCTGAAACTGGCTACCACTTTTTTGTGGGCTGGGGTTGGGGGAGGGGGGGTGGGGGGTGAAAGTTTTTAGTGGGATTTGAACCCTGGTCTGCAAAATGGCTGAGGGATAAACCATCAGGCGGGTGGCGAGGGGGTCCGGGAATCGAACCAGCACTGGCACCGGTCCGCTCGGATGCGGACTGTTTTTCCACTCGACTACTGTCGGTCGCTGCAGCAACAAGCCTCTTGTTCGTTTGGAGGAGTAGCAAACTCTTGCCACTCCGCATCATCGCCTGCATCCGCACCCACAGTACATGACAAAGCTGACACAGCGAAGAACCGTGTACGAAATGTACCTTCAACAATGAGCAGAATTCTCACGAATATCTAAAACTGCGGCTAATAGCAGGCAAGGCAGTTGAATTCCCTAATTTACACCAAATTCACCAAAACTTACGGGAATTACGCCGCTATCCGCGTGATTGACAAATTCTATTGCCTCTGGCAAGGCACCTCGAAGAGAGTGCTACAACACTAGAGTCAGTCACTAAGGCTAACAGTCAGCCAATCAGGCAGGCAGGCAGGCAGGCAGTCAATGAGGCAGGCAGGCAGGCAGGCAGGCAGAAACACCCAGTTGGGGTTTTTTGTGTCAGCCTGTTCCAGTGCACTGCACGCACCATCATGTGGGGCTTTCCAGAAAGCGGGAGGATTTGCCACAAAGATGAAGGAAGTGCGCTAGCTGGGCAACCTGAAAATTGCTCTGCGGGGGGGGGGGGGTGACATGGACGCCCGCCGAAGGAGGGGGGGGGGGGGTTGGAGAAATGGGGTTCCGTGTCGGGCCCTTTGTTTTGTCTAAGAACGGATGTTGGCGCCAAAGGCACAGGAATACAAAATTTTGGCCCGAAAAAGTTTTTTCCACCAATAATTTCCCCCCCCCACATTTGAGTCGTCAAAATGATCAGCGCGACGTGGGTATCATTTTGAGCCATATATGTTGGGTTGACCCCCCCCCCCCCGGCACGGCAGGTCGGGCGCCCCCGCCCTGAACCCCCCCCTCCCGTCACGGCGGCCAAGGAGGGAGGGAGGGGGGGGGCCTGGGAAAATGGGCCTCCGTGTCATCCCCCCCCCGCAGAGCAATTTTCTTCCCGCCCTGGTTCTTACGGGTGTGCAGACTTTGGTGCGTGGAGTCAGGGACCCCAACACCCGCCCAACAGCTGAACTTTACGGACTCTACTTGGCGGAGTGTGCCCCCCACGGCACCGCCGCACTGTCTGAGGGCCCCCAAACCCAATGATCCAGGATGGTGGAGCAAGTCTGGCATGCCCCTGGGCAACAGTGTTCATTCCGCCGAGGACAGTGGGGCATTGTGGATGTGCTTGTGTGGCATGTGGGATGTGGAGGGCTGGGTGCCCTGGGAGGTCCGGACATGTGTACGTGCTTGTGCAATGTGCACGCGTGCCTGGGGCTGGGGGTTTGGATGCTCGCACATGAAGGGACAGGGACCATCCCTTTGTGCAGTTAAGAACGTGCAGGAGACGGCGCACAGTGTGACCCTCTTCATCGTGATGCTGCTGCTGCTGTCCCCCGTCATGCACACGTTGACGTACACTTTCTCCAACGACACCATCTGGGCCCTGGCCATCCTCTTCCTCTTCATCCACGTGTTCTGCAACGACTACAGATATATCAATGGCTTGTCGGAGAAGTGTGCCCATGGCCCTGCCGGCATTGTTTGCCCTCACCACGCACTGTGTTTGTAGGGCTGTGTGTGGGGAGGGGTATCAGTGCAGTTTTCCAGTGAGAGTGGAATATCTGTCCCACCGCTCAGAAATGCCACTTGTTTCCTTCGGCCTGTTGTGTCAGAGTGCGGCATGGGGCTGGAAGCCTTTCTCCCTTGATCACCGTGTGGGACTCCTCCCCCAGCACCACTGATCTCTACACACTATCTGCAGGTTGGTGCCGCACTCGCGTTGTGTCATCAACTTTTGGCTGATCACCATCCCGTTTGGTGACCTGGTCCAAGCCATGAATTAAACGCTGGCCAGGCCATTAGCTGAATGATAGATTTACACCTAAATGCGTAAATTTTACGTGTTTATAGGTGTAAATCACCTCGAAGAGAGGTTGTTAGATCAATCGCAGGTGCGGGCATTGTATGCCCCCCTTTTTGGGGGTCATTCGCGTAGCATACCCCAAGGTATGATTCCTGACGTCTAACCCCTTGTACGATCATCATTTTAGGACCAAAAATGATCTTTTTGATGTTGACCCCCGTCGCGGCCGTACCCGTGTACCCCTTTTGAGGGGGGTCAAAACTTCTTTGCGTATTGTGGCCGCTGTGTGTGTGTTTGGACCTGGGTCCTGAAGAATATTTTTCTTGTGTATGGACCCCCTAACCCATGGCAGGGGTCCTGGGTCCCAACTCCGGGTTTGCCCAGTCGCCCCTCCCCCCCCCCCCCCCCGATGGCCCCTTGCCAGTGAGGACTTAGCCGTTTTCACACTGGGTAGGCTGTTTAGTGCAGAGGTTGTTAAATCAAAGCCACGCAGGCCGGTATCTCGGGGAAAACGCCCCCCCCCCCATTTTGGGCCTTTTCAGGCCTATCCGCGTACCCTACCCCTAGAGGTTGAAATGTTGGTTTAACCCCTTGTAATATCATTATTTTGTCCAACAATAAACGCATCCTCCAATGAGTTTTTGGCCCGGACCCCCCCGACCCCCCCCCCCCCACTTGAAACCCACTTTTTGGAGCTTTTGAGGGAGGGGCTGGGGGGGTCCAAAATGCCAAAAAATCGACCCCCCTTTTTTTGGGTCGAAAATCATGAATCTTTTGGTTTTTTTTCGATTTTGAGCCGAAGAAGTGTTTCCGGGTCCCGACTCCATGGGGTTTGTATGGGGCGGAGTGGAACGAGCGCTGGTGTAGTTTATGCACTTTTCAGCCATTTTTGCTATGTTGGCGGTTTTGGTGACCTCGGTGACCCCATGGTACCCACTCTGAGGGGTGTGAGTGGGGATGTTGTGACAGTATATGCCTACTAGGATACGGAAGGCTGTTTTTTTTCAGTTTGTAGCCTTGCCGAGGGCTGGTCAAGACCCGTGCCAAAGACGGGAAATGAGTGTTTCCACCAATAATGGCTTACATGAGTGAATGGGCCGGTGCACAACCTACTTTTGCAGTTTTTCACCGAGGGCAGGGCAGCTCAAAAAGCGAAGTTTTCAAAAAAAAATTTCATACTGTGATCACCTAAAATGACCATCCAGGGTATGTAAAGCATGTTTTAGGCCATATTTATGTGTTTTTCATCTTATTTGGGTATTGGGTGCGGGGGGGGGGGGGGGGCTCCCAAGGGATTGGTACACAACCTGCTTATGCAATTTTTCAGCCTATACAGCTCAACGAAGTTTCCCAAACTTATTTTTTTGATATTGTGATCACCTAAAATGACTATCCAAGATATGTAAAGCATGTTTTAGCCCGTATTTATGTAGCTTTTACCCTATTTTGGGTGTGTGTTGCTTGGGGAAGATTCTCTGCGAGGTGGTATTGCCGAAGGCAATATAATTTTTCATAGTTCGATTTTTTTATGAAACCCTTCCGTTGCCCCTAGGATGTGTTTGGGTGATCATTTGGTGACAATATGGGTACTTGAGCACCCATGGGGACCCATGGGGGTATGCGCGGGCTACATAGGGCAGCCCATGCTACGCATGGTTGGGGCCAACGGTGGGTCCAGCAGGGTCCCCAGGGTGAAAAAAAGATGTTTCCCAAAGTTGTTCCTAGACCACTTGGGATGCTCAAACAAGTGTTTTAGCCCGCTTTGAGCTCGTCTGAAGCAGCCTCGCCACGTTACACAACAGCAATTTTGGGGCTTTTGGCGGGCCCATGGCACGGGCTACATATCTAGCTCCCAAGTGACCACTGGTACGGGGGTCTAAGCGTTTTTGTGGGCGATTCCAAGGCTTGGAAGCCACAAAAAGTGGGGGCTGCGGGTGGATTACGTGCCCTTGGATTTCTGATTTGAGCCACATAGCCCAAGATACGGCCCTTTCTTGGTTTTGGGGATGATGGACGCATACAACGCACAATGAGGGCCTTTTAGCTGAGTTTTGGCTGTTTCTCGAACATATTGTTAGTTAGTTAGAGGGCAACAAAGGGCTCTTTGTCGCGAGGAAGTCAAGGCACAGGTGGTGTGTAGCAACCGTTTCCCTTCGTTTGGCCATTTTGAGTGGGTTCTAGGGTTGTTTTGGGCCAAAGGGGCCAGTTTTGGGGCAGAAAATGCGCGGTTTTGGGAGGGCCCCTCCCGACTTGGCGCCACCGCCATGGGGTGCCACCGTCGAGTTTTTGGCTTAAACTTGAATTTGGCAAGGCCACCACCTAGGCTCTAGGATGGCTAGAGTAGAGTAGAGCACGTAGCGTTGAGAGGGAGTGATGGCCAAAACACAAAGGAGAAGTGCTCGCTTGTTGCTTGTTGCTTGTTGCTTGTTGCTTGCTAGATTTGGAGAGGGGTGTAGTAATATATAGGGACAATTATTGGTACAAGAATGGAATTCTTTGCATCAAATTAATGTTTTGTTTGGACTTCACCTTTGCACACGGCATATAACTCTACACAATATCACACTTGCACACAACCATGGCACAACCAAGTATTTAGCCGTTGTGTGACATGATGTTGCCTAAGACGGTGCGCAGAAGGAGACGCCGCATCCTACAACCCATGGGAGCTCACCAAGGCCTATGCAAGGCTCCGAGGCACCATGGTGTGGGAGGCGCGGATTTCATTTGTAGAGGAACAAGGGAGGGCGCAGCACAGGTGCAGCCACCAGGGGGGGGGGGGGGCATGCTGAAGGAGGCCACTGCCCCTTGCCCCCTTTAGTGCGGCAGTGCACCGAAGGTACCCAGTGCCCTGTGCCCCCCACAATGCGGCAGTGTACTAAAAGAGACCCATTGCCCAGTGCGCCCAACAGTCAGGTAGTGTATTGAAGGAGGCCCAATGCCCAATGCTCGTTGTAGTGCGGCAGTCTACTGAAGGATACCCACTGCCCACTGCCCACTGTACAAAAGGAGACCCACAACTCACTGCCCGCACTGCCCTCTGGCATTGTAAATAAAGGCATTGTAAACAACTCACTGCCCAATACCTATTGCAGTGTGCCACTGTACAAAGGATTTACACTGCTGGAGCCATGTCAAAAGGTCAACATGCACTGTTTTTGAGTTATCAAGTTTGTTTCCTGCACAATAAACCAACTATTCGCCTTGAAACGGCTTCGTTTAATGGAAATTTCGGTACTCTATGCAAGCCACAAAGCTTCGTACCCCCTCCCCCCTCCGCGGGTTGCCTGTGAAAGTAAAGTGTATGCCGTTCCCATGAACCCCCCCCCCTCCAATAGACCAGTAATGTTTCACCGTTTGACCACTGGGTGGTCGGGTGGTCGCTAGACACTGTTTTGTAAAAAAAAAAAATGCTGTTTGGCCAGGGGATGGTCATTGTGCAGCCACAGTTCGGAGCTCGGCAAGCCTCCGCCAAGCACAGTGAAGTGCATGAAAGGGGAAGTACCAACGGGCACCCCTCGTGGCCTTGGGGGGAACCCTCAGCTGCAGTACAGATCCGCTAGGTTTGCCTGACCGATGGCACAAGGAGTGGCACTCCACCAGCAACACCATGGGCTGATGTGTCAGCATCCAAGACCTTCTGCCATGCCTGTCCTGTCAGGCCTGCCTGCTGCACTGTTGAGCCCCCCGGTGCTGCAACCCCTGCCCACCATCCCTGCAGGCACACCGGGGTGGTGGCGGTGAATGCTGCAACATTCTCTTCCGTGTTGTTGGCCTCTCGCCTGCCATCGTCACTGCACGCGTTCAGTATATTGGCCTTGTCCATGCTGCTGTTTGGGCTGTACCCAATCCTGCGGCATCATCTGAAGGTGCACCCTCGTCCGGGCCCTTGCCAGACCCTTGTCCAGACTAGCTACTACCTCGAACTTTCTTTGCCATCGCGATATCTTGAGGGGGCTGGAAGGGACGGTGGAGCAGGCAGCATTTGCTTGCGCAGGGGGGGGGGGGTGTCTGGGCCCAGTAGGGGGTACAAAAACTTGGGGCTCTCTCTCTCTCTCTCTCTCTCTCTCTCTCTTTCTCTCTCTGTCTCTCTCTCTCTCTCTCTCTCTCTCTCTCTCTCTCTCTCTCTCTCTCTCTCTCTCTCTCTCTCTCTCTCTCTCTCATAATTCTGCCCTGGGTTGGTGAATGGCTATTTGGTGGTTGGGTTAGTGCGTAGGTTGGGTGGGCTACCGCACAAAAGACGGGGGCAGTGCAACAGGGAACGGGGGGAGGAAGGGAGGGAGGGAGGTGGGGAGGGAGGGAAGGAGGGAGGGAGGGAGGGAGGGTGATATGCAGGGAGGCCACTAGAAATGGTATTTTGGGTGATCAATACCACCCCCAATCCCCACGCAATTCCCTGGCCCTGCCCATCCCACACCATGCCCCCTACCCCCATGCACGCCACTGTTCTTAGCTGCCAGAAACGGTGACAGCAGGACATAGGCAATGGAGTGAGCAGCACGCCGGTGAGTCAGGTTCTGGTCACCGCAGGCAGAGGTGTGGCGCTTGAAGACAAGGCTGTAGCACAAAGGCTGGTTGGGTACCTCGTAGTACAATTTACTGTGCCAGATCTTCATGTCGATCGAGGT
Organism: Eutreptiella sp. 'Long Island Sound 2002'; assembly: GCA_964036045.1. Classification (NCBI taxonomy): domain Eukaryota; phylum Euglenozoa; class Euglenophyceae; order Eutreptiales; family Eutreptiaceae; genus Eutreptiella; species Eutreptiella sp. 'Long Island Sound 2002'. Next base: position 16,060,954 of record OZ038393.1, read on the forward strand.
CATTTCGGTTGGGGGGGGGGGGGTCAGTGTTCTCAAACTGCGGGTGCTCAGTCCCGATAGAGCCTCTGCTCCCAACCATATGGTCAGCGAGATACCTGCATTGGGTTCACACCAGGCACTTCAGTCGTATGGAGGGAGGGAGGGGGCGTTGGTTTGGGCACTAGACTGCACTGCCCCCAAAGTGTCAGACCTGCATAGGAATGGGCACTCGGCCTCAAATGATGACAACCCATGTGTTGCAGTATTTTGGGGGTGGCAATTCCAGTGATGAAGTTGGCAAATGGAATGTCGGAGAAAACAGTCGAAAAAGGTTCGTGCTCTACAGCGCTCAATGAGTCGCCATCCCCATGAATGTTTTTACAAAGAAATGCAGGTGGGGGCGCAAGACATGGCTTTTCACAAATTGTCACCATGATCCAAGCGTACTGGTGGTTTTGCAACCCGAGTAAAGAATTCCACTCTCAACAAAGGATCTCTGGGACTTGTTTGAGGAGCCTTGGCAAAGGCGGCAGACTATTTGCAGACATTTGGTGCAAACAGTTTCCCATCAAAACAGGACTGAAAGACCACTGTTTATCAAAAGCGGAATGATTGCCGTATCCCTTCCTTGCAGTCCAGCTGGGCGTGTACAGGTTGGAGGAGAGAGCGGCAACACACTCACGCTGTGGGGCACGTGCTGCGTCACACTCGCTGTGCACATGATTCCGGGGTTGTTCCTGTGCCTTTTCCTCGATTCGTGGTGTGTGCCTTTCATTCACCTGAACGGTCGAGCACTTCGACAGTCAGCCACAAAAAAAGGAGCAGATACGGCACAGGGGAGTGGCATGTCCTTTTGCGTGCTGGTGGCGGATGGGAGTGTGTGGAATGACGGAAGGCTCGGTTGCGGCATCCGAAACTGGTTCTGCCTCTGCCGCCCCGTCAAAGCAAAGCCCTGCCCCTGACCTGACCTCACGTGCAGCACCGTGCATTGTCTATCGTGTTTGTCCACAGAAGTTCACAGTAGATGGCTTCCTTGCGCTGACATGGTATGCCCGATCCAGCCCTTTCTGTCACGACGTGTCTACAGTTGGAGGCATTGCAGCAAATTTAGGCTGCAACTTCTACTCCGAGTCTTTTTTTGTTTTTCAGAACGTCCAAAATGAGGTCTCCCCACCCACCCACCCACCACATCCCCTCGAACTCTTTTTTTTTTTTTTTTTGCAGTGTCCATGGGGGTTCCGAGTTTTCCAGTGACAACTACCAATTCAATTGGTCATTTCAATTTTCAATTCAATTATTGGATTCACAAACCAATTGCATTTCATCCGCTTTTCTTCTGGCAATTTTCGTCCAGCCGTGGGCCTTGTGAGGAGGGTGGGGGCCTCCCCCTCTGACACCCTCTCCACCTCCGCTCATCTGCAGAATTCCCTCTGCCCTCCAACTCCCAGGCCCTCCCACAGTGTTGGAAGTGGTGAAGATGATGGTGACCTTTTGCAGTCAAACGTTGCTTCTGTAGATCAAGGACTGGGGTCAAACCCTACATCACATCTGGTGCTGATGGGCATCTCTCGTGGCCATTCTTGCCTGGATGCTCCATGGGCAGTGGAACCTTGGTCCCTTGCAATTGAACGCCAATACATTAGGGATGGGGTTAGTTACTTGCACATCATTGCAACAGTCAGACTTCAGGCATAGCCACACTGCCTGAGCTCCCACACGACAGTAGCCTGCACAAGTTCCTTAGAATGCCACCATCAAAGCAATCTGCATGCTCAAAAATCACTCTCTGGAATCAACTGCAAGCAGCTTACACCCTCTACTACAGGTATTTAGCCCTAACAGGGATAAATATTTGGACCGAGCTAGTGAGGATAAGAACAGTGCACATTTGGGACCATGCGCCCCACAGACAGCAAAGCACGCACTTTGTCATGCCCTAGTCTCCATTTTCGTTTGTATCCCATCTTCTTGTATCCTCCACACAGTAGCATGGGGATGGGTGCAAGATATTGGTGCGCCTAGGATGCGTCAATGCATGGGCCCAGAAGCTGTAAAGGTTTAATGTGGGCAATGTGGACTTCCAAGTAGGCCAAAAACTTTGCATAAGTAACCCGAGTGGTTGATGTTCATTTCTGGACCCTATTTCGGTTGTGAAGAGGTTTTGGGAACTTTTGGGGTCTACAATGGGGAACCGTGGCTCAAACTGGGGTAACAACACTTGCTTAGGGTTTGGTATCACTTTTGGACTTGTTTTTGAGTCTTTTAGACCTTTTTTTGGTCTTAAAATTTACAATTTTCAAGGCCTTTACAACTTTTCGAGGGCCAAAACGAGTCACCACAGGCTCAAAACAAGCCCAAAACCAATGGTTTGAGCATCCTCGTCAACCGTGGTTTCAAAATATGTCAAAACAAAATTGCCACAAAATGCCATATTGGGGGCAGTCCAGGTATGTAGGATATTTATGGAGAAGGCTATTTGCATTGAAGCTACCCTAGATGATGAAGAAACACCCTGGGGCACCATCTAGTAGCACCCAACCAGTGGCCTCAAGGACCCCTTTGTGGAGTCAAAAATGGCCAAAATCAGCCTTGAAAGCGACTGTTAAGGACCGCCATTAAAGACCGCCCCCAAGGACCACCAACCCCCAACCACCCACCGCCACCAACCGCCAACTGCCACCAACCGCCACCAACCGCCAACCGCCGAATGCTAGGAATGGTGCAACACGCACCAGGGTAGGGTTAGCAAGGGTTACCCATGGGTCAAAAAGTGGTTTTTTCACCAAAATTCCAAAAAGCATCAGACATCCATGCGCAAACAAGTGTTTTTGAGCCCGTTTGGAGCGTGACCCGTCCTAACCCCCCAAAATTGCCCAAAACGGCTTGAAAATGGGCGATTTCAAGACCCAGACTGGGTTCAAAAGGGCATTTCTTCAAAAGTGACCCTCGGCCATTTGGGATGTGGATGCAATTGCTTTTGGGAACCCATTGCAGCCTTTTGGCCCACGCATTGTCACGGAGGTCCTTTAGGAACAATATCTTTTTTGTTAAGGAACCCCCTTAAGGACCCTCCCCCCCAAAAGGCCCCTTTCCCTAGGCGCAACGCCGTTTTTGTCCCTACGTTGGGGACTCCCGAGAAGGCAGTGGTAAAGTAGCCTGTTTACCCATATGTGGGCCCCCGAGAGGGCAAGGGTGATGTAGCCACCTGATTTTGTCGCCCTTTTTGGGTTTGGGGACCACCGAGACGGCAAGGGTTACGTAGCCACTTCCGCGCTTGATATTCCATCCTACTGCATCCCATAGATTCGTTAATTTTCCGGTGCTATTGATAAATGGTTCACAATGTTCTTCTCCACGCCGGAGGCCCCTCGAGTTGGGGTCAAGGACTCCCACACTCCAGCGTGGCCCCTTGAGTTGGGGTTAAGGATTCCCACACTTCGGCGTGGCCCTTGAGTTGGGGTCAAGGACTCCCACACTTCGGCATGGCCTCTCAAGTTGGGGTTAAGGACTCCCATGATTCGGTGTTGCCGTTGCAGAAAATTCTACATCCCGGAACGCCCCACGGCACATCTCTCCCCCCGTACGACGGGCTACGGTTCGTGTTCTATATACTGTGTGACGAGATGTTTTCTACTTTGACTCTCGCCATGCCACCAGTTATGGAACATTGAGGTGGTCGAACGTCGTGTCACTGAATTTTGCGAAAGGATATGCTTCTCATGTTGGATTGCAATGATTGAACACGTGTGGGACTAGGAACCAATGGTTGAACGGTTGGGAACCCATGGTTGAAGGCGTGAAGGGCTAGGAACCAATTGTTGAACACATGTAGTACCCGCGGTCTTTTTGGGAAACCTCAGTTTCGGAACACTTTTTTTCCCCCCTTAAGGACCCCCCTGCACGTTGACACATAGCGCGTCAATCATCAAAAGAGTGTTTCCATCTCCACATGTGGGGATGGATGCGCGGGCAAAGACACGGGCCAGAATCAGGGCACGGACAAAGTGCAAGGTTTGCTGTCTGTGGGGTGCAGGTTGCATTGTTACACTGTTTGTGTCGTGAACAGCAACATTCAATCCCGGTTCGGGGTTAGTGGGACTCTTGTATGCCCGTACCCCAGGAAGCACTATACACCATATCATCTTCGCAACGTCAAGTGGACATGCATTCATCATGGATATTGTTGTAGTGGCCTGCAACAGACAACATCCTCCTTGCGGCGCCTTTGGCGCTGATGGTCATGTCAGGCTTGATCCACTGCCTTAAGCTGTTTTTACTTGCACAATTGAACCTCCGTTCCAACTTGCCATATCTCTAAATCGAAAACGCTGGGCCCCAAGTATTAATTGGGTGTGAGCAGTACTTAGGGCCTTACCTCTCCACATCCTGTATCCTGGACTCATTGCTACCCTCAAGCATCAGCCATGACTAAGATTTTGCAGCTTGACCATGCCTTTCCACGAGATCTCTTCCAAATCCCTGATCCCCCTTCTCCCAATCTACTCCCCCGTCCCCCTTTCCTTAGGATGGCCAACCCCTGGCTCCCAGCATCCTAGCAGCCCCCCCCCCCCCATCAACAGGAGACATCACACCTGTGGGGCCCCACATAGCACCACCATGGGCTCTGCCGCCTGGGCAGTGGCAAACTCATTTGCCGGGTGGAGGGGGGGACCCTGTCACATGCAGGCTCTGTCACAAGAGCCCTACTTCCAGACCCCCATCCCCATCCCCCTCTGGATTGTGTCGTTGTTGATGGCGGGGGTGAGAGGTCTTAGTCTCAACATGAACCAACACACCAACCCTGTGGCTCTTTGTGCTACAAGATGGGAAGGGGGGGGAGTCCCGCTGAGTTTCACCAAAATAGCGTGCAGGGGAGGGGGGGTGACAAAATGTGCGACGCAAAGTGTTCGGCTCACCACTTTGATCGCCAAGAGCCATGTATCACGGCAAATTTGTTTTGCAGGCCTGGTCCTGAAATTGGCTTGATTGTGACAAATCCCCCTCAGGGTGGGCTCTGACTGCTCACTGCTATGCAATATGCTTCAGGGATTCATAACTCTTGAGCCACCGACAATTGACAACCAGGTACCTCCGAAAGCAAATCTATATTTCATGAAACAAATCTAAATTTCAATACGTGTGTGGTTGTTTACCTCACTGTTTCCCCACATTGTGGCCACAATGCCCCAAAACTGGCTCGGTCTTGGCCATCCTAGAGCTCTGTGAGGATTATGTTCAATTTACCTGGTCATTTTGATGCTCTGCTCCTTGTGGGGCCTAACCCCATATGCCTTGAGACATTAGGAAGCATCTTACCTGCGAAAAACGAGAAAGGGTGACCGGGACAAGGCCCCTGCACCAGCTGCTGGCACTGACATGTGCCGAGTTCTCCTTTGGTGCCAAAGGGGGGGGGGGTCCCTCGGGCATGACATGAGGTCCCCCCAACTAAACGCGGTCGAAGTGTCCCTGTTGGGGGGGGGGGGATACTGGGAGAAGAGAGGAGGGCGATGACCCTAATGACTCTGGTCTTCTGGGATCCCTTGCGATTGTGTCGGCGTCCTCAGGCAGCCTGTAGCCTGTGGAGATGGCTGGGTTGTGAATGCTCGTGTGGATGACACAGGCGCACTCAGGGAAGCCTCCCACCGTAGGCCTTGGGAGGCCACCCGGGATGACGTAGGGGTGGATGTTGGAGAGCGCCAACCCTCCACCCACATGGCGGTTGGTGGAGCGCCAATAGTAACTGTCAGTCAGCATGGGCAGTGGAGTCCAGCAGTTCATTTGTTGCTTCCCTCCTTTGAAGCCCCTCCAGGTTCATGCCACACCCGCTTTTGGTGCTCAGGGTTCTGTTTGGCTTGACAACCGTCTTCTTGGCGCTGATTATGGAGGTGCTGCCCGTTCTTTTTGGTCTGGCCATCGGACTGATCACATTTGTATTTCCCTCCGCCCTGATCAGTGCGCAGAAGGCTTGGAAGTATGTGTGTCATGGCATGGGGTGTGGTGGTGCACTAGCAGGCGTACATGGGGGGGGGTGGGGGGGGGGTGGATCCCCAAGGTTCTGAATCGGTGGGGCAGGACCCCGGGGGGGCAGCCGGGCCGGGTCCTTGTATGCGACCCCCCCCCAGCCCCCCCCCCCCCCCCGGGTTTTGAAAGATAGTGGTGCCGGGTTGGCCCTCAACAAGTGTCCCTAGAGAAAACTGTCCGGCGCCAAAGGCGCCAATTTTTTTTTTTCATACTATGCGTTTATACTCAAAATACTCAAAATTTTGTAGAGAATTCATATTTGTGTTAAAACAATAAGAAAAAAAATTTTGACCTGAAGGAGGGCTACAGGAGGGCTGCAGGCCCTAACAGCAACCCTAGCCCTAACCCGAACCCTAATCAAGACTGAATATTGGGACCGAGCTGGTGGGGGAGGGAACATCAGCTATGACTAGTGAGGGACATCAAGAATGATTCACACATTGATGGCTCTTGACAAAGTGAAATCAGCCTGCAAGTGAACCCCATCACCACAAGGCCCACTTTGAAGGCTTTTTGGACTTCTAAGGGGCCAAAATGCCCCAAAATGGGCTCAAAATGGGCTCATTTCACCCGTTTGTGCACCCCAAATGGTCTAGGATGAGGTTTGGAAAAATGCGTTTTTGAGCCATTTTTGACCCATTTTTGGTCACAACACAGCCCACTGTCAAGGCATTTTGGGATTTTTGGAGGACCAAACTGGGCCGCCACAAGCTCAAAACGGTCCAAAAACACTTGTTTTAGCGTTGCACATGGTCTAGGACCATTTTTTAGAAAAGTCATCTTTTTGCCCCTACTGGACCCTGTTGACCCATTTGGGCACCCACCTGTTTGGGCTTGAGCTTGCAGCTTGCCGCAGCCTAGTGGGCCTAGGTATTGGGGTCTAGGCGTCCGTTTGGGTAATTCTGAGGGGTGGAAACACAAAAAGTGGGGGGTAGCGGGTGGAATAGGTGCCCTCGGAATCGCATTTTGAGCCATGTAGCCAAAGATATGGCCTATTCTTGGTTTGTGGCTCTCGGCATTTGGAGCTTCTGGGGCCTTTTTGGGCCGTTTCGGGGACATATCATGGAGTTAGAGAGCCGCAAAGAGCTCGTTGACACGGGGAAGTCAAGCCGCACGTGCAGTGTACCCGCCGTTTCCCTTCGTTTGGCCGTTTTGAATGTGTTCCAGGGCTTTTTTGGCCCAAAAATGGCTGTTTTTGGCCCTAAATTGCAGTTTTTGAAATTGAGGTCCGCGACTTGCGAATCCCGTTCCTGGCCGCCACCGTTGAGTTTCTGGCTCAAACTTTGTGTGATTGTACTTCACACCCATAGGTATCATCCACCAAAATTTCAGCCGAATTTGAAGCACCACGACAGAATTCTGGTTTTTACCCATTTCGCGCGTGCTGCTTGCTTGCTGCTGCTGCTGCTGCTGCTGCTAAACCTAGTAGGTCCACCCTAGACACTAAAAAGGGTTATAAAACCAAGACTGGTTCCACCAGCTCGGTGACCCTAACCCTAACCCTAATCAAGACTGAATATTGGGACCGAGCTGGTTGGGGAAGGAACATTAGATATGAATGGTGAGGGACACCAATGAGTCACACATTGAAGGCCGTTGATAGAGTGGAATCAGCCACAAGGCCCACTTTCAAGGCTTTTTTGGACTTCTGAGGGGCCAAATTCCCCCAAAATGGGCTCAAAATGGGCTCATTTCACCCGTTGGTGCACCCCAAATGGTCTAGGATGAGGTTTGGAAAAATGTGTTTTTGACACATTTTTGACCCATTTTTGGTCCCAAAACAGCCCATCTTCAAGGCATTTTGGGATTTTCGGAGGACCAAAATGGGCCACCACAAGCTCAAAACGGTCCAAAAACACTTGTTTTAGCATCACACATGGTGTAGGATCATTTTTGAAAAAAGTCATTTTTTGCCCCTACTGGACCCTGTTGACCCATTTGGGCACCCACCTGTTTGGGCTTGAGCTTGCAGCTTGCCGCAGCCTGCTGGGGCTATGTATGGGGGTCTAGGCGTTCATTTGGGCAATTCTGAGGGGTGGAAACCGCAAAAAGAGGGGGGTTGCGGGTGGACTAGGTGCCCTCGGAATCGCGTTTTGGACCATGTAGCCAAAGATATGGCCTGTTCTTGGTTTGTGGCTGTCGCCAGCCAATCTGCACAAAATTTGGGGCTTCTGGGGGCCTTTTTGGGCCGTTTCCGGGACATATGGTGGAGTGAGAGGGCCGCAAAGGGCTCGTTGACACAGGAAAGTCAAGCCGCACGTGCAGTGTACCCACCGTTTCCCTTTGTTTGGCCGTTTTGAATGGGTTCTAGGGCTTTTTTGGCCCAAAAATGGCTGTTTTTGGCCCTAAACTGCAGTTTTTGAAACCGAGGTCCGCCACTTGCGACAGCTGTTCCCGGCCGCCACCGTTGAGTTTCTGGCTCATACTTTGTAGGGTTGTCCCTCACACCCATAGGAATCATCCACCAAAATTTCAGCCAAATCCGAAGCACCACGACGGAGTTCTGATTTTTCCCCATTTCGCGCGTGCTGCTGCTTGCTTGCTGCTTGCTGCTTGCTGCTGCTGCTGCTGCTGCTGCTAAACCTGGTAGGTCCACCCTAGATACTAAAAAGGGTTATAAAACCAAGACTGGTTCCACCAGCTCGGTGACCCTAACCCTAGGGCTAACCCTAACCCTAATCAAGACTGAATATTGGGACCGAGCTGGTGGGGAAGGGAACATCAGCTATGACTGGTGAGGGACATCAAGAATGATTCACACATGGATGGCTCTTGACAAAGTGAAATCAGCTTGCTAAACCTGGTAGGTCCACCCTAGACACTAAAAAGGGTTATAAAACCAAGACTGGTTCCACCAGCTCGGTGACCTTAACCCTAACCCTAACCCCCCCCGCCCTCACCCCTGGCTGGACGCCCCCTGACCCCCGGCCAGACGCCCCCCCCCCGACCCCCGGTAGGAACACCCCCCCCCCCCCGACCCCCAGCAGGAACCCCCCCCCGACCCCCCGGCTGGACCCCCCCCAAACTGCCCCCCCCCCCCCCCCCCCCCCCCCCCCGAGTTTTGACAGATAGCTGGGGGGGTGGTCGCATCAGGACCGTTGGTAGTCGCCCCCCCGGGGGCAGGACATCATCAATCGAGGGCTTGTGGTCCAGCGGTCCAAGGAGGGTGCAGGTGCAGACGAGCTGGTGGTGCATCTTTCTTGGCATGGCTGACCTCCCACAGCAGTCTGCCTGTTCATGACCATGGTCATGCACAAGACATTGTTGCGTGCCAAGTTTGGGTTGCAGCGCACATTGTTGGCGCCGCGGAGGGGGTGGAGGCAGTGGATGGATTGCACCTCAGCAACCCCACTCCCGGGGCGCTGGGGCCTACATGCACGGCGCGTGGGTGGTGCATGGGGGTGTGCATGTGGTGCATGTACGTGCTGCACAATTGGTGCATGTGTGCATGGGCACTAGCATGGGTGGCGTGCACACATGGTCTGGTTCGGCAGCAGGAGATGCGGCCTTATGCAGATGCCCCCAGACCCCCACTGGCAGGCACAAACGTGTTCACACGTGTCAAAGTGTAAGTTGCTTTTTTTTTTGTGTAAGTTGTGTATTTCTTTTTTGGCATAAGTTGAGTGTGGGAAAAAAAACTTGAAAATGTATGGCAGGTGATTTCCATTTTTTTTTGTGGTGCAACCTATGCCAAAACAAAAATACGTGATTTCTGCTTTTTTAAAATAAAAAAAAACACGCGACTTACGCTTTTTGTTATGCGACCTACGCCCAAAAAAACGCGATTCACATTTTTAAAACAAAAAAGCAGCTTGCGCTTTTAAAAAAAAATATGCGCGATTTACGCTTTTTTGAAAAAGATGTGATTTACCCCAAAACAACAAACAAAAAATCTCTCCCCCCCTTTGCAGTGTTGGGCCCCCCCAGACAGCATTTTGCACTGTGCTTGAACAGCTGCTGTCTGTGGAACGCTGTGTGTGCAACGACCAATGTGTTGCTGTGCATCTGCTCAAACGGGATGCGCCCACATGATGCAGCGCTGAAGAGTCTTTTTCCTGCACCTCATGAGGGTAGGGATTCTGAGTTGCTCCTTCAGTGTTAAGGATGGGCTTGCGATGCCCCCACAACAAAAAAGAGGATGTGAACCCCCCCCCCCCGGCCCGCCAAAAGAACTTCATTTTATAGTAGCAACTACAGAATTCCGTGTTCCAATCACAATAGTTAACCCCCCCCACCTATAACCCCCCCCCCCTTTGGCTCGGGCATTCATCAAGAATACTATAACCCCCGGGAGGGCTATAGGTGGGGGGGGGGGTTAATCCTGCCATTGCTGTAGCGCTGGTAAAACTGTAAAGCTTATTGTTATGTCAACCCTCAGCAGAAGTTACAATAACCGGTACTGTTACAAGTAAAATGGATAGTAAAACTGAAGCTACAAGTGAGGCTTGGAAAATTCACATCGCAGCCACATTTTGCATCTCCATTTTATACCTCTGTAGATCTATTTCATCTCCAGTTTTTTTTATCCCCTCCCCCCTCCTGCCGCCACCCCACGCGCTCCTCATTTGTTTTCCCATCCCAGGCCCCCCCCTCCCCCCTTCCACCACCTACTCTACCCCCTCTACATCAGCCTTTATGGCAACAACCCCTCTAATGTGCCAAATATGATGGTGACGCAGTTGGCACCCGGATTCTGCGCCCATTTTCATGCATGCAGGTTGCAGATCAAGGGCCCGTGGGACGAGGCCAAGCCTCCACTGTCAGAAGCGAGCCTCCTCTACGCCCACACCAGGTGACCAAGGCCTTTGGTAAGGACAGGTCAAAGCCGACAGCGCTTGGGCGGAGCTGGGGCTTTGGACAGTGCGCCACTGTCACTGCTACTGGGTCATGATTTGTGCCACTGCCACTGCTGCTGCTACCTTCACAAATTTTGCCACTGCTACTGCCACTGCCAATGCTGCCGGTGCACGTGCTACTGCCAGTATTTCAGTCACTGCCACCGCAAGGGCCACCGCCGCTCGTCATGTACACACACTAGATCAGCGTTTGTTATGCAGGCGCCTGGAAAGATGCTGCTGTAAAGGCCGTTTTTGAGGATCCAGCAGTCAGACGGGGTCGGCATGCCCAGACAAGACCGTGCTAGCGCAAGAGGGGGGGGGATTTGGCACCCAGCCACAGGCAAGAGCCACCCAAGGTCTGCTGCATTGGACTGCACAGGGGTGTGTGTGTGGCTGGGCCCCATACCGGCGGACTTGGGTTGGTGCCTGGAGGCGGCCTGGGAGGGCCTGCTGGCCACCTCACCCCCCACGCTGCAGGAGGGCGTGGGCCACCAGGTCATCCACTACCACCACAAGCTGCCTGGATGTACCACATCCAGCACCGTCAGCGGCGGCCCGATCTGCACGTACTCGTACCCACTCCTCTTGTAGCACATGGTGTACTCCCCGGCTGGCAGCCAGTGCTGGAAGTGGATGACCTGGTGGCCCACACCCTCCTGCATGCGGGGCGAGGTGGCCGGCAGGCCCTCCCACGCTGCGCTTGTTGTTGGGCTTGGGGTGCATTATTCCCATGTGTCTCGGAAGTGCCGTGCGCACGCTGAGCACATTTTCAACCCCTTTTTGCGCCGCAGGGTCCGTAACACCCGTATTCCACCAATATGCCTCAGTTTTGGCCAGAAATTTACGGCGGAAACGCCGTAAAATGCAGGAGCACTTGCCGGAGCAGGTGCAGCAAAGATGATAAATAACAGTGCAGAAAAGAAAAGGTTTGCACGAGTAAGTTGCTGGTGGGTTTTCTTGAAATGTTGAAACCAGGTTTCCTGGAAAGATAGGGGTTTGGGAACAACTGATTTTACGGCAGAGGTCTTTCTGCCGTAAAATTTACAGACAAAGCACCAGAAATTGGACCATGGTCACACATAGGCCGTAAAACAGGACAAAATGTAGTTCAACACTTTGTGCATAAGCTGTGCATAAGCCATAAAAACAACGAGGACCTAGGCAGAGCATGTATACCTGTCATGTATCATGTAAACATTCATCATGCTGATATGAAGGTGACCACACAAGCCCAACGGGATCCAGCTGTCAGACCGTTTTGGGGGGTGGTTTGAAACGGGCTGTAGTTCTTCCAAGTGGGGAGTCCCCCAGTGTCGCTGCAGTGCACCACATTCCTGAATCTCTTATTTCCCGCAATTGTCATGACAGTGGGGTTTTTGTGGCACTGCTCGTCACCAATACCAACGAAAATGTCCGGGTGCATCTAAACAGAGTGACAAATGTCAAAATTTCAAACTGTACAAAGCTGCCATATGCAGGTTACCAAAATATGGGGGTGACCTCAAAGTTTTCCACACAAGCCCAATGGGATCCAACAATTGAAACAGTTAGGTTATTTTTTTTTAGGGGGGGGGGGGGGGTAAAGCAGTTGTAAGAACCATGAATTCTTCTAAGTGGGGAGCCACCCAGTCTCACTGCAGTGCACCACATTCCTGAATCTCTTGTTTCTGGCAATTATTATGACAAAGGGGTTTTTGTGGCACTGCCCATCACCAGCACCAATGATAAATGTGACCATCATGTCCTTGGATGCACCCCGAGCCCATGTGCGCCGGGGGCTGGCAGCTCGGCTTTTTGGTTGCACTACCCCCTGCAATCACACATTTCGCCATAACCATTGCACTTTTACAAACATTATGGATTTTTTTTCAGTGGTAAAAGGGCTACGGCACAGCTTGGTCCCAGTTATGAAGTTGCAATGATCTCACAAGTGACCCATGGAGGTGGTGATCACATTTTCTCGTTGGTGCTGGTGACAGGCAGTGCCACAAGAACCCCACTGTCCTGATAATTGCCGGAAATAAGAGATTCAGGAATGTCGTGCACTGCAGTGAGACTGGGGGGCTGGAAGAATTGCTGGCTGTTACAGCCCATTTCAAACCACCTGCAAGACAGTCCAACAGCTGGATCCCGTTGGGCTTGTGTGGAAACCTTTTGGGGTCACCCCCATATCTTACATGATGAATGTTTACATGATACATGACAGGTATACACGTCTGCCCTTATTGTTTTTATGGCATATGCACACTAAAATGTTGAACTACTTGTCGTGTCTTATGTTACGGCCTGTGTGTGGCCATGGACCAAAGTCTGGCACTTTGTCTGTAAATTTTATGGCGGAAGCGCCGTAAAACTTTATGGCGCTCCCAGGGTAAACTGCCAGGGCCATTGATTAAATCTGGTGATTTTTGTTAGGCTCTATTTTTTAGTCTCAAAAGATGAGCAATGGGTGATTGCCGGTGAAACCTGTCTTTCTTTCTCAGTGTTTCTGGGTTTTGCAACTTGTTTCCCCCTTCATTGAAAATTGACTCTGTTGGAGGTGGAGTGCCACAGCGTGCTGCACTAAGCATACACCAATTTAGACCCCACCTTTTTCCCCTGAATTGGTATGAAAATTCTTTTCTTACCCTGGGTTTGATTGATTTATTCAATCGGAAAGCGATGTGTTTTGGGCCACGTTTCATACTTGGGGTGTTGTTCTTTTTTTTACGGCGCGAGCGTCGTAAAATTTGACATTACACACACCTGTACTCCCCAATACCAGACGCTGTGCACGCAATTTCGTACATTTTTTACTCGTTTACACCCCCCCCTCCTTTTGAGGGGACTCATGGGAACTATGCAAACAGTGCACCCCAAGAAGGGGCAGCCCCTCTTGGCTACAAAATATTCCATCACCAGAACAGTGCCCAAATTCAAACTCACATGTGCCCAAACCTAAACCTCACCAAATGCAGTCACTGCAGGCTTGACCGAGGGAGTAATGCCCCTCCTTTAACCGTAGTAGAAGGGAGAGACTCCCATCCACGCTTTTCCATGTTGAGCCAGGGCTGTAGTCTTCACATTGATGGAGCAATGGTGTCAAAAGATCAACATGCAGTGCTAATTAGTTATCAGGTTTGTTTCCTCAATACTTTGTAATACACCAAGTTTCTGGTACCTTGTGGAGCCTGCGGCACGCAGAAAGCCGTCTCTTGCTGTGCTGGAATCCCCCTTCCCCCTTGGGGGGGGAGAGGCTAAAACCTATGTTTAAGCAATAACCATGCATTCAATTCCCCAAGTGCACCCCTTCTCGGTTTAGATTTACCGAGTGTTTGTTTATTTTCTTTTTTCCTTTTGTTCGTTCGTTTTTCTTACCAGTCTCTCTGTCCCTCACCACTATGGAAGTTGACCCCGCACAAGCACTGAAAAATGACAATGGGTTGCACGGAGATCAATTAGGAGGGGGGCAGAAGGTCAACTAGGTGGTGGGCACCTGGCAGATGTGGGTTTCGTAAAAAGGTGTGGCTTTCGTCCTGACCACACTGCCACCGTCGGGCTGTTGGTGGTGTGAACAAATGCACTGGGAACAGTTTTGTCCACTTGCTCAACAACAACACGTGCACTAGCAACGCATGGCTCCTCAGCAGCAGCTGGGGGTTGAAAGCGTGCAGGCGGAGGATCAGCCGAGGGTATCATGCATGGGATGAGTGGAGGCTTTGGAGGACGGGCAAACCTCAGGTGACACAAGGCCTGGCACAGCCATACATCGAGCAGCTGTGCAGGGAGCCGGGACTGGGCAGTGCTCAGAGTGGGGGGCAACAGTTTCCCTAGGGGTGCCGGAGCCCCCCTCCAGGGAGGGTAGAAACCACAATAACAGTGGCCGAAGTATGTGTCAGATTCCTGTCTTTTTAACGAGCGTCCTTTGACGGCTGGAAGGATGAAGCACTGCCCCTTGCTGCTAAAAAAATGGGAAGCAGGGATGAGACCTACACACGCATGAGCAGTCAGAAGATTCCTCGGTGCTAGTGATGATTCCAACCCCTGGCAAGAAGCCTTGGATGGCAGAATGCTACAGCTTCTCTCTCAGGTGGGGGGCGGGGGACAGGAATGTCTGAAACCTGATCAGAAAAGGCAAAACAGCCCAGACTGTCGATGCTAATGGCCTATTTTCGAAAAAATACAGTTCCAAGCCCCCCTCTAACCCATACATCTCCGGAAAGCCCCCTTCAAGGGCTGTCCGAATATACCCACATACCCCTCCCTACAGGACACTCAGTGGGCACCAACGAGGCAACAATGCCAGCGACTCTGAAAAACGCTCCATGTTTGCGCGTTTCCGGTGTCCCGGAGAGATATGCATTACTGCGCATTGTCTAGGTCAGGTGGGTCAGCGGTATATACTATCCTCTATCAGTTTACATTGCATGGAGAAGGGAAGGAAGGTGTGTATCAGTGTGACAGCGAAAAGCCTGCCAGCTTACCAGCGAGGCGACCAAACACTGAACTCTTGGTTTCAGTGATGATCGTAGGAGGGTAGGCCTGTTGAACCTCGGTAGGCCTGTTGAACCTCGCAATTTGAGCATCATTTGAAATGTTATTGGGCGGCGTGTGCACACACACACAGCAGCAGCAGCAGCAGCAACGGTAGCAACTCAGCCCGTGGTGCCAGGATCCTTCAGAGCACTGAACACATTGTTTCCTGCAGCCCCTAGACGTATCCATAACCCCTACCCCCCAGAGCCCCTACACCCCTTCCCAAAAAAAAAGTTCTGCTGCACACCTCTTTTCATGAGGTGCACAAGGGGGGATTGGTGCTACCGAGGTGTGCAAGGGCACAGGCATGGCAGTCTGTAGTCTGTAGACACTGTCTGCCCCAAGTAGATGCGGTCTGCTAATTGTACACACTGTTGGCATGCAGTTGCGAAGTGACAGTATTTGGGAAGGGTGCCGAAGCCCCCCCCCCCCCCCCAAACCGTCCACTAACATTGTTTACCCGTGCATATGGGCATGCCTTTCAAGTGAGCAAAGCAAGCAAGGAAGGTGCACAGGGGCAGGTCTCGAGCTAGCAAAGCGAGCAAGGAGCGCAATTTGGTTGGTTTGGCGCATGGAGGGGGGGGGGGGGGGGGGCTGGCGCCAACAAGGCGTGTGCCCAGCCTGATTTGCACCTCGGGAAACAAGGAGCGCAAATCCAGCTAAGCACTCCCCCTTTCCCACACCTCACTCCCGTTCCACTGAACTGGACCAACAAGCAGGTCATACAACGGACATGGCACAGGCCACCATTTGTGCTATGCAGCAGCCAAGAAGCCTTTCATGCAACCCCCTGGTGTGGAGGATCCCGCAATAGTTGTTATTGTGGACAACACCGCCAATGTGAGCCCATTACAGTGGGCAGAGGCAGTGGATCCAGAGCTGCGTCTGCTCACAACACCGTTGTGCCTCTCAGTGTAAGTCGTTCCCATGCACACTGGAATGGAGCGGGGACGGCCTGAAATCCGCATGCATTCTGGATCCTGTTGTAGAGCTGCAGGGTTGTGCTCCCTGTCTGACCATTGTTTCCCTTGACCCGGGCTGTGCCTGCAGATGTTTTTTTTTTTTGGAGACGCAAATCCGACGCCACATGGCTGTGCTTGCAGTTTTTGGGGGGCTGGTGAGCCTAGGCCTTCAATCAATGCGTTTTGCAAGTCTTCAGCGGCAGTGCTCTAGGGACTGGACCATTGCCATACCTGCGAGACATACCACACCCGTTTCAGACTGTTGTCTCCCACCCGGTCAGGCTGTCATGCAGGTATACCCTTCCCTGCTCAGTCTTTGTGAAGTCATAGCCCATGTCGCTGTGCAAGACTGCTTATGAGCTGCTCCGTGAGCTACTGCCAGGAGCACTCGCGGTAGACCAGGACAGCAAGTGCCCGGAAGGGTGCTGCACAACCTGCATGTGTTGTGGGCCCTCGTCCTGCAGCACAAGCCGCTGGGAATGCGAATGGGGATGGAATTGTACCCAGGGAACCGCTGTGCCTCCCGTTTCTCCCGGACTACCAGTGTCTGTTCACATGCAAAATGACAAGGCACTTGGGATTTGCAATTCAGTGGTTTTTTCTCTTTGCAAAAACAATGGAGCGACCTTGTCTATCCCTCACCACGCCAGATCAACCCAAGCCCAACCTTGCCCAATCCCAACTCTAACCCTCGCCTGCAGATGGTTGGCACCTATTGGACCTCTTGCCGTCCTTTCCTTCATGGTGGTGGTTCTCTTCTAAATGTGTTTTCAAATCGAAGGCAATGGCCACGAAACCCCTGCTGTCCCCAGCTCCGACCACTGAACTGTGTGCATGCGACATGCGAACCACGGGATGGACCAATTTTGATGGGAAGCTAGTCCCAAGCCCCCAATCCACTTAGGGATTGTAAACTAGAATCCGATCTAGAGTTCTGCATGTTTGTGCTGTGTTGCAGGGTGGTTATCATGATGTTACATTTAACAGGGTTGGGGTGGGGGGTGGGGTCTGTTGGGGCGACCGTGATGGTGATCTCCGAATTGCGTGAAATTCCTAGAGGAGCCCTTTACAAGGGTGATGTGAGATCCGGTCATGGCCCGGTTCCTAAATTGCACAAGTGATACCCAACCCCTACTCCTCTCGGGTGGTGTTGGAAAGGGCGTTTGGTATCAATATCTGATATTAGCGCGCTCCATGAAGCCAGCACACCTTCCTCCCACGCCTACCAACAAAATCAAAACCCCCATGGAAACAAGACCTTGAAGGGGCCGTGTAGACTCGGCTAGCAATCATCACCATGCAACCACACCAGCAGGCACAAAATGGTCAGCAGCTTTGACCTTTCGGCATGAAGTTGCCCAAAGATCAACACAGTCCCTTGGGATTGGAATGCCATGCACCTTGACACGCTCACGGCTGGTGTTGGTGCTGTTAACCCTCGTGTGCTGTGTGTCAGTAGCAAGAACCTCAAGCAAGACGAAGCGCAACAGGCAGTGGGAGGCCTGTGGTTGTGTGCAGCATCATGTGTTTTCTGCAGCTGTGGTCCTTGTGAGGAACCAAACCTTGTGTGTGGACACTGTCCATCCAAGCGCGACACAATCGGGATGGCGCCCCTCACCAAGGTGCTTGCGATACCAGAAAGAGGGGAAGCGCTGGAATAGAATCGGCTGGCATCTGCAGGGCCCTGGGGTTCTAGACGTTTTGAAAGGACCCACCGAGCTCCCTGGGCAATGTTAGTGTATGGGGGAAAATATGGATCTAGTAGTGTTTTGACATCTGACAAATTGGTGGGGATAGGTGCAGTGCAAGTGAACTCCGGTCACCCCAGCTCTTTTGTCCACTAACCACACCGCAACTACTGGTGAGTGTCATGCGGGTCATTTTGGGGTGCGCATTATACTCGCTGCATTTCGAAACTGAATCATTGGTTGACATCCTTATGGTCCGGGGGTGGGTACTCAGCACCACATCACAACCCCGACCCCAACCTGAGCGCCACATGGGTCAGGAAGGATGTAGACGGTATTGCCCACACCGTCTGCCCCACGCCTCAGTACTTGGCCTCTATCCTTGCCCTATGGATCTGCCTGTCGTTATAAGTAAAAGGCCCTCCAAACAACATCAGGGAAGTCATGTGGGCCACAAGGCTGGAGTGGTAGCCATGCCACCTGAACAGTCCCCCATGTGTGCGCTGGCTGCAGGGACATTGATTGCGGTTCGACCGTGGAAGCCCCCCCCCCCCCTCAGCAGACCCTTGCTATGGACCCCACTAACCGCGTCTGTGGACACAGCCGCGTTCTATGGCATGCACATTGCGGGCATGGTGGATCACAAAGGCAAACCAATCCTACAACGCACCAAGATACCAACGAAACCAGCAAGCAGCAGAACTACACGGCATCGAACCGACAATAAAAGGGTGGTTGGTGACTGCAAGACACTCACAACAGTGGTGGGAGACAAATTGGCATCCGTCCTGCTGACCTCACAAGGCAAAGCGCGCATAGAAGCACCCGTACAGCAAAGCATCCTCCGGCACATCCACCACTGTGAGTGCTGGTCAGCAGTGCAGGCATGCCTAGCCTGGGTGGGTAGTCCAGCATACCCTGTGTCATGAGCCCTAGAGCTGCCACATGCCCATGCAAGGTACGGCATGTGGGGGGGCGATACACAGAACCCCCTTGGCGACAGAACCCCCTTGGCGACCCCCAAACACATAGGAGTTGTGCGCTACTGGGCCTGGGGGGGGGCGGGGATGCAGGTGCCCTGGGGTGCTCGGATACACTAAGCCTTCCTCGTTGGGTTCAGCATGTCAGTGCATCATGCGTGCCTTGTGCCAGGGCGGAACAGGGGTAAGGCAAGGGGGGCGCACGGGGGCGCAAGGAGTGGTGCCAGCCTAAGGTCTATACAAGGAAATGCTTCGATGTATGAGCATCATGTGGGACTCATATCATCTTGAAAATGTTTCCTCTAGGCAAAATGACCCCATATGTTCAGTCACCATTTTCACCTTCGCAGACCATTGAGGAATGCTTAAATGGTTTAAGTTGAACTGTTTGGGAGCCAACATGCATTGGAGTATTGGGAGGAGACCAGAGCACTCTTTGATGGGATTCCTGTGCAGCAATTATGAGAGTAGTAGACAACACAGGGCCCATGAAGTTGGTTTGGTGCTTGCGGGTTACCTCTGCTGAGACTGTGCTGACGCACACCCCACAGCGAAGCTGAAAAATCCGACCAAGAAATCCAAGTGGGTTGCTGTCTCAGGCACAATGTTATAATGGGCAGCAAGAACTCTCCACATGCCACATTCCCATTGCAACCCGCTCACAACGGCTGACTGTCATTGTTCATGACTACGGTCGTGATTGTGCAACGGGGGGGGGGGGGGGTGACAGGGTGACAGGGTCTGACAGGGCTAAGCAGACCCTGGTGGTGAGTGCCATACTTCGCTTGAGCGAACCGGCGGGGGGTAATCGCCGAGACCACCACTGGGGGCCTGCAGCGCACACGGGCTGGGGTCTGAGCGAAGGTTAATGCCGTATGGATCCTTAATGTCTTGACCACCACAACCCGCCGCCATGGAGAAACAGAAATGGTGGGGTCAAGACAGCGGCTTGGCGGACCTTCATGAGAAGAAGGAGAAGACCGACACTGCATCATGCGGTGAAGGATAAACGGGTGACTGTCCTGGGCCCCGTAAAGCAACCAGAGATGGACTTTATGTCACACAGGGGGGTGCAATTTTGTGATGCATCTCTCAGATGGTTATGTGTTGCAGATCCCTGGCCACCAATCGTTGATATGTTTCTTCTGGCATTCTATTGCTCTGTTCCAAACTGTCCGCACTGCATGGAACAGTGTTGTTGTTGTTGTTGTTGTTGTTGTTGTTGTTGTTGTTGTTGTTGTTGTTGTTGTTGTTGTTGTTGTTGTTGTTGTTGGTTTTTGTCTGTATGTTGTCTACATGCTTTTAGCCCTGCAGACTTGAGCCTTTTGTTTCTGTTGTGGTACATAAGAAATATCACACAGAAAGACATATAAAAGGATTTCTGTGCATTCTTTTAGTAGTCTGCCACCACTGCCCCTTGGAACCATTCGGCTCAGCCAAGGGGATTTTCCAATGAAATGACAACTGAGATCTGCGCCGCGAAGAACGTTTCTGCGGCCCTGCCTTGGGCCTTCCTTTTGTGGCAGCACATGGTGTTTGGCGATGGCTGGGCAGCGCTACGATCCCCAGTACTGCCCTCCCATCTACCAGTCCGAGTTCCTGGCCAGCAATCAGTTGGTGAAGATCAACCCCAAGTTCGAGCTGCTGAAGCCCCTGCAGTTCGTGAGTGGCACATATGGCCCATTCAAGCCATCGCGTGAGGCCGTGGTCCCATTATGGCTTGCGGTATCTCGGTGGTCCCGCCGTGTCCTGCTGTGGGTGCCCCAGTGTGTTTGTGGAACATGTGCCCACGCTGTTCTGCAATGCAATGCACCGCGCTGCGATCGGCGATGCAAGGCGCTTACTGCAATGCACCCCAATTCCAACCACTGCAGTGCACGGCAAGGCAAGGCGGCGGAATGGTGTGCATGGCGGTGCATTGCAGTTTAGAGCATGCCATTGCAGTGCACTGCAGTGCAGCGTACTGCAGTGCAGTGCAGTGCAGTGCAGTGCAGTGCAGTGCAGTGCAGTGCATCTCAACAGTGCAGTGCAGTGCAGTGCAGTGCAGTGCAGTGCAGTGCAGTGCAGTGCAGTGCAGAGAACTGCCACCTCCTGCATGCACCACACTGCACTGCACTTGCAATGCACTGTACTGCGGTGCAAGGCGTTGCGGGGCCATGCGCTGCAAAGGGCTGCACCGCAACGTGATGCACTGCACTACACTGCCATGCACTGTCATGGATGGTGATACAACGCGATGCAACACCACAGACTGCACCGCGATGTCAAGCCATGCACGGCCATGCCCCAAAAATGCACTGCTCTGCGGTGTAATTCGTGGCACTACGATACACTGCATTGCAATGCACTGCAATGCACTGTAATGCTCTGCGCTGCACTGTAATGTGCTGCGCTGCACTGCCAGACACTACTATGCACTGGGTACAATACGCCGCCCTGCATTGCATGAGCCGTGCCGGCCGAACTCGCTGGTGTCAGAACAAAAAAAACAAGCAATATGCCCTTCCAACCATTCAGTGACTACTCTCCGTATCCCTCGCAAAGTCGTCTATACCCACTGAACAATTCTGCATGTGATCAGTTGGATCTGAAGAAGCGGGGCATGTGTGAGATCTATCCCCCCGATTGGCTGGAATCCTCTCAGCTGCAGGTGCTTCTGCCCTCCGTTGCGCAGTTGCAGCGTGTGGCGGTGTGAGATTTGCGAACTCCACTTGTGAACTCCAGAGTGCCTCCCGCTGCCGCTTGGAGCCGCTGTCCCACAGTGTGCCCGGCTGCGGTTACGCCACAGGGGGGGGCTCGGGGGAGCTCTTGAAGGTGTCACTGATTCAAATGCCATTTGTTGTGAGCCAATTTTTGGGTCAAGACATTGTTTGTTGGGTGGGTGGTTGAGGGTAGGACCCCATCCCCCCCCCCTTTATAGCCGCCGCCTGGCAGTCACATCCTGTGCAGGAATTGGTTCACAATGTCTGTTGGGTGTAGTCGGTGCACCTCCTCCGAAGGCTTTGACCCCCCCGCACCGGCCTGAATCAGAACAGGTTTCTCGGCATGCCCCCCACCATGACAAGAGTGGGAACAAGTGAAATTCCGAAGAACGACCTGCACGACCCGGTTTCAGCGACTGCTCACTGCGTGTCAGATCCGCTGGCACAGTCATGTGCGGGATCGTCGTAGACACTCTGACCCTTGATTCCAAGCGGTTGTCTCGAGTACCGTACGGTGAGCGGGCTGCACCAGCTCATTGTGGTCTGGACCAAAACACAATCGACTGAAGGACACATTTCTTTGGGCCACTTTTGGTACAGAGACGATTGGGTCCCAAACCCCCCTACCCCAGACCCCGTTCAAGCACAGGCCTGCGCACGCGTATGGGGGGGCGTGTTTGTCACTGCGGAGCCGCAAGGCGCCTATGGTACCACTGACGAGGCTTTTCTTGTGCTGACGTGTGCTTGCCTCCTGTGACCAGTGCACCACATGTCTCCGTACGGGGGTGCGCACGGGCCTCGCAGACTTCGACCATGTGGCCCGCGCCCCCTCCCTCAATGCTGTGCCCTGCCTCTCCGTGTGTTCTGGGCAGAGCAAACTGGAGAAGGAGAAGGAGGAGCTCGGGGATTTCGTCCCGCTGCCGTTTCATTTCATGGAGATTGGGAAGATGTTGGTGGACGTCAACACCGATTACCTGAAGGTCTGTGCAGAGCAGGAGTGGAAGGCCCCCTACCCCAAGGGACTGCGCGGTCATGGGACCGGCTGCAGGCGGGCCCGGGAGGCGTGAGCAACGGGGTCCGCATCCCACTCCCACGACCACTGCCCTCTAGGCCCCGACACGCGGCGGAAGCGAAAGAGAGTGGGGGTTCAACCGCAACTGCCCCCGTTGTGTCGTGTGTGACACGTATTGTGTACATATGCCCCGGGACACAGGGCAGATATCCGGGGCATAGGCACAATTTTTGTATAGTGATCCCAGACACAGGGACACGCCTTCTTTGTCAGCTGCCATGAACCCCAAACAGCAGGTCTGGTGCAACATGCACCGCCTGCGGCAGCAGATCGCCCGGGAGCAGGGCCTGCTGGTAGGACCGCCAGCGGGTGATGCGGGTGGCTGCCCTGCACGTGCAGGCATGGTGGCGGGCGATCCTCGCAGGGAGACAACAGAGGGAGAGTATGGCAGAGAAGAAGAAGGAGAAGGAGAAGGAGCAGGTGCACAGCGGGGCTCCTGCTGCGCATACGTGATGGGCCGCCTACAGCACCCATCTCCACCCCCTGCAACACGGGAATAGGCGACAGGTGTGGTGGATCCCCCACACGTTGACCAACCCACGCTGACGCAGATGCAACAACACCGGTCCACCTCATTTCTGCCACTCAAGCGACATCCCCCCTTGGAGAGGCAACCCCTCCCCCACCACCATTGAGAGACAGCCCCGCCCCCATGCCAGACCACTTCACCAGCCTTCCCTGACCCAGTTGCAGGCCCACCGGGCAACGTCCCTTCTGCCCTACCATCCAGCCCAGCTGCCATCTCGTCCCGCCCCTAACCTGTGCCCTCACTCCCGCACCCTTCGCCAAATAATTTACTTCCAGTGCAAAGGTGGACCCTCCCTTTTTTGAGTGCTGTCGGAAATGCATTGTACGACGCGTCGGGGCGTCGTACAAGGCGTCGGGGCCCGACGCGTCGGGAGCGTACGACGCGTCGTACAGTGTCGTACAAGGTGTCGTACAGCACCAACACCGTACGACACAGTACGACATAGTACGACCGCCCTCCCCCTCTAGGCGGGTAAACGATGGCAGCGGACCGTCTTGGGGGAAGGGGGCCTTCGGCCCCCTTCCCAAATATTGGCACTTCGCGTCTACAACATGCCGACAGTGTCTACAATTAGCAGGCCGCGTCTACCTGTGGTGCACAGTGTCTACAGACCCCAGACCGCCCTCCCCCTGTGCAGAGTGTTGCTTAATAGAAGGGGGGGGGCAGAGTGTTGCTTAAGAGAGGGGGGGGGGGGGGCAGAGTGTTGCTTAAGAGAGGGGGGGGGCAGAGTGTTGCTTAAGACACTGTACGACGCGTCGTACAGTGTCGTACAAGGCGTCGGGGCCCGACGCGTCGGGGATGTACGACGCGTCGTACAGTGTCGTACAAGGCGTCGGGGCCCGACGCGTCGGGGATGTACGACGCGTCGGGAGGTGTCGGGGCCCGACGCGTCGTAAAATCCCTATTTCGACAGTAGTGCCTTTTTTTGGCTGTTTCCAAAGGGCACCAGGGATCACGGGTGCTGTGGCATATGTGTATACAACGCGGGCGGCGCAGCGGGTCGCTGCCCGTTGCTGTTTTGTTGGGTGTTGTGGTGGTGGGGCCCGCATGCAATCACCAGCGGGGCTTGGGGGCGGGCGGGTGATGTGTAGGGCCTGTGGGCTGCGGCAGCGCTCTCCGATGGGCTGGCCCACATGGACATGCTGTGGCACGACGGTACTGTGAGGCACGGTACCCGGGGGGGGGGGGGGGGCTGATCCGTGGCACGAGGGCGTACTGGCCCAAACATTTTCCGATCTGCTCAGCCCTGGCGGCTGGGCCCGCCCCCCATGTACCCGGAGCTCTCTCCAGAACCGACAGCGCTGACAGTCAGTGCAACCCCCGCCAGAGCCTTCCAAGCGCCCCCCTCCCCCTTTGAGACCCTTTGAGACAGGATGTACGCATAACCCTGTAGTCCAGAGGGCCAGAGAACAGCGCGGAGCCAGGGCAGGGCTGCACAATCCAAAGGCGCCTGGAGAAGCGCGGAACGCTGACACGATGGACAGAAGGCGATGACAGCCGTGGGGCAGGCGGAGCCAGAGCCTAATGCGGACATTGCAACCCGACCATTTGAGGCCCTTTGAGACCCAGTCCGGTTCAGCCCCAAGAATTCGGATCCCCCTACTTTTCCCGTTCGTTTGCCCTGTCAAGGAACGTCCTGTTGCTGGAACCAGCCGAGACTTTGTAGGGCAGGAGGGCGGTGGGGACAGCCCGAACTGGGGTGCAGTCTGCCGGGGTCCTCACACGACTTGTGCGGCGTGCGGTGGCAGGGCAATGAGCAACTCTGCGATGAGATCCGGGCCCTGCTGCGGGACATTGACACGCAGCGGGAGGAGAAGATCCGGCAGGGGCTGCGGAGTCTACGGCAGTACACATCCGGCATCAAACTTGCAAACTTGACATCACTTGAGGTCTGTTGCATGTGTTGTCCCACAGCCGAGACCCACGGGGGCCCTGTGCAGGCCATGGCTTAGTGGCAAATTTTTACCTTTTCCGGGGAGGGGCGGGGTGGATCAGAGGCCAAAACAGAAGTCCCTAAAATGTGCCTAAAATTGACCTCCAATTTCGAGCCCCTTTGATAACCTTCATTCTTTTCCTGACGAAATTTTTTTCTGATGTGGGTGGGCGGGCGGGTGGGTTGGGCGGAGGAGCCCAGGCTGCCGTTCCGCCCCCTCCCCCCCCCCCCCCCCGTAACGCTAAGCCATGGCCTGGCCCTGTGCCCCCATAGCCTCCTGCTCGCCGCTTGCTCGTCCTTCGCCGTGCGCGTGGGTCCCTCCTGAATGCCCCTGTTTGTCGTTGGCTTTCAATGGCACCTCTTCTCATGGAGGGCTCAACGTGCTCTGATACGCATCGAGTGACGCATTTCGGGAAAGGGATTTTCTGATTCGGGAGGTCATTAAAGGCCACGTTTTTAAGGCTTGGCACGGGTCTAGCAACGGTGTGCTTTGCTGAACGGCGCTCGTCACGCCACATCCCCGGGTACACCGCAAGGCACTGCCATGCAGTGGACTGCCATGGACTGCAGTGCAGTGCCCAGTGCTGCGCTGCTGTGCGCCGCAATCCACTGCAAGCCACAACGCCAGGGATGGGCATGTCTGAAGGAGCAGGATGCCACGGGACGCCCCCCGGTTTGCAGGGATTCGAAGGGCCCTCGTTCAGATCCAAAGCCTTGTTTGTGTGGACTGTATGCCATTCCAAGAGGGCACCCCCGCCCCCCCCGAGGCCTTGTGCCAAACCCCCCCCACCCCCCTCCAGGCCCTCCAGGCCCCAAGGTAGTGCAGACCAGCCAGGTAAAATGTTTGAAAAACGGATCTTGCAACAATTCAGAGATCAATAGTGAAATATGCACTCATTTGGTGATAATGGTATTCGTTACAAAAGTAGGCAACCAGGTGGCTATAGACATTGGGGCTTCGATGGCCAGAGCTT
This sequence comes from Eutreptiella sp. 'Long Island Sound 2002', assembly GCA_964036045.1. Lineage (NCBI taxonomy): Eukaryota > Euglenozoa > Euglenophyceae > Eutreptiales > Eutreptiaceae > Eutreptiella > Eutreptiella sp. 'Long Island Sound 2002'. Next base: position 16,087,147 of record OZ038393.1, read on the forward strand.
GGCTAAATACATGCAAAGTTCAGAGTTGATTCGCGAAGCCACCGCAATATAGAATGGCCCTGAGGTAGTGCAGACCTACCGAGCCGGGATTCCCATGGTTGGGAGGGGCGTGGGACCTGGCATAATGCCGGATTCTTTTTGCCTTGGCTACCGCAGTGCCTTGATTTGATGGATTCGGGTCATGTCCTGTGCATTGACCCCCCCCCCCCTTTTGCAGGTGCACACCACACGCCCCATTTTGTCGTCCCTCTTCGACAACCTTCGCTTCCTGAGCACGAAGCCTGAGGACGGCGCGGTGCTGCCCCCCACTCCGCTCGATGACAGCGAGGCCACTCAAGCTGGGGCTGAAGGCTCCTCTTCCCTTACTCCTGCAGCCACACAATCCCTCGTGCAGTCAGCCGACGAACTGTCATCCCTGCCTCAAGACTCTGCAGTTGACACCTCCTCCCCCATCCGAGTGGCCCCCACAAAAAGGCGACGGACACTGCGCGATGGCTGACAGGCTGCAATGCGGATATGGGCGGGGCATGCTGGAGCGGAAATTTGTTCAGGGGAACCCCTCCCTCGCCCACAGATGTTACTATTCGGCCCCGTGCGCGCTAGGCCTGTGTGCTGTATTGCTCAGCGTCAGCCGCCAGCTGCGGCTGCTGGTCATCTCTAACCCTCTCAGCCTGACCCCGCAATGCTTCGCCTCAGTTTACATGCCCAGGGCAGGAGTCCGGGTGGGGGGTGGTGACAGTGTGTCCAGAGGGTTCTCAAGTCTTGAACCTTGAAGTGTGGTCCACTTTTTTTACCCTCTGTGCCCCCCAAAGGTTCCCCACCCGGGGCCCACAAAGGTTCCCCACACAGGCCCCGCAAAAGATCCTCAGGACAAATATCAGATTTTCCCTGAAAGAAAATTTTCTGTGCAATTTCTGGTGCATGAACCCTTGCTCAGAGCTCCCTCCCCCATTCCAAAACAATGCAAAAAGAAAAGCTTGGCTGTACTCTGTGGGGGGGGGGCAAGGGTCCATATTCATCTGTTGGAGGGACCACAGAGAACACAGTTGAGTAATTTCGGTGCGGCCATTTCAAATGGTGTGGTCGCTGTTTTGTGACAGATCTGGATGCTCCAGGGAAGCTATCCTTGATGGTCGCACTGCATGAGCGATGGGGTGTGCAACAGCGGCGGGGGACACTACCTCTGGACGGATGGGTCTGTTGTTTGGGTTTGCATCAAGGGCAATTGAATGCTTGAGGGAGAATGTGGTGATGTTGGCCAAATCAATGCACTGCTCAAGGAAGTGTCTGGAGTTTGAGGGGGGGGGGGATAGCCTGGTGCTGTCACCCTGTGCATTAGCACCAGGCTCCTTTGTTGTTGTTTTTTGCCATGCAAAATTCCAGAAAGTCCCAAAAAGTTGCAGTATACAGTTGTTCTACGTTCACACTCTAATGACAGGAGGCACTAATTGCTTCATCCTTGGAAATCTAGCCACAGGGCCATAACCTATTTCAGTGGTTGCAACCAGACCTTCAACCAGACACTGCTGGGTATTTGCATAATCAGCAATGTCTTATGGGCCCAGGGGAGTCCCCCAGAAGCATGCAGTAGGTAAGTGCATGTGTTCTTCAACATTTGCATACTTACATGTTTTGGTTTGAATTCTTCGACTCATTTGCCATTACTTTGCTTGCTTGGCTTTGAACACACAGATTGCAGACAGATCAACGTCCGTCAACAACCAATGTTTTAATACAACGTCTGCATGACGTATGAAAGGAACAAGAGCTGGTGGAGTGACGAATTCAAAGCAAAAGAAGGATATTTGAGTTCACATCAAGTGAGAGTGCACACAAAGGAAACCTGAAGGCCTAACGGCACCCAGGCAATGGTGAAGGATGATTCCAAAGAGTCTGTTTCATTTCTGTGGTTAGGAATGAAAGTTTAAGTTGTTAACTGTAGAAGTGGTACAATGATCGCCTCAGTGTTTGTTTCTGTTCGCCAGCAGCGAGCTGGAGGTTCGCGGGTTATGGTGTGACAGTGCAAGATTGAGAAAGTGTGAGTGTGCGTCAAATGCAGGTGGCACCACTAGCGCTGCAAGTTTGTTTCTGATTCGGGTTAGTGGTGGCATTCCAGTGAGTGCGTTGTGCAGCGAGAAACTGTATTATTGCAACGAAACCTGATGCTGATTCCGCAAATCGGTGCTAACGCCAATCAATATACATTGTATAATTTGACATTTTGCACTGCAAGCATTTTGCCTTGCAAAGACCGTTTTCTTATCGTTTTAGGTGGTTGGCAAAATGACCGATTTTTGGGGGGGACAAAACATGTCATTGCACAGACACCAATTGGTGATTCCCAAATTTTTATGTACATCTGTGGTAACACCAAGCAGCCTACATTGTGCAATTTTACATTTTGTATTGCAAGCATTATTGCCCTTAAAAGGCTGGTTTTCTATTGCCTTAGGTGTCTTTAAGGCAAAATAACTGTTTTTTGCACTTTTAGGTGGACAAAAGGTGTTTTTGCACAGACACTCTATGGTGTAATCCAAAGTATTTGTGCAATTCTCTACTCACACTAATAAATTTGCATTGTGTATTTTTATACATCGGATTGAAAAGATGTTGTTCTCAAAAAGGCATTTTCCTATATCGTTTTGGGCAGTTTAGTAGGAAAAAAGAGCTACCATGTTTTCTTGGGGCCCTGAGACTAGGCTACAAACTTTCAAGTAGATTGCGCCGCCGCTAAGTTTTGATTCTCTGTTTGTGCATATTTTCATTAAACTCTAGGGTTGTGGTGAACCAAACTCATTGTCATCATACGCACAGTTTTTTAACCGTACATGAGCTTCACCCATACGACTCGTGTGAACGGAGGTAACATCATTCATGCAAGATGTAATTGAAAAATGGCGATATTCGCTACTCAGAAGAAGGCTACTGGTTTCCCAGCTCCGATTTCTCATACTTTGAAATTTCATTCTATATTGCGGTGGCTTCGCGAATCAACTCTGAACTTTGCATGTATTAAGCCAAGCTCTGGCCATCGAAGCCCCAATGTCTATAGCCACCTAGTTGCCTACTTTTGTAACGAATACCATTATCACCAAATGAGTGCATATTTCACTATTGATCTCTGATTGTTGCAAGATCCGTTTTTCAAACATTTTACGTTTGTTGCACCCAAGAAACGAGAAGAGGAATTGCACAACGCCAACCGCACACAAGGTAGAACAATGACGATGTGTTTGCTCAACGGTTTTTTTCTTTCCAAAATTTCTTTGTGGGTTTTGAATTTAGGAAATTGGGACGAAAATGGTGGTTATGGACGGTAGAACAAGGGAACGGAATTTGTTTTCTTTTGGTCGCTGCATTTTTCTTTGAAGGTTGTCGCTGATGTGCTTGAAGTACGAGCTTTGAAAATGTTGTTTCAAAGGGGTCATAGGATTCTCGCGAATCATGACACAAGTCGGAGTGTTAGCAAGGCAAAGACAGCACAAGGCACATGGTTGGGCATTCTACTCTATACGCGGTTATGCAAAACTGTGTTTATTGTTTACTTTCTACATATCAATTTTTTGCTTCTTTTTTGCATTTGAGAAAGATGTCCTTGATTTATGCCCTAGATATTTTGATGATATCCTGCAGGTTTTGTAGTTGAAAACCCAAACCAAAGCAGCAAGTAGAGCAAGAACAGGATGTGGATCGAATCAATGATTGGTTTTGGAATCTAGTGTAACACAGAAGGGCTGCAGATAGACAAAGCAGGTTTATACACAAAGATTCAATCACAAATGGATAATACAAAACATTTTATATGAAAATTGGTCTGACTCTTGCCTCAGAGATTGCATTAGGCACTTCATGTGCACTCCTTTGGGTGAAATGGTGCTGGTTAGGAATGTGGGGCATAGATGTCAGGACCACACAGAAAATGACTTGGCCAAGCAACTGCATTCATAAACAGTTACAAAGTAGGACCACAATAAGTGGTAGAAACAATTGAGTATAGGAGTCTTGGGGTGGGAGACCACTAGGCTTAACCTCCAAGGCCTAAAGCATGAAATGCCTATTTTATTTCGGTATATCCTCCATGAAGGAAGGTACCTCCGCTCAGTTGAGTGGTAGGGGTGAGCTTCATGGGGGGCTAGGGTCACAACCCTAGTTACTTTGAGAAAGTGTACTTTAGGCAACCAAAAAGAGATAAAAACACTTAGGCTTGTCTTAGCATCAACAAAAGGGCTTTAAGGGGGGCTTAGCCTGGATCAAGCCCTCCAAGAAAGACATGGCGGTGACTTTTTCTTACTCCCCCCTGGAGTACTAGTTAGCTAAGCTAGTAGGACCAAGGAAAAAGGCTCAAATATTCCCAAAATTACCTCAGAAAATGCATTAAACTTACCCAAAACAGCCTCATCAGTTCATAGAAGCCTATCACACTGTAGGTACCCTTGAAAAACAGTGTAATGTACCGTGAATGATGTCCCTTCGATGGGGCATTCCTCAAAAATTGCCGGCGTGCGACGAAAACTTTTGGAAAAATTCGGGGGTAGTGGGGTTTGAACCCAGGACTCCCTCCCTAGAGCACATATGCTTGCCCACTAGGGTATAGTCGAACGCTCTAATGCGGACGGCTATCGCTGTATAAAGAGCGTTTTAGTAAACGTCCTGACCAAGGGCCAGGGCGGAGCAATACTCCCAATGGAGGACACAAACCTCCAGGAGCTGAAAAAAATAGAAAATGTAACCGACAGGGAGTGATTCCTGCGGTTTAGCGGAAGGGGTTGCGATTTAGCAAGTGAAATCGTTGAAAATGGACGAAACCACGCGGGAAATCGTCATTTTTACACATAACTCAAAGTCGCAGACAAGCGCAAAGGAAGCGGACTCCAAGAAAAGGGTTGCGCAAGCGTAAACGGCTTTTGAAAAAGAAGGTATGAGCCGTAGTTTTTAAAGTTCTAAAGGAAATTTTTGCACGGTTGCATCAAGTTTTTATAAACTTTAGAGACAAGTCTTCAAATTCAACCCAAACCACAGAGCACGTCAACAACCCACCTCTCAGGTATGTCAGTGTCATCTCACACGCATGCATTGCGTTCGTGTTGGTTGTTTCGTCAAAACGTTAGGGTTGTCAACGCTGTGTTCGTTGGGGGGTCGGGTGTTCCTCTCGCGTGCTCTGTACAAGTCAAAACAGGAATGAAAGGTATGCGATGCGAATGGAGCGCGCAGCGCGCACGTAGGGTTAGAATATGCGCTGTGCTCGCGATGCATGTGCCTAATCGAGGCATTCACACGCTGTGACGCTTTACCTGTACCCCAAATTCACCCTTGTTTTCTTCTTCACAGGTAAGTAAAGAATGTGTTTGTTCGTGTGTGGCCGTGGCGTTAAAGTAGGGTTGCTTGAAACGCTTAGGCTTGTTTTGTGTTCGCTTCATTCGGCATTCACACGATGCATGGTGAGTAAGGTAGGTTAGCCCAGGAGGAGCTCACCTCCTGGTTGAGTCAATGTGGATACGGTTCGCCTCCCTTCCCTGCGTGCACATGATGCATTAAAGGGTAGGCCACGCGAATTGCGCACGGTAAACCTTGTTTAGGTTACCCAGGGGCGCCTCGGTACCTTCTTTAAGAGAACCTGAGGAGTCTCTTAACGCTTGCTTGCTTGACAGGGGAGCTGATCCTTCAGCGTGTTTGCGGACAGTGTATTATAGGTCACACTGAGAAGCGTATAATACGTGGAGTGTGGCTTGGTTCCTCCGCCGCAAACACCCCTTCATTTGCCTCTGTTGTACAGGTGGGAGAGGTTAAGGGTGATTGGTGCACGCAGCAGCTGCCTTCGGTGGCTATCCATTTTTCTGCCCCAGCAAAACAGGGGCGCTGATCACAAATCAAATGACTGTGCCTCAGCCAGGACTGGCGAGGGCAGTTCGACTTCAACGACATCTGCGCTGTGCACGCAACGTGAGCACCCCTTCCCTCCAAGCCCTAGCAGGGGAAACGCGTTGTGGCGTCCTCTGTTAGGCCACAGCCGCTTAGCAGCGCTGTGTTCTCTTGTCTTCTTCACAGGAGGGCCATTAGGGCCCGAGACTTCTTTGACAGCAGCATCAAGTGGTGTGTGTAGGGGTTAGGGTCAGCAGGCCTGGCAGGAGTGGAGTCCAAGTTATGAGTGCTCACCGTGCCTTCGAAGGCCGGTGCTGGCGTTAGTGAGTGTAGTGTAGTGGTGTCTCCTGTCCCGCGTGCTTTTCCTCGTGGGCAGGGGAGTGCGTTAGCTTTTGGCCTGTAGCAAAAATGGGCGTTTTGTATGCCCTTAGCACACTTGGCCACCCCTCCCCTCTAGTAGGTAGGGGTTTTGCCGTCTTCCCCCAAGGATAGGCGCCAGCACAGAAATTGGGCGCCATAGGAGTGGTAATAGTACCTGATTAGGACCTTCGGTCCGACGTCAGCGAAGCCCGGTCTCCGGGAGCCACGCCGGGGAGAGAAGTGAGACACACACAGACATACGTAGCACACATAGGGGTATGGTAAACCCTGTAAGGAAGGGTAGAACCCCATGGGTCTGGACCAGTCAGGGGTCCTAACTGTGGGTTCGCTTGTCCCCAAGGAGGGAAGACACACCTTGCCTCATAACACCTTGCTTGTCATTCCCCCCTGGTGTAGTAAGCCACCGTTCTTCGTTGGCTCTCCAAGGTCATTACATTAGGGCAGTACCCATGCAACACATGGTCAACAAGGCATACACTCGCTGGGTGGCTGCAATCCTGATAAGCGGCCACCTGGCTCACGCTGGAAACCATAGGCATGGGTCTGTAGGGCACAGACGGGGTCAGTGCAGTGCTCAGTAAGCAGTAGTCTGTGAAAAAAAACTAATGGCCTTCGGCCAGGGGGTGGTTGTCACGGGGGGCTAACGGTCCTGTCCTGCGATGCAATGCGGGGCAACTGTGACAACTGCTCTTACACCCATACACAGGCACGTCTGCAGAAGAGTGCTCACTGCACCTGTCAGTAGACTAACACAGGGCAATTAGTTTCGCTTCTTACGCTGGGACATAGTCTCAGCACGGGTTAGGAGCTGCCCCTCGTTGTTCTCAACGAGGTAAGTGCGGAAGATGGGGTTGATACTCCCATCTGGTTGTATGAAGGCTGACATAGGTTCCCAGGTCGCCTCAGATAACCCATAGCCATCCCACAGGGTTAGGAATTTCCAGCCCTGTTTATACTCGTGGCGAGCAATACCTGCAACCACGTAGTAACCATCGACTGCCGTTTCATCGGCAGTCATCTCTTCGAGTTCGTCTGCCTCCTCTGGACTGGCAGCGTTCTCTAGGTCTATACGCTCGACCTCACTGTCGCTGAGGCACCACTCATCCCAAGACAAGTCGTCAGGGGAGTGATAGTGCCTCAACTGTTTAGGAGCACACAGCAGTTCACCACCTAGACGTGGACTGCACCTGACATGGATCCTGGATCCATCTATCCTGATGATACGATAGGGTCCAAAGTAAGGGTCCTGTAGGCAGTTACGTGGCCCGGAGGGTAGGCGTGAATGGTGTACCAAAACCAGGTCGCCAACCTTGAAGCTGGCAGGTCGCCGTAGGCGGTTCCGTCGGCTCTGTTCACGGTCACGAATGTGTCTCAGGTTAGTACCAGCCTGGTTAGCCAGAGACTGCTTGTGTTCCAGCCAATCTCCCACAGGGCTCTTGAAGTCCTCAGGAAAGGGGGTTTTGAAGAACCAAGCAGGTCGTCCTCCATGGAACAGTTCGTGGGGGGTGAAACCCGTAGAAGAGCTCCGCTGTGAGTTCATGGTCAGCACTGCCCAGGGCACTAGGCGTACCCAGTCCTTGGTGCGCTCCTGTTTCATCAGGATTCTTAAGTTTTGCTCCACCACACGGTTCTGTCTCTCACAGAGAGGGTTAGATGTGTGGGTATAGGGCACACCTGTGGTTACCTCCACGTTAAGGGCATTTAGCACTCGTTTGTACCACCCAGTGTCACTGCGGATGCGTACATCCTCATCAGAGTGCACCTGCTTAGGTGCTCCATAGGGTTCGAACCATTGTTCGACCAACATTTTCACAGTCTGCTCACCTGTGATTTTCTTATTGCAAGGGAACACACGGGTGAAGCGAGATAGACCACAGGTGACCACGAGGCAACTATCATAGCCGCCAAAGCGTGGTGAACCGTGGATGTAATCCACGTAGAGAAGAGAGTTAGCACAATAGGGTATGGGTAGGCTGGAGATCAGGCCCCTATCCCTACTGTCGCTCTGCTTGCTGGCATGACAGCCACAAGCATCCACAATGGTCTGCATACGCGACCTCAGTTCAGTCAGGGTTAGACCAGAGTAGAAACACTCACGGAAGAAGTCCACTGAGCGATTAGCGCCAGTGTGACCAGAACTGAGATGGGACCACTGTAGGCACCCATCCAGTCGTGCCTCAGGCACCACAATTCGGTCCTCGTAGAAGAGGTACTGATTGTTTTTATACCACTGGTGCCCGTCAATGACACGGGGTTCGAGACCAGTGCTGAGGGTTTGGAGAATTTCTTCATACTCTGACTGATAGTCGGTTAGACTCCAACCCTCTAGGATTCCAGCAGTGCGCATGGAAAGGTCAAGCTGGAAATCCATACGCTGGAAAGCCTCTCTGGCGAGCGCCTCAGAGCTCTCACCAATAAGCGCATCGAACTTGTTGCGCGATATATAGTCAGACAGTTCATTCTTTATCCCGGGGATATGATGCACTGTCAGCCTGAACTGGCTCAGGTAAGTCCACCACCGTTTTAGCTTTGCTTTCTCTGGTGGTGGGCCCTTCTGAAAAGACTTCACAGGCTCCTGGTCACACAGCCAGACAATAGGGTTAGATCCCAGGAGTCGGGATTGTGACGATAGCACCAACATACCGGCCAGGAGTTCCTGGTCATAGGTGCTATAGTTGGAACGCGCTTGGTTCCATTTCCAATTCCAGTGTCCCAGTGGCACCAGTCGCCACTCACTGGTAGGATAGTCATGTTTCAACGAACCATCACGGTTCAGTCCAGTAGTACGATAATGGCAGTGGGTTAGTCTAGCGGGGTTAAGCTCCTGCCATTGGTAGATCGTACCTCCCCCCCCTACATCACTGGCATCAGTGATCAGGACTATCTCGCCCTCAGGGCGGGGCACCCCCAGGCAGTTGGAGGAGGAAATCTTCTTCTTCAACTCCTGGAAACACTCTTCCTCTCTGGAGGTCCACCTCCAGGGAGTAGTTTTCTTGATTAGGTCAGTGAGGGGTGCAGAGGAGTAGGTAAAATTGTGGATGTGACGCCGATAGAAATTACAGGCGCCCACAAAACTCCTCACGTCGTGTAGGCCCTTCTTAGGGTCATCGCGAATCTGCATGTCCTGTAGGGGCTGCATCTTAGACGCGGCTGGTTTCCACCAGCCATACCCCACGTCGAAACCCAAATACTCCATCTCCTCTTTCATAAACTCACATTTTTCGAGTTTGATTCGGAGATGGTTTTCTTGACACACAATGAAAAATTCACGGAGGAGAAGGACGTGGTCCTCTTTGGTATTAGTACCCAAACTCACGTCGTCGATGTGAGCCTCCATTTCTGCACCCCGAGAAATCAACTCTTGTACTAGAGGCCTGCGCCTCAGTATGTACAAAATTTTGTTCATAAGCTCCTGGAAGAGCGCTGGGGCATTAGCCACCCCGAAAGGCATAACCTTCCACTTGAAGACACGGCCCTTAGGGGTTATAAAGGCCAACAGCTCCTGAGCTGCGGCGGTTAGGTCCACCTGCCAGAAACCAGAGCGTTTGTCCATTTTGGTCTTATACCTGCATTTGGCAATACGCTCCAGGGTGTTTTCCATGTTAGGAATACTCCCTGAGTGGTTCTGGGTTTTCTTGTTGACCTCACCATAGTCTACAACCAGACGTAGGGCAGCCGACCCTGGTTTGGCAACAAGGAAACAGGGACTGCAGTGATGGGGATAGTCCCCGTGCTTATACTCTTCAACGAGGCCAGCATCCATGCATTCCTGGATCTGGCGCTCGATTTCTTCCACCTGTTCCTGTGGAGCGGGATAGGGACGACGCCTCACTCGCGTCTTTTCAAATTCTGGTTTCAATTTCAGGTCCATCTGGACCAGTTTTTTACAAGAAAGGGGAGGCGGCAAGGCGCCGAACACCTCCTCATAGGTTATAAGCAGGTTCTTCAGGCGGGGGTCAAGGTTAAGACTCTCGAGTTTCTGAAGGAAATCCTCCTCAGCATGGAGGTTGCTTTTTCCATGTTCTTTCTTTTTCTGCCGATCAGCAGTTTCGGCAGGCACAGAACCATCGTCCCCCTCAGGGGAACATTGCTGCCCACAGTGCAGAGAATACACTAGAGGTATCTCAGGATCAGGCAGCGTATAGGACTCATCATCCTCCTCAGACCAGATGGAGGATTTCCAGGTCTGTCTGAGGTATTGCAGCCGCTCTTGGCACAGCATTTTTACCTGGGGGTTTCTTCGTAGGAAGTCGGTGCCAATGACAATGTCAAAGGCGTCGGTGTCCAGCACTCTGCAGTGTTGGGTCACGGTTTCGTCGCCCAGACATATAGTCACATCGACTCCCCCCAAGGAATGGATGGTACGCCCATCCCCTACTCTTATGGCTGCGGTCTTAGTTTTCTTGAAAGTCTTTAGCAGGCGCCGGGCCACTATGGAAAGTGTTGCACCGGTATCAAGCACCGTGTAAGTGCGGCTAGCCCCATCTGCTCAGATTTTCAGACATTCTGCCCAGATTGGCTACATTTTGGTCATTTTCTTTGCTTCGGCGGAATCGCCGCCTCGCAGTTCAGTCTCAGGATATTTCCTATATATTTCTGATATGCCGGATTTGATTCCGCGGTCCATTCCCCGTAAATCCGCCGCGTTCCGCTATTTTAGCTGGAATCGCCATTTGCCGCTGACGCGCGCTCGCGGGCCAGATCGGCCAAACATTTTTACATAATTGGATTATTTAAATCTTTTCAGACAGTTTTGGACACTCAGATGTATTTAGAATAATCCGCATCAATTTTCTTCATAGACTGGGATTTTCTGCCGGATAACAATCAGCATGGACCTTGCTTCTGTTGTCGCTGCTCTCGCCTCCGTTGGTGTTCGAGTATCCGGTTCTACCCCCAATAACAACGTCCAGGGAGACTCCTCGCGTGCCTGCCCCACTGGTCTTGCCGGCCCCGAGCCCTCCGGCACCATCAACGACCCAGGGCAGCACTTTCATGGTAGCAGAGGCTACCTGAATGTTGTTCCTTTGGTGTCCCAACCACAGCTAGCTCCCCAGTACGGCCCCGTAGACCCCGCCGCTCCTGGAGACGTAACAATTACGCTGCCGTGGTGCTGTGCGAACGAGGCCTTGAGAGGAATGCCTTGCGCAAGCCCAAGCTGCCCAAGAAGGGCACAAATCAGCAGCTGTGGAGGCCCAGATTACCATCAAGATCCCAGTCGAAATTGGCCATCAAGCAGCTGGAATCTCCCAGCCTACGGCGATGGCAACGCTCCGGTGGACCTTACGGACCTGGCAGGTACTAATACTCCTTACCAATGTCCACATTTTGAGACCATCGACGCCGACATTGACGACATTGAGATGGGTGGTCCAGGTGAGGTACCTACCTATAATCGACCAGCCAATTGGGCACAATGGGACAACCATTTGTCTTCAGAAGTGACCCGTAACCTTGAGGCGCTTGAGGCCCTTTGTCTATTAGCCACGTCTAAGCTGATAGGACAAGAAAGAATCGCCTCTGATTTTTTATTCGAATATTTTTTCCTCCTTCAAGAAGAAATTAATACCAGGATGTGGTGGCGTTCTCAAGAAGATGACTCTTTTGCCATTTTTTTGCAGATCTGGGAGGCAAGCCCTTTTCCGAAGGAGAAGACCAAGGCACCTGTTGCCGGGCCCTCCGCCCCTCATCCCTCTGTTTCCATCCGCGACGATCTAGCCGCCGCGGTTGAGGAAGGAATTTTAGAGGCAGCCAGGCAGGCAAGCCTGGAAATTAGGGCTGAAGGAGCTCCCCAAGTGGACTCCTGGCTGCGAACCACTGAGATTAGCGGTCCGACAGCCTGCTCAGGCCCTTCAGGACACGGTATGTACTGTCCTGCCGACTGCTCTTGCAGATTACAGCGAGATACTGAGCTCCAATTGCTCAAAGATCAAATGCAACTCATCATTCAAACGCTGGGAATTAAAGATCTTTTCAAGACCCACATGCGGTCTGAGGGCGCATCATCGGTGGAACAAACAACAGAACCGTCGGAGGAGGCGACAGAAATTTTTTCGATTGCTCCTTCGGTGGACTCTAAGACCACCGATGCAAGGATCAGCAGGACTAAGCTAAAGGAAAGGGTTACAATCTCTCGATCTCAGAGTAGGACGGAGAAGGCTAGGACTGAGGCTCAAAATGCCAAGCGAACTGCCTCCCGTACTGCCCTTCCTGCTGCTGATTCCAATGCATTAGCCCAGATGTTGCTCGCCCAGACCCTCGCCGGAGCTGGTGTGGCTAATGATGCCGCCAAGGTGTCTGCCATTACGGCCGGTGTTGGGCTGGATTCACTTCTTAATCCTACCTCATTGCGACTTCGTCAGGTTGCCAAGCAACCGAAGTATAATGGGAACCCCAGACGTTGGCCTCAGTTCCAACGGGAATTTAAACTGTGGGTTAAGACTCAAAAACTCCAAGATGATCAGTTCCTGATGGCCCTCTTGGACTGTCTTGAGGGAGCGCCGGCCAACACTTGGCTCAGGACCTGGAGTGATCGTGAGGATTCAAGTTCCCCCCTTACCTTTGATGAGGTGTGGGAACAGTTGGAGGTACGTGGATCCCGGCTGCCAGAGGACCATTATCACCAGATGTTGAAGAATTTTCCTTCATTCTCGCGATTAATCTTGCACGAAGTGCAAGACAAGAGACAGCGCTTCTGGAATCTAGTGGAAGAGTCTGAACATTCAGGCGAAAAATTTTCTAGTGCCGAGCTGAAAAATTTGATTTTTGACAAAATCCCCTCCGAAACTGCCGCCACCCTTCGGAATAAACAGTCCGAAGAAAAGGTCAAGACCTGGTGGGCAGAGGTCGAAGGCTTTGATGCCTCGGCCAACAGGTTTACCGTCAGGGAGGCACTTCAAAAGTGCTCCCCCACGTCGTTTTCCAAGGTGAAATTCACTGAAAACACGTGGAAAATCAAATTTAATGAACACGAGGATCGGGACTTGTTTGTCCAAGTCCTCAACAAGGGAGTAAGTTTCCACGGCCATCGCCTGAAGGCCAGGAACTGGGTGTTTTCGTTCACCCCGCAGGAACTGTGGGAAGAGGTTGAACGGCTCGCTGACGCCGCCAATCAAAATTTCCATGAGGGTCTTGGGGGAAACAAGAATACCCAGCAAAACACCCAAAATGGGGCCCAAAAGGGCAACAAAAAGGTGAATGACACCCGGAATGTTCAGGATCATTGTAGCATCTGTCTTCTTTTAGGTTCTACGAACCGAGCTAAGACGCATTCTACTGGTAATCACCGATGGTCTGCTTACGATCATAAGGTGATTGGTGAAAATGTCAGTAATTCGCAGAATTCAGACAGGAATGACAGACAGGTGCATGGTGGAAAGGGGGGAAAGGGTAATCCGACCCCCTCCGGTGGAAACAAAAATACTGGAGGCCCTGGCGGGTCCCAAGGCAAAGGAAATCGGACTCCATCCGGCTCCGGTGGGCAGCCAAACGGCCAGACAAGTCCCAATGGCAACGCCGGAGGCGGAAATCGAAATCCAGGCCAAACCCCTCAATCCGGTACAAACAAAGGAAATGCTCCAGGATCACAGGGTAAAGGTAAGGGAAATCCTTCAGGAACCCCTTTCTCTGGTAAGGGCAGAGGGCGTGGTGACGGTTGAGGTCCATCATCCGGCGGCCGTGGCCGTGGACGTGGAAAGGGCAACCATCGTGTGGATCAGGTCTCAGGTGCAGATCAGGTGTCCCATGCGGATCGAGATTATGTCGAAAATGCCCTGAATCCAGCAGATGATCCGTTCCAAGATGAGTGGATCGACGAATCAGGCTGTGTTCACAATGTTAACGCAGCCACTGGAGGTCAGAACGCCTAGGGGAGCCACGAAAATCGCCCCTCCCCAGGCGATTTCAGGCATGATCCCCAGATTCCTGATCGACCATTACTTGATGTAGGGTCGCTTGTCTCCTCTCCCCTGGATCCGGCAGTGGATCCCTCTGTTGTAGTGGACGAGGTTGGTGTACAGTCCAAGCACAGGGCCCGTCAGTTTGTCACAAAGCTGTGGGTCTCTGATTGCAAGGGAAATTTCCATCTCGCCACTTGTTTGTGTGACAATGGATCAGAGGTAAATCTCCAATCCAATTCATTCTTACCCGACGACTGCGTGTTTGAGTCGCCTCATCCTGTTACCCTCGAGGGAGTTTCTGGACATTCTCTCGCAGGTGGGCAACGCGGTTGTTATATATCAACTCATTTGGTCGCTCAAGACCTTTGGGAAGAGCAAAATGTGGAAGAAGTTGTCCTTAAGGATGACTACTTCTATCGTGCTGACATAAAGTGTGACCTTTATTTGGGCCATCCTTGGCTTCGCAAGAACAGGGTAGCGCCCGTAGGTCATCGTCGTTGTTTTTTGCTGGAGTCAGGTCCCTTGGAGCGTCCTGAATTTCGTTTTTTGCACGCAGGGTTTAAAAGTGCAGAAGAATTTTTGAAGCAAAAGGTGACACCAAAATTTGGTGAAGATGTCACCATTGCAGAGGTGAATGGGAGTGCCGATTACTCCCAAGAGTTAGAATGTCTTCGTAGGGACTCCCAGCCACGACGCCCTTCGCGCTGGCACTCTTCATCCTACAGAGTTGTCGACAAATGGCGCGATGCAATTTGTGAATATTTTCATGAACACCATTCCTTTTGGCCACAGTATGATGCCTTTGCTAACCGTAAGAACAAGCGCTTTGACAAGCACTTTAGCGACGCTTGGACCCATAAATGGGACAAGAAGTTGTGGATTAATCCTCCGTTTCACTTAATCCAGCAGGTCATCCACAAAATCAAGCAAGATAAAACCCAGGCAATTTTAGTTGTGCCCTTGTGGGACGACAAGCCTTGGTTTCAGGAATTACAAGACATTTGTGTAGACTACATCGAACTTCCCAGGAAGATTAAGCTGTATGCCAGGGACGACACAGGTCCCCTGCCACAGAGGTCCTGGAGTTCGCTTGCATTCCTGGTGGATGGAAAGCTTTCTGACTCTAATTCTGCTGGTTCTGGTACTGATTCTTGTGTTGGGTCTGAATCTGAGGTTGAGCGTGGTACTGATGATGAATCTATTTTTTCTGATTTTTGTCCGTCAGATACCCAAGGTGATCCAACGTCCAATGGATCCGCCTCGTCTCTCTCTTCCCCAATACGATCGACATCGAAAAGAATCTTCAGTGCACGGGCGAAGAAAAATCTTAAATCGCGCCGCAAATTCAGAGTTTTTTATGAAAAACCCCCTGTGGAAGCTTTCATGGATCCTTTCGAGGAGCTGGATCACGAGGAGAATCTCTGGGATTTCGACACACGACCCACCTATCTTCAAGAGGCAGTTGATACGGACCTGTTTAGGGACATCCGTAAGAAGATTCTTCCTGCCAAAGCCGAAGAAGTCGCCAAAGTTTTTTCGACAGTAATTCCTGGCGATCAGGTGGACACTGAATTGTGTTCCAAGTCAAGAGAAAAGATTTTTGAGGAACGGAAGGACACAACCCTTTCAGGGAAGTTGATCAAAGACCCCCCTGTCCGTGGACAGTTCGGTGAAGCCTTCATCGAGCTTTGTGAAGGTTACAAGGCGAAGAAACAGCGCCCTTATGAGAACCATGGACACAAACATGAGATACTCAGAAAAATCATCGAGAGAAATCTCAGGGAATTTGGTTGGCTTGAGGGTTGTATGACCAGCGAATGGTGCTGTGCACCCTTCACAGTCCCGAAGCCACCGCCTGCAGACCAGAACACTATTGATGGTTGGCGAATGGTTGTTGATTTTCGCAATCTCAACGCCGAAACCAAGGCGGATTCGCACCCCCTGCCCCTCATTGAGGAGGAAATCGCCAAGAGGGCAAGAGGTCGTTTGTTTTCTGTGCTGGATCTCCGTCACGGCTTTCACCAAATGCCGTTGAGGAAGGACAGCCGACCTCTCACCTGTATGTGCACGCCATGTGGCCCAGTCCAGTGGACCGTCATGCCCATGGGCCTGAAGAACGCCCCCTCATTTTTTCAAAGAATGATGGAGGATGTGCTTTTTACAGCCCATCCTGAGCTTCGTGCCTTCGTGAGCGTGTACATAGATGACATAATCATCGCGACGGAAGGGGAGGGATTGACCGAAGCTGAGCTGGTGGCCCTACATGAAAAGCAGCTGAACCAAGTTTTGGACATTCTTGATGCTAATCAGCTAATTTGTGGGCCAAAGAAGGGAAAATTATTTTTAAAATCAGTCGAATTTTGTGATTCTCTCCTTGAGAATGGCACCCGACGACCCAGTCCAGGGAAGCTCGTCGCTATTCAGAAGTGGAAGCGCCCTGAGACGATCACGGAGTTGAGAGGATTCCTGGGTTGTTGCAATTTTTACCACACTTTTGTGCCGAATTATGCCAAATTTGCTGCCCCCCTCACTGAATTATTGAAGGTAGGGAGAGATGCGGGCAAGGCAGGTTCAAAGGTTCGTGTCAAGTGGACTGACAAGTGCGAGGAGGCCTTCCATCACTTGAAGGCGGCCCTCTGCGAAGTCGCCACGTTGCATGTGCCCCAATTTGACCGACCCTTCTACATTAGAACCGACGCTTCTAGGTACGCGATCGGAGCTGTTCTTGAACAGGTTGATGAAGCCACCGGCGATCATTACCCTCTTGCATTTTGGTCTCGGAAGCTAGCCCCACGCCAAATGCAATGGTCGCCGCGTGAGCAAGAAACCTACGCCATCATCTGTGCTTTAAAAAAGTACCAATCGTGGGTTGGCACCAATCGAGTCGAGGTCCTGACGGATCATCGATCTCTGGAGTATTGGGCCACCGAACACATTGATACTGTCGCGAGCCCAGCTGGTCGACGGGCCAGATGGCACGAATTTCTCAGTCTGTTTGACCTCCATGTGTCGTATTTGCCTGGAAAACACAACACGGTAGCGGATGCTCTGAGCCGATGGGCTTACCCCGCCTCAGAGGGGCTGCAAAGTACCAACATCCATGGTACGGAGCAGGACCGCCATGTAATAATCGAATGGGATCAAGAAGAAAGGAAACTCATTCGACGTGCATGCATGCAATGCGCTGTTAAACAGCACGCATTACCGTGCCATGACATCACGGCCATCTCAGATCCGGCGCATGCTCATGAGATCTGCACCAAAACACTGAAAGTCGTGGAAAAAGTCACCGATCCCTCCTCAGGGAGTGTGAAACGGTTTGACTATACCCGACGAGTAAGTCGATTTCGGTTGATCCAGGGCATTAAGCGTCGAGATCCGGCCAAAACTCCACCCCTGCCTAAAGATTCCCTGATCATCCGTGACTGGACGTCCGATTATCTGCAGGATCCCATGTTTAAAGAGGTCTTTGGAAATCTCCAATCCAAAGATGCTCACAGGGATGGGATTTTTTCAGAGTACTCGTTGGATGGGGGGAAGCTGTGGATGGAGGGTAAATTGTGCGTACCAGACGCCCTGGCCCCCCGAGTGTTAAACTGGTGGCATAAATGGGAGTCCCCCCACGCACATGGCCGTCGACTGTGGTCGATGATTAAACATAGGTTGTTTGGCTCACGGCTATATACTCACTGCATGAAAGTAGCCGCCGGATGTGCCCAATGTGCTGTCTCGACGCCCCCCAGCGCGAAGAAGCACGGCCATCTGAGGCCTCATCCTATTCCGGAGCGCCTCTTTAACAGAGTCACGAGTGATTTTTTCTATCTCGGTGAGCTCGATGACGAAGAGTGCCATTGGACTAATAAAAAAGTCAATGGTGTGCTCCTCATTCAGTGCCGTCATTCCGGCTACATTCAAGTGTTGCCTTGCAACATTGAGTCGATGACTGGCAAGGCTGCCGCCAAATGGTGCGCGCAAACCTGGATGGGAGGTTGGGACGTCCCATCCGAGGTGGTGACGGATTCAGGCAAAGAGTACACCTCCGAATGGTGGAGAGAATTATGTGCTCGCCTTGGAATCCACCACCTCCGATGTGAAATCCACTCGCATCGAGCGTTGCCTGGCGAAAGAGCCGGCCGCTCAATAATAAATATGCTTCGTAAGGAGCTCGCGAGTGAAAAGGATTTCCATTGGATGGAAGTTCTCTTCGCATTGCTTCGCCGTTACCACAACACGCCTTTGTATCATGGCCTTTCTCCAAATGAAATTGTCTTTGGACGAAAGAAGTGTTGGTGGAACATGCCGTTGAATAATCCTCGCCCCTGTAAGGATGCTTCGTTGTTTTTGGACGACGTCCAACGAGCAGATAAAACTGTCTCGAAATTAATCGAGAAGCATCAAGCTGACTGGCTTTGGGTTCAGAATCAAGGCCGAAAAAACCCCCACAATTTTGAAGTCGATGATCGAGTTTGGCTTCGAAAATCCGAAACCACCCTGGACGGAGATGACAAGCTTCTTCCCTTGTGGGAGGGGCCATTCGCTGTTACAGCGCGTCTTGGTGAGAACAGGTGGAGGATTCGTGTGGATGTCAGCAGGGAAATTGACGTTTCGGGCGATCGCCTCAAGAGAGAGATCCCCTCCCCCAAGGATCGGGTTAAACCCGTTTTTTGGACTGCGAAACATTTGTCTGATCGGGTCATCGAAGGGGGAAAGTACGAACTCAAGAGGATTGTTGAAGCAAGACGTGACGCCAAGGGCGAATGGGAATTTCTGTGTGAGTGGAGGGACTTTGATTCCAGTCACAACAACTGGGAACCAGCCCAATCTTTTGTCCATGGATACACCAAGGGGTTCATCGACTTCCTCAAGAAGCACCCCGAAATTGGCGTACTCCTGACAGACTGTTTGTCGAAACCAGACAGACAAGTGGAGAGCGACGGAAAACGACCTGTGGTGAATCGAGATCCAGCCTTTTACGGCCCTCAGCAGCCACATTCCAGGGCTGATCCGTCGATCCCCCCTCCTGCGGTCAGGCCAGCCCAGGAGCCAAATGAGGACCAAGCTTCGAGTTCGGCCGCTGATTTGCAGCGCCCAAGCCGTACGAGGGCCAGGCCAGACAGGTTGGTGGTCACATGTATTCGTGCTTGGCCGAATTGAGGGAGCCATCCCACCACATTCTGCTCAATCCACTGTTCATTCTTTCTGTTTATGTCATGATGTGGAGAACTGCGAATGTTTGATAATTCGACGTCAATCAATCAATTTTTCTTTGGTCTCCGTTCGGTAGCGTATCGATAGTCGAAAACCGAAAGCCACGGAGTGTGCTGCCGTGTTCAGAAAAAACCAAACTCAGGCTTAATTCAGGCAGATTCGGGGTAATCTTGTCTCTGTTGGTCTGTGCATCTTTGGAATTTGGCTACTCGCGCAGATGGAAGCAAATGTACATAATCAAAACGCTGGCCAGCGACATTCACCCCTACAGGCACCCCCTGTAGTACTGGCTGCACCAGATGCGACGCCAGGAACTCAGATCTTACCTTCATTTGCTGTGATGCTGACGCCAAAGTCCAGATTCAGATCCAGGATCCTCAAATTTGCCTTGAATTTCTCAGGTTTGTCCATCATTCTGCCACTGTTGTACGAAACCCAGACGTCAATTGTTCAGACAACCTTCAGATAGGAGCTCTAGGGACTTCTAAAAGCAACCTCTGAAGTCCGTAAGCTTCGTTGTATTTTTGGCACACGCCAATGTGAGCTCAATCCGACCTGAAACTGTCGAAAATGGTGAATCCAAGTGTCTTGTGGGACTCCATTGAAAGATTGGCCTTGTCCAAGTCGATTGACACCACCGCCACTGTAAATTCGGTGTCTCTCAGTTATATACTGTCAGTAAAGCGCCTTCAGCGAACCTTCGGCGCGTTACATGCCAAGGATCCAGGGCTATCATGTCCCATCATGATGCATCATCACATGATCCACATTTTCAATGAATCTGTTGGATGCTCGCGAACCAACGTGCCGGAAAGCACAATTGAGCTGAATAAACGACAATATATATTAACTTTAGTCTAAACGAAAGTATTAGTAGTTTCAGTTGTAGACATTCCGCTTCATTTCACCTTCATCTTAAGGAATTTCCTCATGTTAGGACAATCTAGGTTGATTTCCTTGTCATCTCCCCACATTCCTCGAAGATCTGTTTAGATCTAAGTGAACAGAAAGACATCTTTACCTTCTGTGGTTCACTTAGGGTCTACAGACTACATCTGTATTTGTTTTCCCTCTCTGTGATTGTTTAATCTCCTACATCTCTGCCCAAATTAACTCTCATTTTTGCTGAATCTTGTGATCATCCACCAGATGCGCCAAATCTGAAGCACATGCTGCACTTTTCAGAACGAGAAAAGCGGGAGTGACACGATGTAGAGTTCGGCGACGACACCGTAGCGTGCCCGCGACAGCGAAACTGTGCCAGAGCGCTGAGATGTCACTCCATTTCCTGATCCCCCCACTCAGTCCATCAATAATCTACCTCATTCTCAACCAATGCATGGTTTGGTATCGATTCTCGATACGTTTACATGCTTTTTAGCCCTTAACCTAATGTTTTACTGCACGGAGGACTGTTCGTCACTTCTCATTCTGTCTCATTTCAGGTTCATCCATCCTGATTCAGTGCCAATTCAGCCCAAATCAGGTCAGATCAAGCAGATTTCGCCCCATCGAGGCTACATTTCTATTTTTTTCTGGGACTTACCCGCACTACGTTCTTCGTTGACGTAGCGACACACCCCAGTGTGTTTTTGGAGGGGGAGTGTAAGTGCGGCTAGCCCCATCTGCTCAGATTTTCAGACATTCTGCCCAGATTGGGTACATTTTGGTCATTTTCTTTGCTTCGGCGGAATCGCCGCCTCGCAGTTCAGTCTCAGGATATTTCCTATATATTTCTGATATGCCGGATTTGATTCCGCGGTCCATTCCCCGTAAATCCGCCGCGTTCCGCTATTTTAGCTGGAATCGCCATTTGCCGCTGACGCGCGCTCGCGGGCCAGATCGGCCAAACATTTTTACATAATTGGATTATTTAAATCTTTTCAGACAGTTTTGGACACTCAGATGTATTTAGAATAATCCGCATCAATTTTCTTCATAGACTGGGATTTTCTGCCGGATAACAATCAGCATGGACCTTGCTTCTGTTGTCGCTGCTCTCGCCTCCGTTGGTGTTCGAGTATCCGGTTCTACCCCCAATAACAACGTCCAGGGAGACTCCTCGCGTGCCTGCCCCACTGGTCTTGCCGGCCCCGAGCCCTCCGGCACCATCAACGACCCAGGGCAGCACTTTCACACCGCTCGAAAAAACCTGATCCCCGATTTTCACGAGGATCCAGAAAACCAAGTCCTCCTCTTCGGAGCCGCCCCCCTACTCCTCATCAGGGAACTTAACATCCACCCCTGCAGCAATGAGAGACTTGGCCATCCAGGCCAAGCGCCTCTTCTTGGAATTTTTCCCCTCAGGGGTAGCGTTATCCCCTTCGGGGCGCTTCTTGGGGTCACCTGCGGCAGGAGTGGGTGTAGCAGCAGGAGTGGGTGTAGCAACGGGCGCTAATGAGCGCCTCTGGGGGTTAGGGGGTCCATTTTTGCCACCCCCCTTGCCACCTCCTTTACCACCTTTATCCCCATTCGGGGGATTTCTGGCGGGCGTTTGGGTCTTCTGGCGTTCCGCCTCTTGACGCTTGAGTTTGTCACTCTCGCGTTTCTTGATGTGGCATTCGTCCTCGTAGTGACGACGTTTGGCACAGCAACCACAGGTGATGGTACACCTGAAATGGTCCTGATGGGTCACAGTTTTCCCATCTTTGGTATGCTGCTGACGTTTCATCTGCAGCATACAGCCACTGCGGAGATCGCAGTCAGAGGCATGACAAGGTCCCCCCTTGTCATTGACAGGTCTGCAGTAGAACAGGGGGGGTGTACCTGCATCAGGTTTAACCTCATTCATGGCACGTAGGTTACCCCTCCCTTTACCAGCTCCCTGGTTGGTGTTAGTGGGATTTTTATGTCCCTTCCCTTCGCCACGTTCGGGGGTAGGGGTACCACCTCGTCCCAAATGCTTCTTGAGGAATTTCTCCATGTGGGAGTCATTCTCTCTCTCCAGAGCTAGCTCAATCAAGAGATCCACCAGTTCATCGTACGAGTGGGTCCTGCTCTTCCTCTCAGAGGTGGAGCGGCAATCATCCCACGTACGTTGGGGGATCTTACTCATGAGCCATAGGTGGGGCTCAGTGGCTCCGTAGGAGCCCACGTTCATCCTCGAAAACAAGTACTCCAAGTCGCACACATATTCAGAAATTCGCGCAGCGGATGGAAAGTCAGGAAGCATAGGTAGCTCCTCGATCTGTGTGCGTACGCTGAGGTCAGTCTCATAGACTGGGAATGTTTTCTCCAACCTCAGGAGTACCTCTGCCCAGGTAGAACAGGTTTTCACAATCTGTTTCACCTGTTTTTGCAAAAATTTCTTTTTGCATGAGCGTTTCAGCAGTGAACATTTGGTGGCCACATCCACATGGGATTGGCCAGTCAACAAAAGGAACTCTGCAAATTCTTCTGCCCTTTCGGGCAGATTTTTGGGGTCGAACTCCGGCAGTTCCAGCTGGATGTTCGCCTGGGCAATAGGTCTGCCCATCTTCCCACCCCCCGGAGTTAGGCCTGAAGGCGACACGCCGGCAAGAGGTGCCAGGGCTGACAGCCCTCTTCTCTCAATCTCTGTGACAGGCACGTCCTGTAGATCGGCCATAGGCACTGTCCTGGCACGGGGTTGAAAGGGGCTGGGGCAGGTGACCTTAGGCAACAGCCTTGAGACCCTTGATCTCTTAAGATCTTCGGCCAGGGTACTCAGTCCTGGAGAGAGAGAGGGCAACTCTGGCTTGGGTAAGGGTTCTGCAATACCCAGTTTAGCCTTAATGGCCTCCGATAGGGCCGTCACATCTGGATCTTCTGATCCAGACAGGAGTTTGGCCAACAGCTCGGCCGTATGATCCAGGGCACCGTAGGTTGGCCTTGGATGATGTTGTTCTTCAACTCGAGTCGGGCCCACTTCGGGAGCCCTTGGGGTTGGACAACGTGCTCTTGGGTACTCAGGTCTTGGTCGTCTTGGCAGGGATGCAGTCTCGGCTCTGTCGGACGGCGGGCCAGAGTGCGCGTAGGACCCTAGGTCTGTACGTGGTCTGGATCCATGTACTGCCAATGGCTCCTCTCCATCTTCTCCACGAATGGATTTGTAGTACTCCTCATGGAGGATGTATTCATCCATTTTCTTCCTCAGTTCCTCATACTCCTCAGGGCCTTCAATCGCTGTTGAGGATGAAGCCGGACAGTTGGATCTGGATATTGAGGCAGCTACACGTCTGTGGAGATGACTGAAGCTGTCTCCGGCGTGGGCTGCTAAGGCCTCGGTGGTAAGGCCTTTATTTTCTTCCGCCCTTCTGCGTTCTGGATCTCCTTGGGACCCAGATGCGCCACTGAGATGTTGTGGAGCTCGGTAAGGTGGTTCACTCATAGGGTGGGCCATGCTGCCCATTTGCACTTGGACAGTTCTGATGGGCCAGGTCCTGACGCTTGGCGTGGACATGATGAACTTGTTGTTGAGCTTTTTGGTCTGCACTTCTTCTCAGGGTCGGTTCAAAAGGTCACAAGGGACTGCCTCTGCTACCGGAAAGATGTCCTTGATTTATGCCCTAGATATTTTGATGATATCCTGCAGGTTTTGTAGTTGAAAACCCAAACCAAAGCAGCAAGTAGAGCAAGAACACGATGTGGATCGAATCAATGATTGGTTTTGGAATCCAGTGTAACACAGAAGGGCTGCAGATAGACAAAGCAGGTTTATACACAAAGATTCAATCACAAATGGATAATACAAAACATTTTATATGAAAATTGGTCTGACTCTTGCCTCAGAGATTGCATTAGGCACTTCATGTGCACTCCTTTGGGTGAAATGGTGCTGGTTAGGAATGTGGGGCATAGATGTCAGGACCACACAGAAAATGACTTGGCCAAGCAACTGCATTCACAAACAGTTACAAAGTAGGACCACAATAAGTGGTAGAAACAATTGAGTATAGGGGTCTTGGGGTGGGAGACCACTAGGCTTAACCTCCAAGGCCTAAAGCATGAAATGCCTATTTTATTTCGGTATATCCTCCATGAAGGAAGGTACCTCCGCTCAGTTGAGTGGTAGGGGTGAACTTCATGGGGGGCTAGGGTCACAGCCCTAGTTACTTTGAGAAAGTGTACTTTAGGCAACCAAAAAGAGATAAAAACACTTAGGTTTGTCTTAGCATCAACAAAAGGGTTTTAAGGGGGGCTTAGCCTGGATCAAGCCCTCCAAGAAAGACATGGCAGTGACTTTTTCTTACTATTTGTAATTCAAAATAAATAGCGGCCAATTTTAATCTTTTGGTCCAATTTTTGGCCGTTACTATCGCATCGTTGCACAGTCTGTTGGTTTTGTTCTTGAAACAATTGCTCCATAGTTTACAAAGTATAGTATCTCCCTCCAAACATGGCATCCACATATTGGAAAGAAGAGTTGGGCAATTATGTATTTTGTGCTCTTCTTTGGCTCACTCACTCTCCATGCGTTGTCATATTTTGGAAGATTCTCAATCAGCTCAGAAGGAAGAAGGAAGGCACTTGTCTCAATAGTTGGGCATATAATAACGGGCGGGGTTAGGGTTCATTATCCTATCCCCTACCTTGACATTCGCAACGAACATGAGCGCCCAAGCTCTATCATAGAAACTTTCTTAAACATTCAACACACTCCCACTCCCTTACCCATGCCACACTAGATGGGGGTCAACCCCAAGGGCAATCAAACAAGTTACCGCTGCACTTCTCGTCGAATGTGCAACATAATTGTTTGGGCCACAGTTGTGCAAATATTTAGTCGTGATAGCATTTCTAGTATCCAGATGGCCATGCTTCGAGCAAATAAAAAACGCCGAACTTGTATAACCTGAGGCCAGTTGTAGATCCAGTGTGGGCGCAAATTGAGGACAAACTAGATCTACGGTAATACGGTGCACTAGGCACCATTGAGGCTACTGTGTTAGCTTCTTTGTGCTCTTCTTTGCGGTAAAAAAGAACCATTGCGCTAGTGCACATGGTACCAAATCTATGCCGCACAAGAGGCACATAAAGCTCAATGTAAGTATCACTCTTTGTCTACATTTTTCTTCTGTACTTGGCACCTCGTTCTGCATGTTGCGCAGTAACTATTGAATGTCGTAGAACAAATTATATCTTGGGGAGTGGGGGTATGGTCATGGTATGTAGGATCACAAACTTTGAAGCACTATAGTTCAGCCTCCAACACATTCGTGGGTTTAGAGCTAGGAGTCATCACTAGTTTGACTTCGGTCTGTGAAGCGGAACAGTTCCCTCTTTATCGTATTGCCTTGTAGGTAGTTTGAATATCTGAGAAACTTTCATCGAGTCACATATGCAATGTATATTCTGTACTCTTCCTTTTCCCTTAAAGAATTTCAAAATTTGTTGGTTTGTGTCGAGGCCATCACTGAAGCTACATACCAAACACAGCCCAAGACTACACAAAAAAGCCACAATACCATGTAGCCGAATACCTAAGAGGCTCGCGCGTATCACAGCCACGAGACTGCACCCACCATCGCGCCCCACGCTTGTGCTTTTTCAAATTCTGGTCTTATTTAACAAATTGTACATTAGTACTTTTCCAATGCCGCGTGCTTTCCAAAATGTGAGACGCTCAAACCATATTGGGATGTGGATTCTTTTGTTGCAACAAATTGTGCAAGAAGGCTAAGAAAGCAAAAACAACAATAATGTGCGCAATTCCAGCAAAACACCCGTGTGGTTTCATTTGGTTTGGTTTTACCACCATATTTGACACTTTATCGACAAATCTATTGTTGCAATTGTGCTTTTTCAAATTCTGGTCTTGTTTGACAAATTGTGCATCAGTACTTTTCCAATGCCGCATGCTCCACATGCTTCTTTGGCCTTCTTGCACAATTTGTTGCAACAAAAGAATCCACATCCCAACATGGTTCCAACATCTCACATTTGGAAAATACAACCAACTGAATCAAAAACAACAATAATGTGCGCAATTCGAGCGAAACACCCGTGTGGTTTCATTTGGTTTGGTTCTACCACCATTTTTGACACCTTATTGACGAATCTATTTTTGCAGTTGTGCTTTTTCAAATTCTGGTCTTATTTGACAAATTGTGCATGAATACTTTTCCAATGCCACATGCTCCACATGCTTCTTTGGCCTTCTTAGCCTTCTTGCACAATTTGTTCCATTAAAATAATCCACATCCCAACATGGTTCCAACATCTCACATTTGGAAAATGCAATCAACTGAATCAAAACCAACAACAACAGGTTGGATGGTAAATATTATCTTTGCCTGAGGCTGTCATGACCGGACTATCTTGATTCAACATTTGTCCTGTCCATTTTGCAACCCATGCCAGGAGCTAAGTAATTCAGAAACCATTGAATCTGATGAGAAATTAACCTGTGTCCACCACCACAATTTCAAAAAACATCAGCTAACATCAGATGTGAAATTTGCATTACCGGCATCAAAACTATCCGCCACTCAGCAATGTTGAACAATGACACCTCCAATTGCTGCTGAATGCATCCTGACGTTCTCTTTTTCACCGACTAAATTCTGTGCACAAAAAATACATTTTTTCTACACCCACCAGAAAGCAAAATAGATCAAAGCAGTGGAAAACAAAACCATGAGATCTCTCCACGGACAAACATGCCATTGTCAAACACCAATGAAACCCAACTTTATTGTATTGGAACTTTGAAATGGCTCTGACAAAAAATTTTGGCAGTATTCGGTTCCTGGTTGCCACCTGTGAAGGTTCACATCCATCAATACCACTCTGGGATGGTCAAAATGTGCAAAATGGCTTGCAGTCTGGTGCCCCTTTGTTGCAGAAACATTCATTGCCTGCGTACTTCAGGTCATGGTGGAGGTAGGGGGTCGGGGGAATGCAACCTTCAAAATTGCAGTCAAAAAAAAAATGCTATGCATTTCATGGCGTGGCAGTAGCGTAGTATCCCATTGTAGCAGCTGAAAAATCCCTGCGGTACCAGAGCACCTGCGATGCACCATGCAGCAACTCATTTAGGTTTCCACATACAGTGGCGTGTGCAGGGCTGTACAAAGGACAGTGGAAAGGGGAACGGGAAGAGGACATACAAGGTGGTCAGGGAAAAGTAAACCTTACGTGATCGTTTGAGAATTTCATTGCAATCTGTCACGGAACACTGCAGGAGTAAACAGGATCAGATCAGGGCGAGAATGAGGGTTGCAGTACTATAGAATGGTACTGCAGGACTGTGTCAGGGTCTGTGGAGGACTCCATGGGACTTTCACAGGGTCTGAGGGCTGTAGCAGGGTACTGGAGGGCGATACTAGGGTACTGAACTACTGTAGGATGGGACTATAAGACTGGGGCAGGGTACTGGAGGGCTGTCGCAGCTTACTTGAGGGTTGTAGCAGGGCAATGGAGAGCTGTAGCATACTCAAAGACTGCAGGACAGGCTTGTGGTGCACACCTGCCATGCAGAGTCCTGTGCCTGTGGGCCCTACTGGTGAGGACTTTTTGGCGGGCATGGGTTGGCTGAAAAACCACAATGTTTGACCACCGCTGAACACTGGACGGCCTGGGGCCAGCCTTGATGACAACAGGAGTTTGTATCAACCCATAGGGGATCCATGTCACACCAATTAAATTGACCTGTTGTTGTCCGTAGGCTTTCAGGGCTGTCCCCATATGTGCAGATCCAGTCAAAACACTGAATTATCTGCAAGGTTGACTTGCTGAATGCAATGGAATTTTTGATATCTTTGCCATCAAAAAAGATCACAACCACTTGTAAATCTTGTTTTGCCACCCCTTTGTAGGTTGCTTTGGGAATCGACCAGCATTCACCTTTTGGTGGCCAAACATTGACCTTTTCGAAAGATGCTCTGTTTTTGGATACCATGGCCACCAAAAATTATCCAAAAACACTTTGCATGATGCTCACCCATTTTGTTTGCCGTAAGATTGGGGCAGGTGGTATTGGGACTTTGGCTGACAATGCTTGGAGCCCAGGATTTATTGTGGTGCCTCTGCCAGGACTGAGGACCTTTCAAACACTGTCCATCTGAAGTGTCAATCTAAAAGGACCAAAAAGCGATACGATGAGTCTGCACCGCATGTTGCTCAGCTTTTACATCCGGTCCATGAAAAGTCACGGGGCAAACAAGCCAACTTGAAAAATGGTAGTCCGGCTCCTACACAATACCACATCAACGGATGGTGGTCCTTTGGGTCCCAATCCTGCAGACTGAATGAGCCATGGGGAACACTTCCTACGAGCCACAGGCGCATCTCCGCAGGCGCACCTCAGGCACAGCAGGGAAAAGGTAATTAGCTTTCGTGTACACTGTCCAAGAAATTTACAACAGAACAAAACAGTTGTGTGCACAGTATGGCAGGGACCTCTTGGGGACTGTAGGTCACATCCTAGGCACGCCAAGAGTTGTAGTGGCCAATGCGGAATTGGTCGGAGAATCCGCGAGGGAAGGTCCTAAACTGTGGGCAACTTGGAGGATCTGTAGTACCGGATGCCGCTGCCACAGCCTCAAAAGCGGTCTTCTCTGTGGGAGTGTGGGTAGTTGTAGATGGGCCTTCCATCACCCCAACCCGAGGGGCCACCACGCCTAGGCGTGGGAGTCCATCACCCCAACTCGAGGGGCCTCCAACGTGGAGAAGAAGATTGTGAACAGGTTATCCTCAATAGCACCGGAAGGTTAACGAACCCCTGGGAGGCAATAGGGAGGAATACAAGTGCACCATTTGTGAAAGAACGAGGCCCAAAAATGAAAGTGTAGCAATAAAATAGGAGAAAAAGTTATGTGTGGGGGGTAAACGACAGTAGAAAATGTGTGTATGTATGCAGCACTATTCCGCCTGTATTCTGGGATACTCACCCAAACTGTGCGCCGCAAGGGAAGTGCTCCCATGGGGGGTACTCAGGTGCAGCCCCTGACGTCGACACCGCCTAAACGTTTTGGCCCCTTGAAGGGGCCGTAAGGGGGGCAACCGGGATGGGGTCCCGGGGACCCCAACATACATCCTCAAAATGATCCCCTTGTTGCATCGATCATTTTGAACACACATATTCGGGGTTCTTGGAAATATTACCCCTTGGGAGGTCCAGTCCTAGCAGCCAAATTGGGGGGGCCGCATGGGTACGGTTAGGGGCCAGAAAAGTTTTTCATGTTTCGCATACATATTTGGGGGGGGGGGGATTCCGCAAGGAATTCTGGGCATTTTCAGTGGACACACTTGGGGTAAAAATGAACCCACCATACGCTAAAACACAAATTCTGGCACCTTCAGGGCCAAATGTTGTCGGGACCTTCTAAACATTTTGGCCGTCTTGAAGGGGGGGTGAGACCTACTTAGAGGGTGAGGATTGGGATGGAGGTCTTGAAGGGGCGGGGGGGGGGGGGTTGGTGTCAAGGGCTGCAGCTGCACCCCTGCCCCGTGGGCTAAATCATGAGCAAAAACACTCGCAACAAGTCTGGCCGAACCAAAAGATCCAGATAGAGGGGAGGTGTGCATGGGGCTGGGGAGTGGGGGCAAAAGAGGAAACATGCCTCAAAATTCCAACTTGAGGCAAGCCTGCGTGCATGGTATCAACGCACTACGTCCCACATACTTGAGTGTTTATTTAGTCTCAACAAGTTTGGAAGCCATGATTCGGAAGAAGAACTCCACCTACAAACATCAACGGACCCCAAGTTGACGAAGCCCCATGCACACATGCACCTTCCAATGAGAGTGCTACATGGGAATGACAGGGCTGGTGTGAGGATTTGCAGGAAATGAGGGGATGGGATGGGATGGGATGGGAATGTCGTGCACGGTGTGGGATGGAGAGGAAAGGATGGGCTGCTGTGAAGACGGCGGTGTGGTCAGGTGTGGTGATGAGAAGAGAGAAAATGAGTGGTTGGCGTGGGAATGAGGGCGTTTCTAAAGCATGAGGATCTTCTGTGGGAATGGGGGGCTGGTATGGGAACAAGGAGGGTGTGGGAGCGACTGATGGTGGCTCAGGGCTTCATGGTGGTGGTTGGATCCAGTGTCACTGACAGCGACCGGAGGCTGGCCTTTGCGTCCACAGTGTTATTTAGCCAGCCACTCCCACCATACCAAGAAGTGTCCTTTGAGAGGCATGGAGTCCCAGTGATCAACATGCAATGTACCAGTGTTCATCCTTAAGAGGCGCCATTAAGCACACATGCTTGGGCATCCTGTGAGATACCTGAGATCCCTTGTGTGTATGGGTGGGGGAAACAAACACAGACAGGAACACATGCAAAGCCGATGGACACGACACCATGCAAAATGCAAAGGATTCTTTCACAATCTGAACTGGCCCTCTCCGAACCCCAAACCATGGCTTCTCAGGCCGCACAGTTAAACGCCCACACTGAAGGACACCCAGCCCACTCCTCCCCTTCTAATATGGTTTGCGCACGACACTGCACATGCACCTCTAGAACCCCATCTTCAGGCAAATCAGTGCAATGGATGGCATTTTTGACTTTATCGGCCCCAAATTTGGCACGCAAAGAATCAGGCCTCAGGACACGAGCAATCTCTGCAGCAAGAATACATGGGTAAGGGGTGAGCTTGGCCACGCCAAAGGGGGAAGAGACCTAAATTCAATTGAGAGATGGAAAAGGGCCAGAAGGGCCGGAGGGCCACTTTGGGTGATAGTTGACAGAACAAGATGACGAATTGAATAGCAAATTCAGCAGGCATTGCACTCACTCCTCAACCTGCAAAGAGTGCAACTTTATTCTCCAACACAGGCCTAGTTGCACCTCAGTAGAACAATGGAACAAACATTACCATCCCCAGATGTCCGAAACGGACGAAAATCTCAAACATGTCGTCAGTACAGCATGCAGACCCAGGGTGTTCCAAATAGCCCTTTTCAAGGGCTTTCCGAATATACCCCACATCCCCCCCCCCCCCCCCAACGGGACACACATTGGGCATAAATAACGCCTATGGAGGGAAAGGGTTCCAGGGAAATGCAGCGACAAGTGGCGAGAGGCCACTTGGCGCTGCCCGCTATAGAGAGCAACACAACCAGGTGTCATGCCAACCCTCTCCCCCCCCGGGCCAACATTTAGTGGCGTGCGGAGCGGGGGGGGGGGGGTCCTAACCGAGGAGTCAGCCCCCTTGTGAACGAAGGTGACAGGCAGGAAGATGACAATACCCCTCAAGCCGAGCATCCGAGGAGGAATACTTCCTGCACACAACTACCCCATAGCACAGAGCAAGCCTTCAAGGAGGAGGCATTACGCTTCCAACGATGCAATCAAAAATGCACACCCAGGAAGGCCAAACGCAGCCAGCTGGAATGTTGTGATGTGCTGGTACATGGTCACTGACACAGCACGAGCCACACCAGCCAAAAATTTTTTTTCACTCCTCCTTCAACAATCTTGCTTGCAATGATGATATTTCCTGGTTTGTTCCTGATCTCATGAATGCATATTTCCACTTTCCTACTCGTCCCTGCAGGGGCCCCTACATTCCAGGACAGAGGACATGAACCTTTGAACCCCTCAGCCCCCACATCTCAGAACTGATTCATTTGATTTGTGTCTTCTTGTAGGTGTTTAGGGCCTGTGTTGCTTGCTGCCTCTTTTTGTCAACAGGCAGCTACCACGTCCGCATACAAATTCACTCCACGTTTTGTTGCTTCCCCTGATGCACCACAGAAACCTTTGGTGCGCAAAAGAGCACGCTCTGGAGGTGTAAAGTGGGTGCAGGTGAGCCGCGATGAGCCTGGCAGGAAGGCCAAAAAGCCTCGTACAGCCGGCTGACCAAACTCTCAGCACAGGGTGGGTGCCAGCCAAGGCACGCAGGCTGTAGGATTTGAGACGGCAGCCGGTAGGGCGTTGCACACGGTTGGTGATTCCGAATGGGTCCGAATGGAGGATAACCAGGTGGGAGGACGGGTGGATGCGATATAGTTGGAGGACAGCACAAGCGAATGTATCCCACAAAACCTCTGGGAATCTGTGCTGCATATGGTGATTGGGGAAAACTGAAAAAATATGTTCCATTTCACAAGCAAGGGGATGTGTGCCCCCATGGGGTCCCTGCCCTTGTGAAAGGGGGCAACAATGAGGACGATTCGGATTCAGAATAATCAAGTGTCCCCTCGAGCATTGCCCTGTCTTGTGCATCGTCCACTTTGCAGCTCCGTTTGCTCAAAACCCCCCCCCCCCGACCCATACATTTCTGAAACGGCCTTTTCTCACAGATTTCAAAAACTATACACATAACCCCCGCAATGGGACGAAATTTTGGCGCATTGGACCATAATTTCACAAAACCCAGGAAAAGTGCCAAAACCCACCGTGTTGGCGCATACCGAATGTCCCCGAGAGAGAAATATGTATATCTTCTACTACATCCCTCTCACCTTAAATCTAGCTAACAAGCAGCAAACATGGAGAGCACAAATTTGTTGCTCCCCTAATTGCAGCATCTCCAGGCTCCACCTGAGGACCAAGCGCTTCAAAGGTGCTGGGCTGGACCCAAAATGTGCCTTAATCAGCGCAAGTTAGCTGAGTTGGTGGTCACGTTGGTGGTTGAATTTGTGGTTGGGCTGCCCACCAACCAGCCCGGCTGCCTGGCTCCGCCTACCCCAACATCCATCGGCAGCCTTTCAACCATCCATCTCTACCACCCAGCCGCGCCAACCAAAACACCCACCACCAACCTGGCCAGTGGTGGCATTCGTTTTTCACCAAGCTGAGTCCACCCAAGTTGATTCCTGGCCGAAGCAGAAACATTTTTGTGCTTCACAACGAGCGTTTTCTTGGTTGGAGACCGCAACTACAGCAACAGCTCGTGACCCACGTTTTCCTCGGGTTCAAGGGTAACCAGGAAAAGACTCACCATACCATAGATACAACCCTGCAACAGTGCCTGGGCATGGACTATGGAGGCATACCAGGGTCATGAGGCCCACAGAGCTGCCGGAAAGACTGCACTGCATTCTCCGCCCTGATTTCCATGACCCAGCAGGCCCCGGACGTCAGCTGCTCCACAATCCCGGGGTACTCTGGGACGACACCCTTGTAGACCTGCAGTGATGAGTGGTGCTGTGAGGAGAGTTCCAACCCTTCCCTCGCACAACACAACAACTGCACAAGCATCTTCTTGCCAACTGCCACATCGATTTTTCACAAATGCCTTGGCATAACAGGATATCACAGAAGACAACAGGATTGCCATTTCACCGCCATCCGCCCTGGGGAAACTGGCAATGGCCGTCAACCGCCTTCAACTTACGGCCGTCTGTTCACTGCCAACCGTTGGCAGTTGACCAGTACCCACTGGCAGCTATCCGCCAGCCAGCCGCCAACCTGAGGTGCAACCACGATTGAAACCATCATTTCGTGCCAAACAACCCCTCTACAAAACCCTCCCCACCAACCGCAGAAATGGGGGGGGGGGGGGCGAAATGCCCCTCATCTGGGTGCCTCATGCCACACCATGTGCCTGTGTTCCTCACGGTGGGAGACCGACAAAAATACTCCTTAATTCCTGTTCTTGCACGCATGCGGGAAGCAGTAATCCAAGTTTAGCACCCCCAGTAATTCGCCTTCAATAGACACAAAACCAGAAAAGCAAAACAAAGCAACGCATTATTCGCCTTTACGGATACAGGACAGAAACCAGAAAAACAAAGCAAAGCGCTGTTGTCACTTCTGTGTCTCCGGGTGAACTGGTTCCGGAAACTCCTATTGGCAGCGTATTTGGACTGCCTGTTCACACAAAAATTTGCTTTGCGCCGCGAGTGCACGCATCGGCTTTGCTGGGATTGCCTTTATAGTTGACCGCCCCCTTGAACGCATGGTGGCAGTTTCTGACTGCGCAAGAGATTGGAAATCCACCTCCAAAAAGTCTTCTGCATCATAAGTGTTCATGCAAGCGAGGGCAATGGCGGAGATCTCAAACCCATCCTCCAGAATAGCCTGAATGATGTCCCCGGCAATGCCTGTACCGAAAGGGAGGCGCAGGGGTTGGCGGCTTCAGGTCGTGGGGCTGCTTTGCCAACAGGATGATTGTTGGAAGCAAAAAGCCAGGCCCTCCATGTTGGGCCTGAGGCAAAACGTCAATCTTATGGGGAGGGGGGGGGTGGCGCAACGCAGCAGCCAACCGACAGCGCCGGGCCAGGTGACAACGGCAACAGCAGTTGGCAGCCAACAAAATTTAGCCATCAAACTTCTGGCAATTGGCCTGTAACTGCCGGCCCAGAGGGTGGTGTGGAATACTTCCACACAACAGGAAGCCAAGCGAAGACGCATTGCACTGAAAATGAGCCGTGCACATTACCAAAAAAATTTTCTCTCAACTGGACAAGCAGATTTTTGCAAATACGGGCAAAACATTCGCCATGCAGTTCACACTCATACTCCAGCGTGGTACCGTGCCTTAGGAGAGATATTCGGCGTTTTGCTTCAGCAATCAGCAGAATCTGGAGATGCAGGTCGATGCCACTTTGGAAGGCACCGTTGCTCTGTATGGGGCATCAATGGATGCTCTTGATAACTCTTGAGAAACCCACACCCACCTCCAAGGAAAGCTTGTCATGACTAATGGGTGGTGGGTCTGTAGGAAAGATGTAAATAGGTAATTAGTTGTAGTTGTTTGTAGGTGTCAGGGGTTGGATTATGCTGAAAAAAGAATGCGGTGTTGGATCTGTAGGTCAGGAGGGCTGACCAGCACCAAAGGCACAGCAACAAATTTTTTCTCGTATCCTCTTTGATGTTGTCAGTAAAGTGTAATTTAAAAACATGCTCGCTCCTTAATGACAAACCTGCTTCTCTGGCAGGCTGGCCCTGTTTGACAGGGCCTTGAGAGATTAGGGGCATGCCTGTCGCCACAATTTCCTCGTGCAGGTAGGAACACAGTTGTGATGCCAATATCTAAAAGGTGACCATGTGACTCCTGCCCCCCAGACTGGTCTCCAAGCAAAGAGGAGTGAAATGGCTCCATACCACCTACCCCACAAACATTCCTGTGGTATGCCAACCTGCAGGACAAAACTGTCCTTGGGGCACGTTATTAGGCCCAGGCCTGGCCGAGCCGAGTAACACTTGGTACGCCCCGGGTGTGGTGTCGGTTCCCCAACCCAAACTCCATTCCACAAATGGATTGGATGGTCAGATTTTGAGCTACAAATCACAAACATTACACTAAATTCCAGGACGCAACCTCGCGACCTTGCGACCACGCTCTCCGCGGCACACAAATGACACCGGCTGCAAATCAACGTTCACGGTTGATTTTCCCGTCTCGGCTTTGGTTTCATGGTCACGTTTGGGGGTAGTGGGGACCACTGTAGATTAATACATGATTGAGATTGGGGCAGCAGTGTCCGTGCCCCACGGCTCTGCTGAGACCGCAAACAGTCACCTTGTGCAATGGCATGCGGCTTGATAATGCCCAGTGTACAATTGCTGAGCGCTGCATTGTTTCGGCGTTTGACTGATGCGTTCTCGCCAAAGAAGAATAGGATCTCGCTGTCAGCGACCTGAAGGAACAGGTGTTCCACGGAGGCGGGGTTCGGCTCGAGGTTCCGGCGCACAAGCGACCCTTCCGACAGCCCCCTCCCAAGGAGTGACCAAAGCTTTCTCCATGCTAATTGAACCTAGCCCAACCAACACCAGCATCAACCGGGAGTCACCAGCCGGATAGCTGGGAGGCACAGCAAAAAACACCAGCATCAAGAAGTTGCAGACCTGAGGATCTTCCGAGCCGTGGCAGATGTTGCAAACTGTGCTCGTGCCATATTTGGCCCTTAATGACACAGGCGCTGCTTGCTTGGCTTGCACTGGGTCTGCGGGGCCCAGGATCTTGTTCCACCTCGCAACAACAACGGTATCATAAGTGGTTGCCATTCATACCCAAGCACAACAAGCGGTTCCCCATATTCTTGTCCCCTCTGAAAACACTGATGGTGAAAACTTGAACGTCAAGGCTGCTTCTCCGTCAAAGACACCAATATCACGTGACATAGCGGAGCCATTGTCGCATGCTTGGATGCGGGCGAGTGGGCGGGGCGGGTCCGGGCGGCGGGGGCAACGGCACGCCATGCCAAAAAAGAGCACGGCAAAAAGACGGACAAACCACCAAGGGAAAAAAATCCAACGCAACCTGATGCCTTTCCATCCTTTTCGGGAAACTTGTTGGGAAAATTCTAATAATAGCCTTGTAGTGAGTAAGTTAGGCAACTTGATGCTTTCCACCCTGTCGGCTCGATCTCTAGCATCCTCTTTCACGCAAAGTGTGATCCTTGAGGCCAATGCCACTCGGGAGCAGTGCGAATGCACACACCGCGTGATGCAATCCTCGCCGACCAAATGCAAAGCGATGACCGGGTACGCGATCATGTGTTGGATAAGGTCCCGATAGTAAGGTTGGCCTTGATGTCGCTCAAAGAAATGTGCAGCTTCCTAGAATCATAGGCAATACGGACGTCCTACTTGGGCTCGTCATGCATGGGAGGGTCCGTTACATCGATTGTAATGGAAGCATGGGTGGTTGGGACATTGAGACGAAATAACATAGCACACCTCTTGTGTCATTTGCACCATGTGGATGTTCTTAACACGAATGCCTTCTTTGCTTAAGCACCTAGAAACGCATCAAATGGAGTGCCGCACGTGTTTCCCATTCATGTTGCCCCTGCTATGCGTCTGATCCGTAAGAAACCGCACATGGCTTTACAACTTAGCAGGTTTGGAGGCACTGGGCTCATTCTAAAACGAAATTGATGGCGTGCCCGCGCGTACACGTCCCATGTCGCCCATGCCACAGTGCGTTGACGTCAGAGTAGTCGAACATAGGCTGCTTCCTCATGGTCCAAGAACGGTTGTCATAGTGATAGGTAGCGAAGCCATTGAGCCGGACATAGTCCCTCACTTGACACAAAGCTAGCGATGAAGATTCTTTTAATTTGAGTTCCCTTCGACCCATGGTCCTCAGTGAATTCGCGGACGCACCGCATACCTAAATATTTCCCCCATCTTTTCGTACCCATCGGGCTTGATGATGCCGAGTGTCGCCTCGCTCTTTTTGCTGAACACCTTCCTCGTGTGCTCATCGCCATATTCCTGTGTTGTGAGCAAGAGTCAAAACGGTGCAAAGCAAGGCATACTTTCGGGCACGACGCGACCCTCAATCGATGTTGGCGGTGCTTGTTCCTTCCACCGATACATCGGTGTCTTGCCGGGCGAAACCATTAACTGGCGTCGCATTCACCCTTCAATTCTAGGCCACCGAAGTCAAGCTAAGTACTTACGGCATACCGAAACTTGCAATTGACGGGAAAAAATGGTTATTGTTGCTCCCAAATATAGGTCATTAACTTCCAATGAAGCGTAGGGGCATCTAAGAGACACATGAAGTAGGAGCACAGGGGCAAGCGGGGCGGGCATGGGAAAAGAAAAGCGCACCAATTAGAACCTTTTGAGGAATATTCTTCTGTTTTTGATGTCAAACATCTCGATGGTTTTGTCCGTGAGGAAGTACATCAATTGGTATTTTCTAGTGATACCCGCCTGTAGATATCACGAGACACCTTGCGAAACACGTTACGTCACACGAATGATACAAGTCCAAACTCCTAGTCACCTTTTGAGGCTTTCCCAACTAATACCGTAGCGAAGTTGTTGACGTTGACTACGATTGACCTCATTTGTCATGGGACCCGATCGTGGAGTCTTTTCCCGGACTCCGGTCTATGTGGTGCAGGCTCCCCTATTTTTCGAGGATAGGATTCAGTGCCTTCGCATTGAGCAACGGTGCCCGGTAATTTGGTACAGTTCCATTCAATCAACCGTTGGGTGAGGCATGTGGGTGAGGCACTTTTCGGCGTTTTGGAGTTCATTCAACTTTCCTTACCTTTGGCGCTGAAGTGATACTCTCCGCGTATGACGTGGGCAATTATCATGTACCAAAATATGTGCCCCAACCAGTCGCATGATGTGATACGGACAACGGGGTAAACTTGTTGGAACATGCAAGTGTGCATGCAGCGCTGTAAGACCTGAGGATCATCGTAGTCAACAACGAAGGCTAGGCGGGGATCTTGAATTGACTGAGCCATCTCAGATCCACACGGATAAGACTTGGGCGGATCAAAAACCCAGTTGGGAGATGGCGAGAACTAGAAATAATACGCGCAGGGATGCAGAGCAATTAAGTTAAGTTAAGATGCTAGGCGATCTGTTTAACGTTTGGCTCCATCCTGCAAAGCGCGTCTGCGACGCACAGTCAAGTGCAACGGTTGAGCGCACCAGTCCGCCAGAGACACTAGTAGAAGGTGCATTGTCTGTCGATGCGCGTCTACAAACAAAACTAATCGATAAACGTTGATTTACGACTGTTTTGAAATTTTGCCCGTGCCCCTATCCCCCGATCGCAGTTCCCAAGTACCTGTGTTCTTCACAGTTTTTATTCCGGTTACTGTGTTTTCAAGCCGCTAAACATGCAGCACGCAGCCTTGCGCAACTCCATCTTGCGACGAGTTGTCAGAAACCCCGCGGCTCTGTCTGTGAGGCATGTTTCTACGGCTAAGCATTCGACGCCTTTCTCCGCCTACAAGCCAATCGCAGCTTTGGGGCAACCAACTAGAAAGCAGCTGAGGCAGCTGAAGCGCATTCAGTCGCGGTGCTACAACACTGAGGAGGCACCTAAGGGCATCTCATACGACCAGCTGACGTGCAGTTGCGTGAAGGAAACGCTCGAACGTGAACGACGTGTTGCGCTCACACCGGCAAATGTAGCCCTGCTTCTGAAGGAGGGTTTCAAGGGAGTTGTCGTGGAAAAGGGTTGCGGTACGGCAGCTGGCTTTCCCGACGCAGACTACGAGGCTGCTGGCGCTAAAGTCGTCCCCCGCGCAGAGGCGTTGAAGGCCAACATAGTGTTCAAGGTGTGTACTGAGTTCAGTACGTCTACCTTGGCGCGGTTTCCTGCATTGCAGAGACAGTGTTGCGCAAGAAGTCCAGGTTGCCACTTCTGTCATCCTGCACCGCTCAGGTTCGTGAGCCCGCACCCGCGGATATTGACGGGATGAGTGCAGAATCTACCCTGATCTCTCTTATCAAACCCGACTCGAACCCCGAGGTTGTGAAGAAGCTTGAAGCCAAGAAGATCACCGCGTTTGCTATGGAACGGATTCCCCGTACTGTCAGTCGCGCGCAGACCTTCGACGTCTTGAGCTCGCAAGCAAACTTGTCCGGCTACAAAGCGGTGGTGGACGCCGCTGCGCACTTCGGTCGCTCCTTCAAGTCGCTGATGACTGCTGCAGGCAAGGTGCCACCAGCGAAGGTTCTGGTCATTGGTGCTGGTGTCGCTGGTCTGCAAGCCATTCAGACTGCCAAGACCACGGGTGCCATTGTCAGGTGCTTCGACGTTCGTAAAGACACTCAGGAACAGGTTGTTTCAGCGGGCGGCGAGTTCTTGACAGTGGACATCGAGGAAGATGGTGCTGGCGCCGGTGGTTACGCCAAAGAAATGTCACCTGAGTTCTTGGCGGTGTGAACGCTGCCACTGTCGTTCGTTGGTGTCGCCGTGTCGTCCGTTGTTCGGGCTCCGTACGTTGCGCCGCCGCGGCTGCTGAACTGGACCCCTTGCAGCGCACGTTCGCTGTTGCGTCCAGGCCGAACGAGCTTTGTTTGAGAAGCAGTGCAAGGAAGTTGATATTATCATCACAACAGCCCTGATTCCAGGTGTTACGCGTGCGCAGTTTGACTGAAAACTGATCGTACATCCAACGCCATCCAACGGACTGTATGGACTGTGGGTTGTTTGACGAGTGTTGGCCCACCACCATGGACTGTGGGTTGTTTAACGAGTGTTGGCCCACCACCACCTTCAACAGGCAAGAAAGCACCAGTTCTGATCGAGAAACACATGGTGGAGATGATGAAGCCCGGAAGTGTGTGCGTCGATTTGGCTGCTGAGGCGGGCGGTAACGTTGCAGGGTGCAAGGCCGACGAGATTGTCACGACACCAAACGGTATGTCGACTCTGGGTCATTTGGTTCGGCTCAAGGGAACCGACGTCGACGTCCTTGTTCCGTGTCGTTGTGAAGTGTTCTACGCTGTGGTTGGTG
The DNA here is from genome assembly GCA_964036045.1 of Eutreptiella sp. 'Long Island Sound 2002'. Lineage (NCBI taxonomy): Eukaryota > Euglenozoa > Euglenophyceae > Eutreptiales > Eutreptiaceae > Eutreptiella > Eutreptiella sp. 'Long Island Sound 2002'. The sequence continues at coordinate 16,127,575 of OZ038393.1, forward strand.
TGTTATGTAAATGTTCCGTCGTACGGTGATGTCCTGACGCTTCTTCAGGAGTCACTATCATTGGTCACACCGACATGCCTTCGCGGTTGGGCACTGTGGCTTCGATGATGTTCTCCAACAACTTGGTGAAGTTCATGCTTGACCAGGGTCCCAAGGGGTCGTACTTCGTCGATCTCGAGGAAGATGTTGCTCGCGGGACCCTCCTTGCACACGCCGGTCAAATTCTGCCCCTCTATGTTCCTGAGCCTCCTGCACCGCCTCCCAAAAAGGAGGTTGCGCCACCACCTCCTCCTCCAAACCCGTTCAACGAGACCCTGAAGAACGTCATGATGTTCACTGCTGGGTACGGCGCAATTCTGGCAACAGCTATGTCGGCACCACCTGTCTTCCTCGCGGGCATGACTACCTTTGCGTTGGCCACCATTGTCGGTATTCCCCTCCCCGTGTTTTTGTTGAATGCTGCCTAGGACTGACAAAGAGAAATAAGATGACGATTGAGCATGCACCTTGGGCATAACGTCACCAACCGTACAAAGCTGTCATCATTATGCACTCGGCTGATCCATCTATGTTCACTCTCAGGATACCAATTGGTGTGGAACGTTAGTCCTGCTCTGCACTCACCTCTCATGAGTGTGACCAATGCCATCTCCGGTTTGGTGGTTGTGGGAGGAATGTGCTTCATGGGTATGTCCTGCCTCCCACACAGTCCGTTGCAGTCCGTTTGCGCTGTCTTTTGACAGATCCTTGACCACAGAAGAATTCTGAATACCGTTTCTTTACAGGTGGTGGATACTACCCAACGAATGCTGCCCAAACACTGGCCGCGGCTGCGGTGGCTGTGGCATCCATCAACGTTATTGGTGGTTTCCACGTCACCGGCCGTATGCTCGACATGTTCAAGCGCCCGGACGATCCACCAGAGTATCACGCTCTGTGGTTGATTCCAACTCTTGCGTTTGCTGCTGGATTCGGCTATGGCCACGTTGTCCTGGGAATGACTGAGCTATACCAGCTGGCTTACCTTGTGGCTAGCGTGATGTGCGTGCTGAGTCTTGGAGGACTTGCCTCGCAGTCGACCGCCCGTGTGGGTAACTCTTGGGGTAAGGTGTGTGTGCGTCTTTTCTCTCCAGAATCAAACCCAACCGGAGTCCTGCCAACTGTATGCCGTAAGTTGACGCCAATCACGGGTGTTTCCGGAATGGAACCGCGTAAAAACCCGCCAACTGTATGCCAGAAGTTGACGCCAATCACGGGTGTTTCTGTTTCGGTTGCTGTGCCCGTCTTACTCATCGTCTCCTTCAGGTCGGAGCTTTCACTGGTATCTTGGGTACTGTTGCCATGCTGTCAACGACTGTCCCTGTTGAAGTCTTCGCGCAGATGGCTGCATGCAGTGCTCTGGGTGGGGCCGTCGGTTTCCAGATTGCAAACAACATTGAACCCACCCAGCTGCCTCAGTTGGTGGCCGCTTTCCACAGCTTTGTCGGTTTGGCAGCCGTTTTCGTCTCCCTCTCTGGGCACATGATCGAGGCCGCCCATTTCGCGACGAACCCACTGGGAGGTGTTCAGCAGTTCGCCATTTTCTGGGGCAGTGTGATCGGAGGGGTGACGTTCACTGGGAGTATTGTGGCGTTCCTGAAGCTCGCTGAGATGAAGAGCTCAAAGGCCCTCAGCTTGCCAGGGAAGGACTTGATCAATATCGCCACTCTGGTGGCAACCCTGGGTTTGTACGGCTGTTACATCAGCCCGGGAATGACACCTGATAACGCCCTCATGCCTCTTCTGGCAGCGACCGGGCTCTCGTTCGCTGCCGGATGGCACTTGACGGATTCCGTCGGAGGTGCTGATATGCCTGTGTGTATCACAGTGCTTAACAGCTACTCCGGCTGGGCTCTGGTGTGCGAAGGTTTCATGATGCAGAACAGCATGCTGCTGATCGTTGGGTCCCTGATTGGTGCCTCCGGTGCCATTCTGACCTACATCATGTGCGTGGCGATGAACCGCAGTATCGCAAACGTGCTGTTTGGTGGATACGCCACTGCGAAGGGGCCCGCTAGGGTTCACACTGGAGTCCACAAGGAGGCAACGCTTGGTGAGGTGGTGGGCATGTTGACAGAGGCTTCCGAGGTTATTATCGTCCCTGGGTACGGTTTGGCTGTTGCACAGGGTCAGTATCCTTTGGCCGAGATGGTGAAGACGTTGAATGAGAACGGAGTGCGGGTATGATCTGATCGTTTCGTAACGATCGCGAGTAGTTTGTCGTTTGCGCGATGAAATGGCGGTCACACATGGAAACTGTTTCAAATTCAGCTTCAGCTGCACCATCACATTGCTACCTGACATCACAGGTCCGATTCGGTATTCACCCCGTCGCCGGGCGTATGCCTGGTCAGTTGAACGTGCTTTTGGCTGAGGCTGGTATCTCCTACGATATCGTGTTGGAGATGGACGAGATCAACGACGACTTCAAGGAGTGCGACGTTTCTTTGGTCCTGGGTGCCAACGATGTCGTCAACCCTGATGCCATTGACGATCCCGACAGTGCTCTTGCTGGCATGCCCGTCCTTCATGTGTGGGAGGCGAAGCAGAGCGTCATGATGAAGCGATCCATGGCCTCTGGATATGCTGGTGTTGACAATCCGTTGTTCTTCAAGGTTTGTCGAATCTGCTTGCCCGATACGGACCACGTGTAGTTGGGATCTAACATACCGCTGTGCACAGTCCGTGTTACAATGTATGCCGCGCATGGTCTGGGGTTTTCCGCGACTCAAACCCGTTCGTCCCTACAGGAAAACAACTGGATGTTCCTGGGTGACGCAAAGAAGAACTGCGAGGCTCTGCGTGACGCCGTGAACGCCCACTATGGCAATTAAACGCCCTCGTTCGAAAGACGCTGACTGACATTTCTGAAACAAATTCCAACTGATGTGCCTACCATATGTCCAGTAGGGACATGAGTTCAGTATAGTATACCGTTCTCCAAAAATCGTTTGGCACCCCAGACACTGGTGCGTGCGTTTCATCACCTGTTGTTCACACAGAATTCTGGTGATCATAAATGTACGCAGATCCACCAGAGCTGAGGCTCTGTGTCATTCTATATTCGCCTGAAAGTTGAAAGTTCTAAGGTGAGTTTCGTTCGGAGAGAACCAATAAGTGAGGAGATTGCTTGCTAGAAAGCCAGGGTAGTGTGGTCAAATTTGCGCAGCACGCCACACAAATTGGTGGCCGCAAATGCCTGCTGAATCAGGGGGGATTTTGATTAACGTATTCCTCTTTGTGACAATCAGACCCTCAGAAAGTCGATTTGCATTTGCAAGTCCAGATCGATTTCACTCTGTGGAATAGACGGACCGTATGGAGCCGCGATTGGCGGCCTGTAGATAGCAGGCATCCGACTCTGTTGACCCATTTCTTGACTACATTTCTTCCTGCACATACCAAGATTTCCACTCCATCTGTCAGGGTTTGGCCCTGAAGGGAGTACAGGAAACGACGACAACGACCTGCAAAGGTTTAAATCTGGCCATGAAGCCAACCAGACGATCATTCGATGTGTTCACACATCCCACCCCATTCTGCTCAGTGTTTGCAGTGCCGACGCACATGAGGTAGGTGGTCAGGTGATTGCAGGAAGGGCAGATTTTTTTCTGGCGTGTACACCAAGTGTTGGTTGGTGTGCTAAACCAGTGCGTGCGGCAACACAAATAGGGAAGCAGGCGTAGACCTGGACACTCACTGAAAATATTCACGGCCCAGTGCCAGGAAGCTGTGATTTGAGCTACTGACGTGTGAAATTCGGGGCAGAGGGCATGAAAATGAGCAAAAAAATTGACTGCAATTGGCATTTTTTCTCGCCCAGGCAGATCATCTAGTGTGGTAGTTGAGTTTGGGAATACAAGCTGTGCAGAGCCTCTATTTTCAGGTGCTTTTGCCCTGCCAACAATGGGCACAAAAAACTGGCAGAATTAGTAGACATGCTGAAATCGTGTGCATTTAAGGAGAAAGATAAAGAAGATAATGTGATCGTGTCCTGGTTTTTCTTGAGCAGTCAGTTGCAGAAGGTGCCATGCACAGGACTCTTGGGGGTTAATGAGGTCTTTGTGCAACCTGTGGAAGGGGAATGAGAATCATGGTAGCAGCAGGACGTGTGTTTCAATTACCCTTGGGCGATAGCCAGTGGCGATTTTAACCAAGTGGATTTTTGAAACTCCAGCCCAAGTTCCAGGAACAAAGTTTGGCTGGTTCTAAGTGTGTAGCAGCGGGTAATGCAATTCCAAGCTGCTGTGTCTTTCCTTTCCACTGTCAGCTCCTCCGCCATTTACTATGCACCAATTACATCAACACGGGAGGGTGTTTTGTGCCCCAAATCGGGTGAATTGACAGCTATGGTCATGGAGGGTTGCATGATAGGCAGTGAAAAGTTGCACCTCATGGTTGTGGCACAAATTTGGAAAGGGGTAATGCAGTGCTTGTGGCTAATTTTGTTTGAAGGCGTACAAACATTTGCACAGATCTCAACAGCATGCTTAAGGTAAAGTAGCCAAATTGCCCCAAATCGAGTCAGATTTGGCATATTGAGCCAAAAACATGCAAAACCCCCGGGATTTGACCTCAAACATTACCATTTTACAGCTGCTAGCTTTAATTGTGGCTCACTTTTAGTAGCATGACTAGTACTGCCGAAAGCGGTGCTAGAGAACACGGGATCGTGCCAGCAAAGAAGACAGAATATTTAGGCATTTTAGGACAAAATTCAAATTAAATTAGGCAGCAAGCTGCGAAATTTATGTTTCTGTGGATTGGGGAGGTAAAAACCACGCACAGGAAGCGCGCATCAGAAGACCATGGTCCCGAAAACCCTCCCAGGTCCTACACAGCCTTCCACTATGAAAAAACCGTGAGACACGCTTTACCAAAGCCAAGAGCGTTTGCAAAGGTGCGACTAGACACTAAGTGATGCGATGGGGCAAATGAGGTGTGCTGCGTTTCCTGTAACGCAGTGTTGCAGGCAGCGGCACATCCAGACATGACGCGACAGACAGGACGCGACGCGCAGGAGAAGAGAAGGAGGCACGCGTCGCGCTTTTTCCTTTTTGCTCTTTGCTGCACTCGCTATGAGCCGTGTGAGGTGAAGAGGGTTCCAAAGCCCTGTCTGGTTGAGGCGATCTTGACAACCTGGATGGATGAATGTGCGGATCAAATGGTGTGCCCTACACTGTCCGAGATCAGAGATGAAGCTCAAGGCATGGCGAATAAGAAAACCAGTGTGCAGAACCCTGCTCTCCTTTGTAAGTTTGGTAAGACATGGTGGAAACTGCTTAAGCGTCGCGACATTGCCTTTGTTTCAAGACTTGCTCAAAATGTTGAATCGCAGTGTGCCTCTGCTCGTTTGGCCCCCCAGCAGTGGACAGAGTTTTTTAATAATCATTTAAAGCCAGGTTTAAAAAAAGTTGCCTACAACCCCTTATAGATCTGGAACGAGGATGAGTCAGGGGTTTTTCGCCAGTTCTCCACCGTGGGACAATGTGTGTGGGTGAGGAAGGAAAGAAAAGCTTTGTCTCGGCGCCGTGGCTGGCAGCGGTAGCACATCACAGCCATAGTTGCTGTTAATGCCTAGGGCCAGGCCACAAAACCAGCACTCCTACGGAACACCAAAAAAATAAGAGGCGACATGTTCCTGCGTGTACAGTGTCCAGTGAGCTGAGAAACGCCGAAGGGTTGATGACCCAGCCCAAGAAGCAGCCCCTGGTCCTGACGAAGCCCAGTCTTCCTCCGACGATGGGGACGGTGCAGGAGATCCGTTTGATTTGTATGTTAGCTACCAAAGTAGTTGTTAGTGTCTTTGGGTTGGAAAGTGTTCGCAAAGCGGACCACCGAAACAAAGTGATGCAAAGTGAACCCAGATCGGCCTGAAAAATGGTGCAACAACTGTGCATTGGCAGTGCAATGAAAGGGATTGATAGCACAAAGCAAAAGGTACTACCCTGCATAGCGGGAGTAAGGCTACCCCAACTTTTTCGGAAAAAAAATTTTCAAAATTTTTTTTTCGAAAAAAACAATTTGAAATTTTTTTGCGCATCAAAAACGGGATTTATAGGCAGAAAAACACATTGATAGGCAAAGAAACATGGTTTTCCTTTGAGCATGGGATACAAATACGTGATGCGAAGGCGTTGGCACTATGAATGCGAGTCTCACGGGCCTAGCGGACCTCATTTCCTAAAATCATCTGAATTTTGCCTGATTTCTTAGTGAGAGCAAAAGAAGGGAACATTATTATACAGGCCCCCTGGGAGCTTCCTTGACCCAAACTTGTGTTAGACAATCGGATTTAGGTACAACCAAGCATACCCCAATAAATCCTACAATAAACACTACATTTTCATGTGGAAAGTGTGAAAAACTTATGGTGGTACAACAACTCGTCCCTGGTACAAAAACTGGCTCCTTTACCTTACCCCCAACCCACCACTTGCCACATTCACCGGGATGAGTGCGCAAAGGTCTGCGGACAGCTTTGACCCTCAAATACTCCACACAGATTTCATGGGAAGATACATTCACCATCAAGCAACTGTCCTGTAGAGCGTCTAGGCCGGTTGCCTAACCCATGCCACACGTTGGGAGCCACAGATTGGGCAGGAAATACGCCACCTGCAGCGAAAGTCCATGCCGCCAACCATGCACACATTGTGGCAAACTCCCCAACCTAGACTCTTACCCAAGCCGCGGACCTAATCTGAAGCAGACGCCAAAACCCCGACCCTAACCCATACCCGCGTAAAAAACAACACTTAAGGCTGCTAAGGACCAATGCCGCATAAGTCACCGAAGGTACAAAGCACCACCGCGCATCATAGTGCACCGCAGGACATGGAGGTGGGGCGAGGCAAGGGGCGTCCGCTATTTTTTGCGAGTGTATTTTGCCTTTGCTTTTTCTTTCGGGCCCATTACTAAAATCACAAGTTTTGAAACAAAGGAAAACAAACCAAAGGGGGGGGGTTTGCTTTATTTGTGCACTGTTATCTGCGATTGTATATTATTTGTCATTTTGCAAAGTTGGCCGGCTACCGGCACCGTGGTGCCATACCAATGATTGAAGGACAAAGTTTGATCATCCGCTAATCCGTGTTCAATGCGCTTGGCGTGTCTGCAGTGCTTCACAGCTTCCAATACGGAGGGCAAGCGAAGAAGGTCCCAAAAGTTTTGACAAATTTTTTGAATTTTTTTTTGAAAAAAATGAACCAAAAAACAAACAGCGACAAGCACTAAATGACACACAGCACAGAGGAAACAAGCGCCAAGGAGCTGCACACACACACAGACATACACACTGTGGAGCCAAAGGTATAGGGAATGGCGGATTTTACCCCACGGATCGGACACACTAGGGCAACGCAGCTGACCTGTTGGGGCGGTATCCCATGGCCACTGGTCCGAGCCCGGCCAGGTTGCATTGGGAACATGGCAAATGTCACACTCATAGAAGCAACCAACTGCAGGCGAGCCGGTTCACAGCATAGGAGGGGGCTCTCTGCTGAGCGGGCAGGCTGTGCAACTCAAACCACAGCGGTAAAGGAGACGTACTGTAGACTGCGGGAGCAATAACCCCTGTGGAGGGAGACACTCTACACGGCTAGGAAACCCTACAGAGCTACCACCCAAAAGAGGGGGCATGTGACCGCGCCCACGGCACATGTGGGGACACCCTCCCAGCGGGGACACATGGACTTGGTGGCTGCGACATGCCTTCCAAAGCTTATGCCGGAGCGGCTTAGTGAGGCACATAATATGGGGTAGCAAGGGAAAGGACGTCACCTTGGTAAGCCCTTCTTTGTGCAACGTCAAAGGAGGCATCCCGAGCTCCTGAAGATACCTACCTACCAACCTATGCATGTCTGTTGGCGTTGATAACGGTCATTTACAAACTTCTAAGTATAGAAAGAAAAGAAGCCAAATGAGAATGCGGTGACAATAGACTGTCAGCAGCACATTTCGCTGTTTTGAATGGTTAATAACACCGAGAAGCAGAAATCAAAGTTTCAGCATCCGAAAATGTATTTTATGTGCTGAATGACATTCATTATTGATTTGACTTGACAGGTTTATCGAACCGAATGAAACTGTAGAGTAGTAGATCCATTTTAGCCAAATTTCAAAACTTTTTGATGATGTTGCAATAAAATGGTTTTTGAAATAGTTTGTTACTATTTTCTATATCATTTTCCGTGATTTGTGAAACCATATTGTGTTGAAAATGTACGTTTGAAAATGCACCTTGGTGTCTTTTCTTTGGATAAACTCAAAGTCCGCAAAAACATTGAATCTACTTAGGTTTTGCAGTGTGGTAATTATGTATGTTGCCTTACAAACGCTTTGGGATCTATTTTAAACACCGCGTAGTGCGGGCTTGCTTTTTTTGACCCAAAACAAAATTCTAAATTTTTTTGCAAACTGTAAAATGTACATGTGCCGGTAACCCAGAGAGGCATGTTGCGAAGTATAATGCCGCAGAATATAGGATAAAGATATTATGTAATTCAGGTTTGGACTTGGTTTTTCTGAAATATAGTTCATTGTTACATATTTGTAGATATGACATGAACCCATGTGGAATGCCCCCTCTTCGATTCTACGCCTAATGTGGTTGCATTGACAACAGCCCTTAAAACATCTTCTCACCACACCCTGCACACAAACTACCCCTTCTTCATCCTCAAAACATCACAATTTCAGCCTTCCTCAAATCTCTTTCCTCATTCTTGCAATTCTTTGCAACTCACGATGACGTCATTGAACTTTTTAATTTACAACTCATACGAACACTCATTTCTTGTCTTACCGACAACTCACGTAGCCAAACATTGATATATGTACCAGAACTGAACGGGTTTGGTATTTTAACATCAAAACCACTAGTTCTGGCACCAGAAATGTTCATTAACATTTGTGGCAGGCACCACAGTCCTGTTAAGGACTGTCGGTGCGGTGTGTGCGCAGATCGCGTGCACGAGAATTGCCGGATTGAGAATGAAAAATAGTTTTTTACACTGTAAATTATTTCTTTCACTGCAGAGCCTTTCCCATGAATGTTGTTTGTTGTTTTGTGCGTGATTCCATCAACATCGGCGAGACGCGCTAAAAACTCGTGATTGAGTTTTCTCCGAGCTCGTATTTCAATAAAGATGACTATGTGCAGGGTGGTTCTCGAATTTTTTTTTTTCTGCTACCATCTGCCTTTGCGTGGTTGCAGTGCTGCAGTTTTAGTGCTGCCACCCCCCCTCTCCCCCACTGTCCCACTTCTGTGGCAGATTTATGTCCATTTTGCTCAGTTTTTGAAAAAATGTACACCTGTGGTGCCCATCCCCCCCCCCCCCCGGGGAGGGGAGTCCACCAGAACTGAGCGGGTTCGGTATTTTAACATACCAAAACCACCAATTCTGGCACCAGAAATGTTCATTAACATCTCTGGCAGGCACCACAGTCCTGTTTGGGACTGTCGGTGCCGTGTGTGCGCAGATCGCGTGCGCGCGCTCACAAGAATTGCCGGATTGAGAATGAAACATAGTTTTTTACACTGTAAATTATTTCTTTCACTGCAGAGCCTTTCCCATGAATGTTGTTTGTTGTTTTGTGCGATTTGCGCGTGATTCCATCAACATCGGCGAGACGCGCTAAAGACTCGTGATTGAGTTTTCTGAGTATTTTAACAAAGATGGATATCCCAAGAGGGCATACGAGGCCGGTTCAGTATTGCTCCCCTAGAACCCCAAATAAACACAAGTACGCCACCTGCTCTTACTTACGCCTCACCATCACCAAACTGCACCCAAACCATCAATCACACTATCAACCACTCCTACCGCCCCCCCGCCACAAGCATCTCATGCAGCCTAGCACCTACGCGACCCCTCTCACAAACCCGATCTCCTTCAACAGCTCATGTGCTATGTGCATGCGCATATGACTATGCACTGGGTCTGATATCCTGTTGGTGGGTAAATGACCTCTACTGTTCCCACAACTGCGCTCCCCACTTCATCTTTAACATTTTCTATGCCCCTGCTGGACCACATATCACCCCCTCGACTGCATCACATAAATCTCCCAATACCACTCTGCCAGCCATCTGGCACTTCTCATTCACAATACACCCCCCCCCCCCCCACACCCAACTCCATCATCACCAATCTGACCCCTCAGCCTCCTCAGATGAGCCAGACAACCACATTTGCACCTGAATCCCCACATTGCTAGCAACCTTCTCCAAACATCCCCTGCAAATGCTCTTTTCCAGATCGTCCCCTTTCCCCCCCCCTCTGCAACTACCACAGCTCCGGCGCATGCCCCTCCCTGTCACCACCCACTGCCTGCCCTCCGTTGGATGCCATCCCCAGCAATCACAAAAACATCAACCTGTAGCAGGATGTACAGGGGGGTGGGGTGGGGGGTCCAGCCTGTCCTGGGGGGGGGGGGGGGGCTGTCCCCGGTCTCCCCCGTTCGACCCATCCCATCCACCCTGATGCAAAACCAAAGTTATTGCTAACTTTGGTTCCCAGTGCAGTTTCCCACCACTGCGGACCTGTGTGTTGGATGTTTCCCAGATTTTGCTTTGTTGATTCCACCACTTGCGTGCTTTTCAGAAAGAACGTAGGACAGTAGAATCTTGGTTGTGATCCTGGGACCGAAGGTGGCGGCCCAGTGCGCACATAGCCTCACAGAGGTTACCCGACAACGGCTGGCGACTCAGGAATGGGGTTGACGCTTCACTGACGAGGAGTGGCTGGCAATCGCCTTCGGGGGGTGGAGAAGGGCAGGGATGTATCAGAAGAGAGGAGGCATTCGCCTTTTCAAGTCCTGGACGCTAGTGCGATTGTATCAGAAGAGAGGAGGGGGGAGGGGAGGGGGTCTGGAACCCAAAAATTTGTGTACCAATAATAGTCCAAATCAGCCTTTTGTAAATTTCATTTTTTCCCACTATGAAATCTGGCTCCGGGGGGCGGGGGGTAACCCCCCTCCTCCTATGGTTGTCCGCCGTTCTAATGCATCCCTGGGGAAGGGGGGCTGTAGCCGGCGGCGGCTGCCCGCCGCCTGCCGGGTCTGCGCCCCCGCCGCCCCGCCGCTCCCAGCGCTACAGCTGCACGCGCTCAAAGCACCGGCCCTCCTCATCGGTGCTCTCGGCCACGCCAACACTGAGCCGGCTGGACCCACGCCGTGACCCGGCGTAGTACATGCGCCACCGCCGCCGCTCCGGCAGCCACACGACGTGCGGCGAGCCCACCCCCCCCGAGTCCCAGGCGTCGGGGTCGTCGCTGCGGCGGAGCACCGGTTCGTCCCCTGCGCGCTCCCACGCCTCCCCGTCCCCACTGGTCGCGAGGCCGATGCTGTGCGCCCCGTCCGGGCCGTGGGCCTCGTACCACATCCGGTACCGCCCCGGCGGCCGCGGGTCCCGGCAGATTGACCGGCGCCCAGCCCCCTTCGCGTCGAACGCGCCCGCGGCGCCGCCCCGGAAGACCGGGCCCGCCTTCGCCCACCGCGCGCCGTCGGGCCCGGTCGCGAGCGCGACCACGAACCGGCCGTCCGCCGCGGCGAAGGTGGAGTAGTACATGCGGTACCCAGCGCCGTCCCGCAGAACGCAGGGCCAGCCCACCATCCGCCCGTCGAACTCCGCGGGCTCCCCGGGCGCCAAGAGGCTCCCGTCCGCCCCCGGGCCAAGGACACGGGCCCAGCGCGCTCCGTCGGGGCTGGCGTACGCCCCGATCGCCATCCGCACGCCCCGCAGGACGGTCGCGGCGTCGCCGCTGCCCAGCGTCACCGCCTCCGACCCGCCGCCGTACGTGTACATGACGTAGCCCCCGCCTCCGGCCACGCGGTCGCCGTCGCTGGGCCCGAGGACGTCGCCGAGGCCCACGTGTTCGCTGTCGAAGAACCCGCTTTCGCCTTCGGTCTCTTTGCCGGGATTGAGCACTGGGTTGCCCTCGCACAGGGCCCAGCCCCGCAGGCCGTCGGCACTGTTGAGGGAAAGCGTGGAGGCTGGGGGAGGGAATCCACAGCCTATTGAGGGAGGGGGGACAATCAGGAACGTGCGACATTTGGAATGGCGAGATTTGGTGTTGAAAATATTTGGCATCAATTCTTGAATACCGCTGCAAAATTGGGTACCAAAGTCCCGGGCCGTGGCACAAGAACAGGCATTGGACCGTGGACGGTGGTGGTCATTTCCCATGGGCCTTTGCTTCGTTGCTGATGTTCTTTTGGAGGCTTCTGGAGGGTCTCTCTGATTTCCTGGAGGACGTTGGGCACCCGGGGGATGTGCGTACCAAGAGCGCTAACAATGACACTTGACGAATGGCCACGGACCTTCCAATGCCACGGCGTAATGTGGCGCACTTTTGTTGTGCCGACTTCTGCCATTCCAAACCTCGCCCGTTCCGAATCCCCCTCCCCTCCCCCCGGTAGCCCCGTCCCCCCTCCATCACATTGCAGAGGCAGAACACACCATCAACGTGGGGCGGGTCAAGGACCCCAGTCTGGGGGAGGGGGGGGGTTTGCCCTCGTCAGCCCTGGTCAACCCCACCCACCCACCCACCCGGACGTACCCTCCCAGGGGGAGGGGGGAGGGTGGGTGATGTGGGGAAGGGAGTGGAGCAGCGTTCCACAAGGGAGGGGCTTCGGTAGCCTGGAGTACAGCCGGCGTCCGGCTCCCATTGGACCTGCACAAGTGCAGCCTATGGCGGGGGTGTGTGAGAATGCAGAAGAGATTGCTCTGTACCCGCTCGCAATGGAACCATCTGAGCCGCTCCCCAAAATGGGTTGGTCATCATGGACTACACAACAACGATGAAATATCACTGGGCAGGTCAAGGGTAGAAGAAGATGAAACCTGCACGCAAGTACACGTACAAGAGGCATCGGCAAGGACAGGGAAGCCAGCCATTTGTACGGGGACAAATTGCACCGCCCAACAGACGTCCTCCCAACCCAGTCTCTCAACAAGTCGTGAAGAAAACCATTTGAAGCTGTTTCACGCTGTTTTGATTAAAAAAAAGTCACGTGCAAAACATGTGGGAAAATGTGGCATGGGTTTCCGTTTTGCTTTGTTGTTCATTTTTTTTGGCTATGCTTGCACTTCCATCTCGGTGTCTTGCAGCCGTGTAATGTTGCGGAGATAGCATCAAGGCATGCAGCTGCGCTGCTGCTCGTGGAAATGCAAGCGCTTGGGCCCCACTGTCCCTAAGGTCGTCGTTGCTGATCAGCACCTGTCTGCAACGCAACGCAGCAATGAGTTGGGAGCGCTGGATGAAGTAGCACCATCTTGACGATCCAGACTATCTTGATGATGAATCTAGCTGCTGGAACGACGAAGACCTCGAGGCCTTCGAATACTATGCATGCTGACTCCGGCAACGCATGGATGGAGTTCCATTCCAGGCACGCCAGTTGAGAAGAGGCACTATTGGTGGGCTAGTGGCTGACCAGTGGCCGACGGGTTGGACATCCCGGGTACAAGGTGCGTCGGGACAGGTATCCAACCTCCGGTGCATCTACACGCGATAGGCCAGTCAGCTTTGCTCTCTGGGGGCTTTTTCGCGTGCGCGCACAGCACCAATTATTACGCTGTTTATCCCGGGAACACCCCTGCAAACCATCCCCCTGCAGAAGCGTGCATGATCCATTCAAAACCGCATCGGGGGTGCAGAATTCAGGACCCTGGGACCCGTGGCTACCGGTGGTGAAAAACAGCCGACTTTTCGCACAGCGCGCGCACAGCGCACGGTGCGCCCCCTCCGGGCTCAGTCACAGAATGCGGAGCTTGGGGTGATGGTGGCTGAACCATCCGATTGAATGATGACGTGGCTAGCGCCGTAGAACTGATGGGACCTCATGTCCGGGGGCCCAAACCCCTCAGTCGCAAGCCATTGGGAACGGACAGGGGGAGAGCGTAGATGTGGCCGATTGCCATGCAAGTCATGTTCGCCAAAACCGGGCATGAACAATGTAAGGGGATGGGTACAAGTAGCGTGTCTCATCGACGAACGGGTCTCTCTGCGGAGTGCGACCAGGGATGGCCTAGCGCAAGAAGGAGCAAATGGTCAGAGGAGCAATGGTGTCCAATGGAGGTGTGCCTCCAGTCATGACAATGCCGGGAAATGTGATGGAAGGAGAGCCAGGCAGGGATGCGCTCGAGGGAGAAAGGAGGTGTACCATGTGTTGCTGCAAAAGCGGTCCCCGGCGGCTGGAAAAGCGGTTGGCAGACAATGTCTGACGGGTACAAACCGGGTGGAGGGGCATTGGCGGACAAGAGCGGTGGGCGGGGCTCACCGTCACCCCGAAAGCCCCTCCCCCGCCCCCCCCGTCAAGCATACTGTACATTCGTTGCCCTAAGTCGGGACCACAGCCAAGTAGGTGGCAGGATTTGGAGGGGGGGGTTCGGGTTCCGCGTGTGCCGTAGGGGGAAGCGCAATTCCGCAGGGGGTACCACAGCGGCCGCGCCGCCGCACATCGGGCCTGAGAGTTGTATTGCCGTGATCATCCGAAATAGGGATTTGCAAGTTGAGAAGGGGGTAGCTATAATCTATAGGGGTCAGCCCAAAATGGGTTTTGCACATCCGGTAGCCCCCTGCTTATGGCAGGACGTTGCTGGAGTGTCCGGTGGTCAGCCAAATCTGCACATGATGGCCATTGCGGTTCCACCAGGAATTTTATATCTTTAATCTGATGCAACCCGCATGTCCTGACATCCCCAGTTTTGCTCGTTTTGACGACTGCTGTTTCACCAGCAATTGTTTTCAAAGTCTGATGCAACCCACGTGTCCAGATGGTTCTCCTCGAACCGCCGTTGGTGACCCACCAACCACCGTCGATTACCCTCCAATCGCGGCCCGTCACCCGCCAACCGCCGTCGATTACCCTCCACCTTTTTTTAACTTAAAAAAAACTGTTATCCACTAAAAAATGACCTGGCTTATGGCAACGAATCCACAGTAACCCTGACTGCCAGGAGTACAATGCAGCAGCTCAGCCCGGCTGGTGCAGCGTACCGCGCCGCGACGCAGCGCGCGCGTACTACAACGATGATGAGGCCCAGGTTCAGTGAAGATAGGCGGCGCCGCAAGAGGATAGACACGAGGACCTCGTCAGGCGAAAGATGCGGCCGGTGCTCAAATTGGGCAACTGCTTCTGCGGGTCGAAGTCCGCCTCTCTGCCCTGACAATACATCAGCCAGCGCTCCGCCCCGTCTCCGTCCACTTCCCTGATCACGCGGGGCATTCCCATGTTGGCAAGCCCTATGTCTGCGGGCTCGAGCAGCAGCCCGGACCGCGCCGCTTCCATCGACGGCGGCGGCGCCCAGCGAAACGAGGGCATGACACTCAGCGGCACGATCCGGTGACGGTCGAACAGCGCCCGCATCCGCTCCGCCGGCGGCACCCGCGCCTCCCCCTCCTGCGTCCCAAGCTCCGCGCAGTGCACGCCGTTCGCGATCCAAACGTTGGGGATGCCGAGCGCGCGCGCGCCCCCGATGTCGTGCTCGAGCGAGTCTCCGACCGCGCACATGCGCTCCGGGGCCGGGGGCGTGCCCAGGGCCTCTGTCAGGGAGGCCACGGAGGCGGCGTACACCTCCGGATGCGGCTTGCCACGGAAGTGCACGGTGCCTCCGAGGGCTTGGTACTTGCTGTAGCACAGGGCGGTGGTCGGGGCACTTGTGTGCACGTGGGTGTGTAGCTGCGTGCGTGCATGTGCCGTGTTTCTGTGTGTGTGCGCGCGCGCGCACCCGCCCGCATGCCTGCATGTGTGTGTGATGGGTGTATCCATGTGCATGCGTGTGTGCATGTGCGCGCGTGCGCTCCAGGCTACTGCTTAGTAACCCACGGAGGTAGCCTGGGGCACAGGGGATGGCTCGGGTCCCAACCCCAACCGTTCCCTTCTCCCCTCCCCTCCCCTCTTGCACGCCCCGCTGCAGGTGACCAGTCTGCGGGGGTTGGCGCCCCCTGCTGCATGGAGGGGAGCAGGGATTATTGACCCCAAAAGACGTTCTCCGTTCCGGAGCGACTGAGAAATGACCCCGGTGAATTGAGCCGCCAGTGCCCGGACCCCACTTTTGGGGGTCCTCTGAGGCCCCACACCCCCCATTCTCATACATCCGTCTCCCCGTCCCCCGCTACGGGTCGCAGATGCGCGTGCACGGCCGTGTGCAGCGAGGCACAAAGAGGGTGTGCGAAGCAAACGTCAAAGAGAGAAGATCTTCAGTGACATGTCATTGGCGCCTTTCGCTGTAGCAGACAGGCGAGGCATGAAATCCGGAGCAAGGGGGCGTTTTCGCACAGCGCGCGCACAGCGCGGGCACAGCGCACGGTACGCCCCCCAAGTCCACCACCCTACAACCCCCCGGGGGGAGGGGGGACAATCAGGAACGTGCGGCATTTGGAATGGCGAGATTTGGTGTTGAAAATATTTGGCATCAATTCTTGAATACCGCTGCTAAATTGGGTACCAAAGTCCCGGGCCGTGGCACAAGAACAGGCATTGGACCGTGAACGGTGGTGGTCATTTCCTATGGGCCTTTGCTTCGTTGCTGATGTTCTTTTGGAGGCTTCTGGAGGGTCTCCCTGATTTCCTGGAGGACGTTGGGCACCCGGGGGAATGTGCGTACCAAGAGCGCTAACAATGACACTTGACGAATGGCCACGGACCTTCCAATGCCACGGCGTAATGTGGCGCACTTTTGTTGTGCCGACTTCTGCCATTCCAAACCTCGCCCGTTCCGAATCCCCCCCTCCCCCCGCCCGCCGTGGTATGAACTGAATTCCGCATGCCGAGGCCCCACACAGCGTGCAGACCCCCTCCCGAGGCCCCACACAGCGTGCAGGCCCCCTCCCGGGATCCAACTCATCCGAAACCTCAGACCCCCCGTGTGACATTCCGTTCGGTTGTTGCTCCTTTACGGGGCCCTGGACAGTCACCCGTTCTTCCCTTCGCATGTTGCGTCGGGTCGCTGCGTTCTGTCAGCCGCTGCGGCCGGTGCTCCTGCTGGTGTCGTTTCCGCGTTCGCGGAGCCCAGTGGTTGGTGTGTTGGGGCTGTGCGGGATGTGGCGGGATGTGCCGTTTGCGTGTTAGCGGCGCCCAATAACTGACGTATTGGGGGTTGTGCTGGTTGTTGCCGGGGTCGTTTGACTGGTTTTGCTGCCCCCACACACCTCAGACCCCCCTTCCCCCCTCCCCAGAGACCTGGCAATCTGCCCTGGCATCGGGGCCCCAGAGCCGGGGCGGTTCTGGTCCGGGTTGGACACGAGCATCGGTAGCCCCAATGCCGCGCACTGCGCCAGCGCCGGGTCGATGGCCCCGAGCAGCTGCTCCGCCGTCGCGAAGGCCTGCATGTCCCCTTCGGACCGCCAGACGCTGAACATGCCCCGGGCCAGCACCAGGTCTGCGGTGCCGGGGCCGGAGAACACGCATCCGGCGGACGTGACGTACTCTTCGTCGTCCTGCGGACGTGGGGCGGAGGGCAGGCCGGCGCTGGGGGAGGCGAACCAGGGCCCACACCACAGCCCACACCACAGCCCGCACCTCAGTCCTCGCCCCCCCCCCCCCCCGTGTGACATTCCGTCGGGTTGTTGCTCCTTTACGGGGCCCTGGACAGTCACCCGTTCTCCCCTTCGCGTGTTGCGTCGGGTCGCTGCGTTCTGTCGGCCGCTGCGGCCGGTGCTCTTGCTGGTGTCGTTTCCGCGTTCGCAGAGCCCAGTCGTTGGTGTGCCGGGGCTGTGCGGGATGTGGCGTTTGCGCGTCAGCGGCGCCCAGTAGTTGGCGTATTGGGGGTTGTGCTGGTTGTTGCGGGGGTCGTGTGACTGGTTTTGCTGTCCACACACCTCCGTCCTCAGGCCGTCCACAGCCTGCCTCGCTGTGTTTCCGTGTGCGTGAGGCCCGGGTGCCCTGCTCCTCCACGCGTTGTCCCGGCGGTCCGCCACGTACGCTCCCCCCACTCCGCGGGTCGCGCGTGCGCAGAGCCTTCACCCAAGCAAGGTCTAGCAATTACAACACAGTTGGTGGGTTGTTGGGGGCGGACAGAAGCGGTTGGGACGAAACACATTGCCACTCCCAATAGGACGGGTTCCCCAACCCCCTTTAAGCGCAGGCCTCGGGGGGGAAAGGGGGAGGAGTCGTTGGCTTTGGGCTTTGGCTTTGGCTTCGGCTTTGCCATCGACTGGTACACGGCCTCCTTTGTCCCCGGCGGTAGCCCCGCTGAACGCTGGCACACCTCTGTCTGTCTCCGCTCTCATGGTTTCCGGGATTCGAACCAGTAACCCTCCGGTTCAGCATCCCCATAAAGGCCGTCTGGGTGCCGTACAATACCGCCGGTGTTGAGTGCTGTAGGGGAGAAGGGGGGTCGGAGGTTCCACAAAGGCTGGTGGGTTACCGGAATACTACCAGTGCCCGGTGCCGTGTGTTTGGTACCGCCTGCTGTTGTCGGCCAAAGCAATTTGTGGCAGCGGGAGTCTGGGCAGAAAGGCATCACTTGGGGTTGGATGGGGTGGGGTGGTGGTGGGTGGTGGGGTGTCGCCCAGTGGGCGCCTGTGAGGGCTTGTCAGGCATACCTGCCCCCTGCCAATGACGAAGACCCGCAAGGGTCGGTCCGTGCGGGACAACGCCTGTTCCTTGAGCCAATGCCAGGACAGTTCTCCTGCACACGTGAGACCAATGGGCAGTGGACCAGGCGGTAGGTCAGGGATGTGGTAGAGGAGGTAAGGGACGGGGCGTCAGAGGTTTTCGCGGGCTGAGGTTCTGTCCAGGAAGAACCCCCTCCTCCTCCCATGGCCTCTGGCCCAACGGGCTGAGGAAAATGTCCTCAATAAATGCCAAGGAAATTTTGTTCCGAAGGTCGAAGAGCACTTGTCTCCAGAAAATTTCGCACTAAAAACCTCTGGGCTCGATTTTTTTTTGGCGTTCTGCGCTGGGCTGGATTGCGCATTTGGAAGGGAAGGAGGGCGGGGGGGGCTGGGGGGGGGGGGGGGGTCTTCCTATGGTTTGTATGGCATTTTAATCCATTCCTGACTCAGATGGTCATGCAGCCAGCGATTTTCAGCCATGCCTCATGCACTCAGGCAGGTCGGTGTGGATAGGCCCACGCACAATGAAGGTAACCAGAACGGCCACATATGAGGGGCGGGGTCAGGGCGGCAGTCAGCGACACAAGGAGGCAGCCACTGCAGAGGGATGAAGCCAAAAGCGCGGGCACACAGGGTGGTAGATTGAGGTGGGGTGTAAATTGTGCTGGCAAAGCTCATCGCAATCATGCGGTACTGGGCTTCTGCACACTGTCCCCACGGACGATCGGTCCTTCAGCACTTCGACAGGCTAATGCCAGCTAATGGGCCGGACAGGCATCGGTGTTTGTGTGTGTGTGTGTGTGTGTGTGTGTGTGTTTGTGTGCACCAAGGTATGCGAGGTTCAACAGGCCTACGTTCCTACCGCTACTGCAAACCATGAGTTCACTGTGTGCGTGTGTGTGCGTGCGTGTGTGCGTGCGTGTGTGCGTGTGTGCGTGTGTGTGTGTGTGTGACACCCGATTCTTGAAACAATCTCATAGCATTTGCTGACATACACTACCTCCCTACGCGACCTCCGCCCTTTCCTCCTTCCCTCCATCCATCCCTCTCTCCCACCCACCTGCCCTCGCCCCCCCCCCCCTCTCTCCCTCTCTCTCTCTCTGTGTGTGTGTGTTTGTGTGTGTGTGTGTGCCATACTTGGAAAGGGGGCAGCCGTCTTTTATAGTCCTTGAGGATGTACACGAGAACTATCTCTCAAACATACTTGGAAGGGGGGTGGAGCATGTAAATGAGAAAACGGAGTTGTACAACTGCTTTTTTTTCCAAAAGGCCCAGTTGATTACTGTGTAGTTCGATTTGGATTCGGGGTCCAATGCTCGGGCTCACGGGCCGCCTCAGAGAGCCCTGATGACTCTGCACAAGGCTGGCCAGGGGGGGCACTGGGGGGGGGGGGGGGTAGCTTCGACCTACTGTGACCGCCCACCCCAAGACCAGGACTCCGGCACTCCTAGTCATCTAGTCATCATCCCATGGCCGGTGCCTCACGGCTGCAATTGGCAGACCCCCTAGGCGCGTGTGTGCGTGGCACCATGGGGCCACTCTCTAGGTGGTTTGCGGGCTATGTGGAGGAATGAACACCTCAAGAGGCTACTTTTTGCCCCGGCACTAGGATTCCTGGCAGCTTTGGTAGCCATACCGGGGGGGGGGGGTGCGCACTGGCATATGGCATAAAGATTGATCCTGACGCGCAATTCACGAGCACCACTACCTCCCTGCAGAAGAAAAATGTTAGCTGCCGACCCATGGAGCAAGAAAAGGCCAACATTGCACAAAAAAACCTCTTGAGGGAAATTTTAGCACCAATCTGAACCCCCCCCCCCCCCGAACTTTTCCCCTGCTAGAATATCCCCCACCCCCCGGCCCGGTAGGTCCACTATTAGCCTAACAGACTGCAAGGGAGTCTGTTGCTACACTACACACCCTATACACCATGTACACTAGAGCACGGTGTTGGCATCACCGGTGCAATGTTTTGTGCTGCAGCATAGGGGCTTGGCACAACCCAATGCAGCCGTCTACCTTGCGAAGGGTAGGACCTCACAGTGAAACCTTATAGTAGCACTTTTCCACAAGCATTCGCAACCCTCCTCAGCCCTCCGCGACCCTCCCATAGCTTGTGTTGAGTGATGGGGGGGGGTGATGGGGGGGGGTACATATTCTAGAGGAGGCCAAGGTTTTTTGAGGGGTTTAGCCCGGGAGCAAAGCACCCATTCACCACGGCATAGAGTGCCCTTTGGACAGCATTTGTCATCCGGTCTACGATGTGGGGACTTCAATGCTCTTGCATGGCATTTGCAAAACAACATTTGCATGTTGCTTTCGTGTTGAGCTATGTGAAGAATTGGACAGAGCGGAGCATGCAAGGAAAACACCAAACCACTCACGATGCCACGCAGCGGCATTGAAGCTAGAGGGTGATGCAGAGAAGGCCGTCCACACTTGGTAGCGTTTGGGGACGGGGGGCAGCTTCAGCCCTGCAAAGGGCGGGGCACTACGTCAAGCTGCCGGGATCTAATATCAACTGGGCACGGGTCAACCGTCAGCACGTGAGGGAGGTGGCTGGATGGGCCAAACTCCCAAGGGAAAATCATGTGCTTATGCCCCTGCGGAGGGGATCGCTTTTTGATTTATTTGGGGAATGGTGGTAAATAGGTGGGTATACAAGGCTGTGGTGAACATGCCGAATGAGGAGGAAATAGAGAGAGCATCATGGAGTGTGGCACATGTGTACCATAGCTATGACGGCGTGCCATTGGCCACGACTAGGGTGTGTCTGCACATGTGCTTTGGGGTATGGTCCGCTCCGCGCATGTTGTGGGTGCAGCGGATCTTGGAGACGTATAAGGCCCTCAACAACTCTAACCCCATGGTGAGGGATGTGTTGCGGAGGGAGTTCTTGTGGGGGAGCAGGGGGGAAGGATGGGGGAGACACCAAGCGCACCAAGGAGGTACTGAGTAGGACTTGGTGCCACATTTTGGGTTTTGGGGGAAGGGGGGGGGAGAGAATGCACATGATGTACCGTGGACCAGCCGCATACGACATATGCGTATTGGCAGATGTGGGTGGGGGAAACACGTGGTCGGGTGTTGTCTCCGCCGTGGATGAGGAAGGAACGGTGCTGTTGGATGAGGCGGTCCTCATCTAGGCTCAATGCCTCATCTCTACCTCGGTGGAGATCACTATGGTGGGAGCTGCGCTCGAGGTGCTGGATCGGTGGGCACAAGGCAAAGGGACCGAACATTGCCTTTGGGCGTGGTCCGATAGCCTGGAAGGGGTGAGGGAGGGGAAACCGAGGAGGAAAAATGGGCACATTGTGTATTCATTGGTGGCAACAATGCAACTCCTCACCGTCACGGTAGATTGGGGCTGGTCCCAGCACAACATGACGGACTGGGTGTCGTCGTTGAACTCAAGGGGTGGACATGGGGACCAGGAAGGAACAAAGAACGTGCCACCCTCAAGTGTTGCTAGCCTTGCACATATGGCGGGGTGGGAGACTGGCGTGGGTGCACACCAACGGAAGCATCGTGTGCACCAAAGTGCTAGTTACCACAGCCACATGGTGCCACGATAGTTTTTGAGGGGTAGACCCGCAGGGGACAGAAGCAGCCCATTTACAGGAGTTGGTGGGTGGTGGTGGTACAGGGGGAAAAGACTGGCCATCTATGAGGGCAAGTGCAGCCCCCCCCCCCCCCCCCTGCTCCGCCTGTTGCTGGTTCTGCGCCGGGATTTTTCGCGTTCGCATGACTCCATTGCGTCCAGAGATACCCAGGCGGTAGCCACCAGCAGTCTCTGCTGCATCCACTGCCAGGAACGGCGCAAAGCCAAAATGCCCAGGCCTTGGGTCAACCGTGGCTGGCACGTACGATATCGCCAGCGCATCGAACAGTGCCGATATCAGGGCCGGGCTCGGGCGGTGCTGAAACCGATGATGTCCCCAACGGAACCTGTGCCACCCCTGCAGAAACAGGGTGACCCCTTTTCGTGGTCCAAATGCCCATTGCATTTTTCCCGTGACCCGTTCCGCCACCTTTGGAGACAGAGGCGAGCAGGCCGTTTTTATGGCAATCCCCAAGCACTTTGTGAGCATTTTGTCTGTGTTCCGCACCTCCCCTTTGGCCAGGTCGAACATCTTCCCCAGCCACAGGACATTCTGATGTGGCTCGAGGCAGGATTTTATGGAGATGCGTAGGCCCTTTTCCGTCAAGAAACACGCCAGCCGATGGCCCAGGCTTTTCATGCACTCCCTGTCACGTGACAAGATCAGCACATCATCCAAATAATGGAAACAGTAGACATCGATCCCCTCCACGTGGTTGTCAAAGAACTCCTTCAACAGCGCTGCCAATGTTTCCTGTGCCAGTACCGGGGAAAACTTCCACCCAAACGGGAGGCAGTGGAAGTGCGCCCCCTGTATGCGAAACAGCCCCCTATGTTCAGCTGGGATTTGCAGGCTCCAGTAGAAGTTGGATATGTCCAAGGTAATGCCCCACAATGGTGCTCCACGGTGTATCTCCCGTTGGATGGTCTGAAAGACCGTGTGAATAGATGGAAGCCTGACCTTGCGCAGCGGCACCTTCAAGCAGTCGTTCAGATTTCGCATGTCAATGATGAAGGAGCACTTCACATCATTTTTGGGCTTAACGAAAGCCGACACATTGTCCGTGAGGTCCTCCCACTCAAGGGCACCCAAACACGTGGGGTCCCTGCACAGGAACCCATCGTCCACCAGCACTCCAATCATGCGTCTGGTGTGCAACGACGGCTGCCATACATCGAATCCTCCACAATCGTGCTCCGACTTCCAACTCCGTATATCCCAAATGAGGCGCTTTGGGATGTTCGCGTTCCACACATCTAAAGGGATGTCCAGGCTGCCCTTCTCTCCAAGGCCCGCATCAATCATTCTTTCTGAGATACCTCCCGACGGGCCATCCCCGTCATATCCATCGTAGTCCTGACCCAGCAGGTCCCAGTTGAGCTCATGCAGATCCCCCATGTGGCGCAGGATCGTGTCCAGGTGTGCCTGCCCACCGTCCACATCTCTGAGGCGCTCCCGCGCTCGGAGGATTACCGCAAGTGCGGCCCGAAAAAGCTCATTTCGCGGGATATTCGAGACCCGCTCGATCCGTCTCGAAGCCGACCACGCACACGCCCGCGCCCGCCTATATGTGACCCACGCTCCTGCAGTATTTCCTCCTCCAACTCCCATGAGGCACTTTAACCTACGCGGCTTGTGCTGCCTGCCCACCTCGTTGTCGGGTGACGCCCGTCTCGATTTACCTCCCCCCCCCCCTACCCCACAGGCCGTCCGGCCATTCGCCTCCTCACGCACTGCGTCTCCTCTTTCCCCTCCTGCCATCGGCCTTCCGAGGTGAGGGGCTATCCGAGGATGATCCAGAGCACGTGGAATCTCCAGAGTCGCTCTCTGGGGTGCTCCCCTCAGGTATATCGTAGGCCTCAGGGGCCCAGAACTCCGTACACCGTCTGGTTGCCGTTCCCGCAATCCATGGCCTCCCCTTGAGGTAATTGGGGGGGGTAGGCGTTATGAATGGGTGCCGGATGCGCCCTGGGTGCGGGCAGTTGATGTAGGCCATTGCCGTTCTTGTGCTCCTCCACCTGAGCCACGCCTTGATGCTAGGGATCTTGCCCCCAGCCTTGTACATGGTCGCTGGGCCCAGGCGCCTCCATGCATGCCACCTGAGGTCCTTCCACTTTGATCCACGCAAAAGGGTCGCCATGACACGCTGCAGTTTGTCCTCAAAGACCAGTCGCTGGAACTTGTCGAGGTTCCAGCATCTTTGTGCAATCCAGGCGCAGAACTGCAACCATTTGAGGGCCACTCCTGAAACCGTACGGGTAATCCAAGCCCTGTGGACTTTGCGGTCATAGAACTCCGCCGTCCCTGCCAGAACCCCCAGCCTGTGGAAGCTGATGCTGGCCGCCTCGCCGACTTTGAGGCCCAGCAGCGTTGAAAGTATCGCGAGTCCCACCACACACCACTCCAGCTCTGAATCCGCTTGGTGTGCCATGATCTGCAGTGCCTCAAAACTTCCCCACTCCTGTGTTGACTTCTCTTCCAGCCGCTGCGCTGCCTTGAATGCCTTCCACAGTCGTTTTGGGACCGGTTCACTGACCACCCCCATGGTGTATGCCATGGCCGCCGCATTGAGGATTGTTTTGACCAAACTGCTGCCTTTTCCCTC
Organism: Eutreptiella sp. 'Long Island Sound 2002'; assembly: GCA_964036045.1. Classification (NCBI taxonomy): domain Eukaryota; phylum Euglenozoa; class Euglenophyceae; order Eutreptiales; family Eutreptiaceae; genus Eutreptiella; species Eutreptiella sp. 'Long Island Sound 2002'. The sequence goes on from OZ038393.1 coordinate 16,152,387, forward strand.
TCGAATGGCATCACACACGACTTGCTCCACGACCTTGTATGGTCCCCACTCCGGCCGGGCCATATGTGTCTGTCGGAGTCGTCGCATTCCTGTCTTGTACGTGCCCAGCGATGTCGTGCTACAGGAGTTTGCGAGGACTTGCCAGTTGCTTTCCAGGACCCCATCCTTGCTGTCCGCCTGGGCTCGACACAATGCTGCATATGCCCGTCGGTATGCCGGCCATTCCCTGGGGATGTCGTCGTCTTCGCTCTCCCCCTCCACTTCTCCTTCATGCCAAAGGAACCTGTTTGGGCTGTCCTCCGCCATGCCCCCCCCCTCCCCCCCCTTCCGGGGGAAGTCAACTCTCGCAGTCCCATATCCAGTGGCTGTCTCCACATTCTCCACAAGGCCCCGGGGGGCCCTTCGCCACTTCATATGTGTTGTCGCCCCTCGCAGTGCAGTAGTAGGTGATGTTCTCCAACTCCGCGAACCTGAATCTCCCTTTTCGGGTCGCTTCAATCCATGTGCGTGCTCCCAGTCTTTCCAACTCTTTGGTAGACCTCGGCGCAACTCGGGATTGTGGTTGCTTCCCGGTGCCCTTATGTGAGCCACCAGTCACACTGTGGCCCCCGCTGGGGTACTTCTCTTTATAGTTGTCCTTGGAGACCAGCATCACCTCCCACAGCTCCTTTGCCAGCGTCTCCCCTTTTTCCTCCTCGTTGGACTCCAGGAATTTCTTCAGTGAAGCTGTCGTCTCACGCATCCATTTGGCATTTCCCGGGGCATCAACAAACTCGTCCAGCGCTGCAGGGGTCAGTGGTCTCACGATTTTTGCTCTCCGCTTGTGCTCCATTCTCACTTTGAGCGCCTCCATCTGTTTTGAGATCTCCTGCTCCTCCGGGTCTACAAATGCGTTTGGTTTTCCCACATCCGATGCATCTGCCGTTACCAGATTCAGCTTGTGGCCTTCCCGGATGATGATCCACTTGAAGTTGTCGAAGAGGGCCAGCGCTCCCATTGCCTTTAGTACGAATTCGGGGTCTTCTGGCTTTCGGGTCTCCGGGATGTCCTCAGCAAACTCTCGGATGGTTAGGCGGTGCTTGGCTGCCTGCTGTGCCACCTCCATTCCCGCCTTCGCGATTTTGGCACTGGAGCAAAGCTTCACAAAAGTGCTCCACTGCGACTCCAAAAACGACTTGATGCGAGCCCTGATCTCGTCGCTGACCGCCAGCTCCGTCTCCTTTTTCGCCTTGAACTCCCCTGTCTGGACCTCAATTGTGCATCGACAGCAGCTCTCATAGCCAGCAATGGCGTGGAGGAGTTTGAGTGGATCTTCGTCCCAACCAGAGGCCACCTTGAGGTCCTGCAGCCATTTGTCATGGTCCACCCCTGCATCTCTGATGCGCTGCATGATTTCCACTGCCGCTCTCGCCAAGTGGTCTGCGGGGAGGGTGCTCTTGTAGACCTCGAACTGGCCCTTGGAGACGAAATCTTTGAAGGTGAGGGACTCCATGCTGATGGCTGACATTTGGTCAGGATCTCTTTACTTGGCCTGACGGGCCTGAGAACCCAAAAATCTTTAAAAGATTCTACAGTGATAGTGCATATGAGTGGTATTATGGGGTGAATCCTGTGATTCGCCTATAGGCGAATCCCTTGGTACAGGGGGAAAAGACTGGCCATCTTTGAGGGCAAGTGCAGCCCCCCCCCCCCCCCCCAACCAAGGAACACGGGTGGTTTAGGCTGTGGGCAGTGCACCCCGTGGATCCGGAGTGGTTCACGGATGATCACCCCCTTCACTGTGACCATTGCGGAGCCATGTGCCTTCCCGCTGTGGGGGGGGGGGGGGGTCTGGGAGAGTAGTATGCAATTTCAGGCGAGTCTATGTGGTGGGGTGGGTGGAAAAGGCGATCGATGTGCTCACCCAGGCGGCGTTAGAGGGGATAGACTGTAGAGGCATTTGGGGGGAGGGGGTCCGCATTGTAGGGCGCCACCTGTTTGGCATAGTGTGGGCCGATGCCCAGCACGTTCTACGGGTGGTGGCAGGGAGTACGGAGGGACATATGGTGTGGCCCGTGTGCCGAGGGATGTGCCTGGTAAAGGGGTATGTGGGGTGGATCCGATAGGCAGGGGTTGAGGATCTTGTACCGGTTATCCTAGCCATCATGTGCGAGGTGGCAATGGCGGTGCACGTGTGGAGGGGAGAGTACAGAGGAGCCGGCAACTAGACTGTGTGCGACTCGTAGCAGTGGGGGATACACATGGTTCTCAAGAGAGGGGACGGCTGGTACCTCGGCAGGGAGCCGGTGTATATGCCGGGTGTGTTGGCGTTTGTGGTGCTGTCAGCAATGTGACGGGGGCAGCAAGAGTGCGTGGGCCAAACAAGGAGTGTGGGGGGTATCATGCTGGAGTTTGGGGAGTCGTTAGGGGCGCAACATGTGGCTGTGCCAGGCAATAGGCAAAGGTGTAGCAGTCCGCATGGGCTGCAGCTTAGAAGGTTGAGTGGCCGCATGATTATCCGGGTGCTCTACACGAGACGGCGCCGCATATGGGGTGTGGGAGCGGGTGTCCCGGGCGGTGGTGGGATGGGAAGGGGGATGTGCAGTGGTGTCAAGCAGCAATGACCAGGGGGTCAAGGGTGCACGACCACAGGGCTGTTGCGCAGGCGGCGGCGTTGGGGTTTGAGGTGTGCTGACCCCCCTTGCCCTGTGTTGCAGGCCCTCAGTCGGTGGCCCGGCATGTGCTGGCCCCGCCAGCATTGCCGATGCATGGGCCGATGCCGTGGCACAGGGCCATGAGAGGAGGAAAGGAAGGTGGTAAAGGGAGATGACTACACTCCAAAAAGGAAAGCCCACAGCAGACAGCAACGTCCAGCACAGATCAGTTTATCCGGTTTCCCCGGCTTTGTTGTGCATGCAGATGGAGGGCCGGAGCGCGGTCGGGGGGCCACGAGCACCCCGGTCGGTCGGCTGGCACAAGGGGTGGGGCACGTGGTGTGTACGGAGGGTTACACACGCGTCCCGCAAACTTTTCGCGTTTCTTCTCGTTTCTATAAAGGCAGTGGTGAAACGAAGCACAGGCATGGTCTGATGTACGGGTAGAGGTAGGTAACCAGATGCCCTGCAACCAAGGGGCTGACGGGCCTCAAGTACGTATCCACAGACCCACCGACCGACCCCTCCAGACCCCTCCACACACCCCACACCCCTCCACATCCCCCACACCCCTACAGACCCCTCCACCCCCCTCCACATCCTTCCGCACCCCCCACATCCCCCACATCCCCCAACATCCCCCAACATCCCCCAACATCCCCCACATCCTTCTGCACCCCTCCACATCCCCCACATCCCTCCACACCCCCCACATCCTTCTGCACCCCTCCACATCCCCCACATCCCCCCACATCCCCCACATCCTTCTGCACCCCTCCACATCCCCCACATCCCTCCACATCCCCCACATCCCTCCACATCCCCCACACCCCTCCACACCCCCCACATCCCCCACATCCCTCCAAATCCCCCTCATCCCTCCACATCCCCCACATCCCTCCACACCCCCCACATCCCCCACACCCCTCCACATCCCCCACACCCCTCCACCCCCCTCCATATCCTTCCGCACCCCCCACATCCCCCACATGCCTCCACACCCCTCCACATCCCCCACACCTCTCCACATCCCCCACACCCCTCCACACCCCTCCTGGTGACCTGGCACCAGTCTAAAAACCCTCAGGATGGTAGCTGTGGGACGGATTGCCCACACGCACAGCCACGCTCGAAGCCAGTCGTGATACGTCTCGATTTCTCGTGCGTCTTCCCTATGTCAGGCCGGGCCCACCCCGCCCGCCAACCGTCCAGGACCCCTCCCTAGGACCCCTCACTGGGCCAGACATGCAGTCCTGTGGGGGACAGATGCACATACGTGGCCTCCCCCCGACCGCCAGACGCCAACGTGGCGCCTGCCCCGATAGTGCGCCGACATGGCGCGGGCTCAGTGGCAGGGCACCATCGTGGTGCCGCGAACGTACCCGTGCGCCGTTGTGGCGCGGCCTTCTGGGCAGAGCGCCGTCGTGGCGCGGCCTTCTTGGCAGAGCGCCGCCGCGGCGCCGCCCAAACAATCCAGCGCCACCATGGCGCCACTTCAGTGGCAGCACACCACCGTGGTGCAGCCAACGTGCACATGTGCCGCCGTGGCACATTGTTCGGGGCACGGCGCCGTCGTGGCACTGCCCAGACAGCCCTATGCCTCCGTGGCGCCAGCTCAATGGCATAGCGCCATCGTGGTGCCGCCAACGTACACGTGCGCCATCGTGGCGCCATCCTCAAGGCAGAACGCCACCGCGGTGCTGTCCAGACAGCCCTGTGCCGACGTGGCGCCAGTTCGGTGACGTGGCACCACCGTGGTGCAGTCAACGTACACATACGCCGTCGTGGCGCAACCTTCAGGGCAGGGCGCCACCGTGGCGCTGCCCAAACGGTCTTCGTGCGCCAGCCTGGCCATGGTGTGTCCTCCAGGCCAATACTCGAGGCACCATGGCGGGGTTTGCACCTGGCGCTCCGCCACCCTCCGTGGCACCCCGTGCAGAGGTGACGAGTCATCGGCGGTACTCACCGCCTCACGTGCCATCGGCAAACGCCGCCGTCTCGCTCGGGCACCATCGTGGTGCCACCTTCTCGGTCACGTGCCGTCTCGGTGCACGTATCGTAGGGCTCGTCATTTGGGCTCGGCCTTTGCGGCCGGGCGTCGTCGGTGACCTCCACGGTGGTGCACCACCGTGGTGCTATGGCTGTGACGCACGTCCCGCACTCATAGAACCCGGGGGTACCCAGGCCACCGGCGGTGCGCGTGATCGTGTAGCGTGACCGTACTCGCGACGCCGGCGGTACTCAGCCCGCCGGCAGTGCGCATAGTCGTGCTGGGCCGCGTTCTATTTAGCCCGGCGACGTTTTCAAGTCGGGGGTGATGCCCCGGGAGACCCACACCTTCCGTGCCCGTTGATCCTGGGACGCTACCTCGGGTGGATCCACGACAGTTCGGGGCAGTCGGTGGCCGGGACCGGAGAGCAGATCGGACCGTAGCGTTGTCGTACACCGGCGCTTTGACCCAGACGGCCTGCTGGGAGGGGCGTTCTCAGGCGTGCGACGAGATTCGTCTTACTCTAGCGGAGGTAAGACGGAGGACTCCCTCGGCTGTGCCTGCGTGGGGCCCCCGGGGACGACGCCAAGGCTCACCGTACGTGGGACCGCGGCAGGCGCTCCTCCTCCTCCTCCTCCTCCTCCACACCCCTCCACACCCCTCCACATCCCCCACATCCCTCCACCCCCCCCACATCCTTCCGCACCCCCCACATCCCCCACATCCCTCCACATCCCTCCGCACCCCTCCTCAGCCCTCGGCCTCGCACGTCACCCTCCAATAACTACCTGAGGTCACGATGTCATCAAAGAGCTCTGGGCCAAATCCCAAGCGCTCCAGGCCGGCGTACGAGTTCGTGCGCCGAACGGAGGAGTTAGACAGCAGCACAATGCGCTTGCCATGCGCGCGCAGCTTGGCCATGCACTCCAGGGCCCCGTCATAGGGCTGCTTGCCATCGTGCAGGACGCCCCACTGGTCCAGAAGGAACGTGTCATAGCGGTCCAGCAGCAATGCAAACCCGCCGACAACCTCCGGCCCCTGAAGTGGTACGGACGCAGAAGGAGGGGAGAGGAGTCATGCTCCAGCCGCCACACGCAAGACCAGGAGGATCCAACATGCCACGACCACTAGTGGCCTCCATCAACTGCGGAACGGAACAGCCTCGCCCAGAAGCACGCTGCAAGCACTTGACTGTATGGTTGCGTAGAGAAAGAGAGAGAGATAGAGAGAGTGTGTGTGTGTGTGTGCGTGGTCTTGGGGTTAGGGTTGGGGGGGGGTGCACCATATTAGAGAGGGAGAGCAGTAGGGGTCGTCAGGTCAGAGTGCATTGGATGGGGCCTCCCGACCTGTCCTGCGTGTGAACTCTTGGTTCGAATGAGACACCAAAACAGGTGCGCCGTGGGACGTTTTGCCCAACCCAGAGTCCACTCGTGCCGGCCTCCCAGACCCTTCCTGCAATACTCTTACCCCCCCCCCCTCGCCCCATCGCCCCTTACGCGGGTCCCTGCCCCTCAAGCAGCCTTGCACTGGCCCTCAGGGTTGTGCTTGCCAATGACCTGGGGGCTGGCAGCTCAGAGGGGGGGGGGGGGGCGGAGCAAGGCAAAGGGGGGGACCTTGGGGGAAAGGGAGGCGGGGGCGGGGGGGGGCATGTGCCGCAGGATCGGGGTGGAGGGGGGGTGGGGGGAGGGGGCGGGGGGCGTCGGTGATACGGGGGTGTCCCACCAGTGCGTGAGCCAACCGTCAGGCCCGTGTACAACACTTGTGGGTGCAGCCGGGGACTCCTCCAAGTCTGCCCGCGATTCTCGGTCCCCACGGTCACGCATGGCCGGACCCCCCCCCCCCGTCAGCCCGGCCCTTGGCCTGTGGTGGGGTGGTATCCGTCACACAACCCTCCCCCCACCCACTCCGCCGAGGGCATTTGAGGCGTGTCCCCTGTGGACCCCCCCGCCGCCGGGAAGCGGGCCGCATCACGCGGTTTGGGGCGTGTGGGGCCCGAGGCCCTCTCGGTGTTCAGCGCGACGACCCCCCCCCCCGCGCGCGCGCGCTGTCCACGGCGAGGCGCAGGTGAGGGGCATCCAGGAAAGGACAAGCCGCATGATCGGCGGCACCCTGTGAACCGCGGGTCGTGAAAGGGCAAGGACTCGGCGCACAAAGAGGGTGCTCCCGCCCCACACAAGAGCCTCACAAAACGTGCCTGGCCAACGGTGACTGGGGCCATGGTCTTCAAAACAGATCGCGACGCCGACTCCTGTTGGGGTCCGGGTTGCCCAGGTCCGTCCGTCCGGAGGCCGTCACGCCACCGTCAGCCTGCGGCCTGTGGCGGAGATCCCCACCGCTTTGGCCTCGGGGCCCAGACTATCTTGAGGGCCGGACGGTTGCACGGGGCACGCGCACTGCGCGGGGGGCATGGCCGAGCCCCGTTTGCCCACTGCAGTGGGCTCGGCGTGGCATCTCACGCCCACCACCACCAAAACACAGGAGGGGGGGGGGTCAGAAAAACGACAGATGGATGGGGTCGTCTCAGACAGGGCCGTCTTTGTGCCCCAGGGGGGGGAATGGGCAAGGATGTATTTGGAGAGAGGAGGCATTCGCCTTTTCAAGTCCTGGACGCTAGTGCGATTGAGGGGATCAGGGGGTTAGCGGGTGTATTAGGAGAGAGGAGGGAGGGGGGGGGGTCTGGGACACAAGAACTTGTGTACCAAAAATGGCCCGACAAGATTTTCCCAATGGCAAATTTACTTCTTTTTTTTTGACGAAGCTGCAACAGGTTCCCAATAGTAAATGTTGTTTGTTCCCACTGTGGTCACTTTTGGCCATAGAACGGTGGAAAATCCAGCGATAGGTCCCCACCGACAGACCCACGCCCACACAGTACATTGTCACAAGTACGACGGCGAAGCCGCCGCCACAGATTGTCCACAGATACGGCGCCGTCACAGATTGCGCTGGACTCTTTGCAGTGAGTTCATGACAGGCCTTTAGGCTCTGTGGAAATGCTCTTGATTATCCCTGTTCCTCCTCCGCTTGCCCGGACATCCGTGCTGAATCCGGAGGACGACCCCCCACCTCCCCATTCATCCCCCTCACTGCTCGACGCCCCACCGTCTGTCGAAGATCCGTCCGTTTGTGAAGCGGACTCCGACCCGCCGTCGGCCTGTGACCCTGTTACTGACGAACTGTAGTCCCCGGACAAGCTGGCTGCCCCTGGTCACTGTTGGTCACGGAGGGGGGTGTCCAGCCCCCCCGTGTGACATTCCGTCGGGTTGTTGCTCCTTTACGGGGCCCTGGACAGTCACCCGTTCTTCCCTTCGCATGTTGCGTCGGGTCGCTGCGTTCTGTCGGCCGCTGCGGCCGCTGCTCCCGCTGGTGTCGTTTCCGCGTTCGCGGAGCCCAGTGGTTGGGGTGTTGGGACTGCCCCCCCCCCCCCCCTCCTGCGGTGGTTGTCAGCCCTTCCAATACATCCTTCGGAGTGGGTGGCTGAAACAGGCGCGCGCGCGCGCCGGCAAACCGGCACCCACCTGCACATCGTCTTCGACCACCGTTGCCGCCGCCGCCGCCAGCGGGACGGGCTGCCGTTGCGGACCCCCGTGCCCCGCAGCAGCACACAAAGCCCACCCCTCATCCCGGGCGGCAGGCAACGCCATGCGGACCCGCCGGACCGCGATCAGCAGCAGGGCCACCACCGATGCCCCCCACGCCACCCTCCCGACCAGGGCCGTCCAGGGGAGCCCGGGCCTTTCGGCCGCGGGGCGCCAGGCTCCCGTGGGGCTCGCGTCGCCCTGTGGGGCAGGCCTGGGGAGATGCGCGGAAGGCGGAGCCCTGCGGAGGGCGCCAGGGACCGTTTGGCCCCGCGGAACACCGCCTCGCATCGCTGACTGCAGCGCCGCGGGGGGGAGGGGCTGCGCGGAGAGCGCCTGCGTGCGGGGTCGCACAGGGAGGGCCAGCCACGCCAGCAGCAGCACGGCACACCCAACAAGGGCCCGGGGGAACACCATGAGACTCCCGCGGGGCTGGGGCTGGGGCTGGAGCGGGTCAAGCATCGCTGCGGAAGGGCTATGGAACTGGTTCGTCACGTCCATTGGGAGATCATGGGCACTGCATGTTTTGTCCAGCCGTGAAGCACGTGGCAAAGCAGGTCTACAACAGATCGATGCAAACACAAGACAAGGGGCCAGGCAGTTTGCCAAAGCACACGGCAGAAGCACGCAGCAGCACCATGCAAAAAGAGACCAAGCAGCAACGGAAATCAGAAAAGTGCAGTCCAAGTGGCGCCTCAGTAAAATGTCACCCAGCAGCACGTGCCGCAGCACCAACTCCAAGAATTGCTGGCACTGTGTTTCCTGCGGAGCAGGTGCTTTTTAGGCGGTTGTTTTGAAGGCCGTCCACGCTTGGTAGCGGTTGGGGACGGGGGGGGCAGCTTCAGCCCTGCAAAGGGCGGGGCACTACGTCAAGCTGCCGGGATCTAATATCAACGGGGCACGGGTCAACCGTCAGCATGTGAGGGAGGTGGCTGGATGGGCCAAACTCCCAAGGGGAAAATCATGTGCTTATGCCCCTGCGGAGGGGGAAAAAATAAACAGGCAGGGCAGCCGCATATCAATTGGCAAGAAACCAAGACCAACGGGTTGGCCAGAATTTGGGAGGAAGGTGGGGGCACAGTCTCAGTCAGGATAGATGTGTTTGGGGGGCCTGCCACCGAGGCTTGGTACCCGGTTGGTGTGGACATGGGTTTGGAATGCATTGTGTACACTATTTGGCCACAGGCAATGCGAAAAAGAGTTTTCGGGAGGTGGGAGTGGAACAGTTGCCCCCTCTGCTCTCAGGTTCTGCTCCTTGGCGTCCCTCCGATGCGAGTGCTGGCATGCTGCACATACAGCGTTTCTTATGACAGGGAAGTTTGGAGGGTGCTCACCACCACTTAAGTGGGATATGTCCACTGGCTGCAGATAGGTACCCCCCCCCCCTGTATAAGCTACACAAAAGTCCCAAAATAATACGGTCTCTACGCCTACTGTAGCTTGGACAAGGCCGTAGACCCCCAGGTTCAAAAAGAGAAGATTGCATGGCGAGCTGGTGCAAGAAAGGGGAATACAATGCACAAATATACCCAAAATCAGAGCTATGTGGGTTCAAGTGGGCAAACACTCACAACAAATGTGTCCATGACTCTATGTAGCTGGTAAATTTGTCACCAAACCCATGTCTTATGTGGCGCACTACATTTGTACCGAATCACATTAGGTGCCAAATTAGTACGGTCCCTACACCCGCTGTAGCTTGGACAAGGGCGTAGCTTATACAAGGGGGGGGGGGGTAGTGCAGAAAATTACCTCCCACTTACCCAGTCTGTGCGGGAACCCCACCAAAACTGCAATTATTTACCAGCCCCCCCCCCCACACACACAACACACAAAGGTGAAGCAAACAACTAAAAGCACATAATAACTTGCCCCCATACTGCAGGGCTCTGGTGGAACAACCACAGACACCCTTCCAACAAGCTTTGAGCAAGACCCCACCCACCCCACCTGACAATCCTATTTCGGGAATTGCTCTTCAGTGGCGCCAAAGGGACAGCGTCTACTGGGTGGGAACGGGGGCGGGCAATTCATGCATCACGCGCTGAAGTACCCGAAAACATCACGCAGAGGAATGTTCAACTTGCATGCCAGGCCTGCTTTCAGCAGTTCAAGCGAAACTGTAACTGCAAACATGCAACTGGCACAAAACCAAACATGGTAAGAAAGGCCTCAATATGAGACCACCCCTTCCGGTGCAATGCTCCCCGTCTCTATGTTTACAGATGAATTGAATGACGGTATGTATAATGCAGGTGTATATACGTGGGTTGCATGCAGATGCAGGCACTCCTTCGGCCATACCCACTGAACTAGTTCCTATAATATTAGCACCATACTGTGGCAAACAAGGCTGTCAAAAAGTGAACGGTCATGTAAGCGACACCATACGTAAATGTCTGCCCTACATAGCTGCTAGCCGCTTGTTGGAGCCGCACGACCAGTCAGATGTGGTCAAAAGGGCATCTTGGCCTGTGGTTTCGTCAATACTCTCTGTTGTTTGGTCGATACTCTGAGTGTCAGAGCAGGAGGACTGCTCATGAGCCCCAAATCATAGGGCAATAGTACGTGGATGACTTTCTGGCCGGAAAGAGGTGACAAAAGTGAAATTCACTGCGCAAATATGCTAGCGTAAAAACATCCGAATTATCTGACATGCAGGTGACTGCTGCTTTTGTTTTGCCCTGTTTAGCGACTTTTCCGGTTGCCGTAATACTTAGTTCAGCACTGTTCATCTATTTCCGCTGTTTTTAGCTGCATGTGATTTGGTACAACCAGGTGCAGACCGAGTACAAAGATGCACTGTTACTGTGGAGTGCATTGCCAACGCTAGAACTGTTCGACACATGCACCACCAACCTCCTGTATTTGTGATCGGCTGCCTGGGGTGTTCGTTGCTTTGCACCGCTTTCCGAGCTCTTCAACAATCAGCAAATATCTACTACTGGTTCTCCAAGGCCAAAACACCTTGTGTACTCTGTGACGATCCCATTCATACCGACGGAGACACCGCAGGATCATCCAGTGGAAATCGGAGTCAAAATGCAACAGAATATATGGTGAAACACAACGAAAAACTGACTTCACATGCCTGTGCAGGCTGATGAATAAATTTTGTTCTTTCTTTTAATGGGATGAGTGCTGCAGGAAATTGCTTGTTTCTTAGGAGACCAAGAATTAAGAGAGCTGCACATTCTGCCAAGATTGGGAAGAGAATCAACCTGAATGTTCCGAATGTACATGAGAGGGAACTTTCAACAAGCAGACTGCCCGTCTTGGGTCGCAACTCATCCAAGAGCTTCTCCCATAATGGGACTGTTGGGATCGGCGACCCATCCCTTACTCTTCCAGTGCTTGGTTGCGCTAGTTGCACCCAGGAGAATGTACTGAGAATTGGCGCACAATATTGAACCACAGCCGAATATTTCTAATGCCCATACTGCCGCTTGTAATTCTGCTGTATTGCACGTTTGACAGAATTTAGTGTCCAAAAGAAGGGCAACCTTCATCCGAAATGCGGGAAAAAAATCCAAAACTTGCGAGCCCCAAATCTTTGATCTGAAACAAACGCCGCTTGACCAGGGGCTGGTCGTTGGGCAAGAACGTAGTTTAACAAGTGGCGTCAGAAAAAATGTCGTTTGGCCAGGTTGTCGTTGCACAAAGCCGTCATTGCACAAGGGGGCCCGTGGGTGTACCATTCAGTTTGGTCCTCGGGACGCTACGCACGGGCGTCATTTGGTTGGTGCATTCGATATGTGGAGCGGAATCATCAGTCGAGGTTCGTAGCCCTGTGAAATCAGATCTTCAAGCGGTTCTTCCACCTCAACAGCGAGTCCTAACTTTCTCACTTGCTGACTTGGACTGTGGGGAAGGTGGAAGCAGTGACTCGGTTCAGGGGTGGATGGACTAGTTTGTCTAACTCCCGGAAGGAGGATGACGCCGCTCGGAAGGAATGCTAACGCTGTGCAGCCGAGGCAAGTGGCAATGGAACGGTATCCCCATTCACGAGTACCGTAGGGGTCAGCAGGTCCGAACCCGTTCATCCTCGTGCCCTGGGGGAGTGCGAAAGAGGAACACAGGGAATGGGTGAGCACATGCTTCTTCTGGGGCAGAAGAATGGGGGCTCGGAAGCGCACGCGGCATTTTTGATGAGTCGTGAAGCCGGCAGACAAGCTGTGCGCTTGGCCGGGGAACATGGGCAAACACACACGGAGCACTAAACAGTCTGTGAAATCAGAAAATGGCAATGGGTACAGCACTCCAACAGCCCACCAACATCGCACCACATGCCTTGACGTGACCACCGAACACCCTCGTGGCAAGGCATCGGAACCGTGGGTCCCATGCTCTTCTTCTCGCTCTTGGATCAGAGGGACGTTCGCACGCACCACGGGTCTCCGATTGTTCACAGGATCAAGAGGTTTCGAGACAATGATAATCCGCAAAAGAGCTGACCAACGCTGCCATGTAGCACTGCAAATACTCCAGTGCTGTAGTCCCACGCAGAGCAGCCCCCTCGGTAACTTCTTGGTC